>JAXCHB010000108.1:9302500-9631552 GCA_036926305.1 Uropetala carovei
ATTGAAAATTATCTCGTAATGTCTTTGTTTTAAACGTAGTTATATCAGTTAAGTCTAAAGTTTAATTCAGTATTCGTTCAAGAAAATGCAGTGTCGCTCGTGTTTCAGGGATGTCTCTTCTGGTGCTGCCTCATGTTTATGATCTTCAGATTTCCTAAGAGGGCCAAATGAATAGGCACTTTCCCACTTTGGCTTGAAAAGTCTGCTTTATTTCGTCCTAAATCTTTCAGGTTTTAAGATGCTTCTCGTTAATAATAGATGACATTCATTGTGTGCGGCTTGAATGCCAAGAGAACACCCGGGACTCCGTCTTAATTTCGTCCTTAATCAAGACTTCCTTTTCTTTCTTTATGTACCGATACCACCTGCTCGCTCTATCTGCAGCATCCCTCTCACCTCTTCCACTCCCGTTTCATCCCTTTCTTCCTCCTTTTCATCTTCGACGAGCCTATTGTTCCCATTGCTCTCGAGTCTCTCTTCCTTTCCTTCCTCCCTCTCATGAGATCTTTCTCCTCCTCCGGAGGATTTCTACGAGACGTTTCATAATGCATCCCTCGTTACTAAGTCTTCTTTTCTCTCCGTTTACTTTTCTTGCTTCCCTATCTGTTCTTTTATCTATCCCTTTCGTCCTCATCTATTATATCTCTTCCCCCTCCCCTGCTTCCTTTCGCTCTATCTCTTTCTCTCCGTGTCGCTCCTACACACACACACGCGCACACACACAAACTTCCCCTCTTTACCTCATCCCATCCAGAACTATCAGCCCCAACGTATAAAGTGGGTATAGTTGCGCCGTATTCCGTAAAAGGTGAGGTTTTATGGGGGAGTAAGGGGGTTTTGAGGAGGATGAGGGGGTGGGAGGTTGATGGTAGGGAGGGTGAGAGTGTGAATGGGGGGGGGAGGGGGGAGGGTAGATGGCTTACGTCGAGACAAGGTGACGATATGGGCCTTGTTAATCGTCGTCTTTTCTCCTTAAATGTTTCCTCCTTTAAAAAGGAAACGAGTTTTTCTTTTTAACGCTCCGCTTTTATTTTCTCTCTGGATACGAGCGCCTGCATGTTTTTCGTCACGTTTCCCTTGATTTTCCTCATTTGTGAGAGCGGCGTTGATTGGACGTTTGTTTCTCACGTGGGAGTGAGAATTCTTCCTCGTGAGGTATGAGAGGAGAGGACTCGGGGTGAAGGTTGTGGTGGGTAATTTTAGGTCGAAAATGTCCCGCGTTTTCCGAAATCTATCGTTTTTTTTCACAAACTTTCGTACGTATTTAAATACGGAGCATGTGTTGTTTAGTTATTCGGTTTTAATGGATTGGTCAAAGTGCGAACTGGCGTATCTATGGCTGGTGCAGGGGGTTGGTATTCGGCTTAGATTTACGTGTTTACTAACAATTCAATATTAGATTTAATTCTATAACTAAATATAAAAAGTTAATGATAAGTGCCAGAGCTATTAAAAAGTATATTTATTATTTTTACATAAAAGTTAAAAATATGCATACAAATTTTGTTATACTCTCTTTGGAAAAATTATGCCTACCCCCATGAATGCACTATTAACATGTTTTGCTCTATTTCATTATGTGCACAATTAAATGTTATTATTTGGATTTTGTGTCTATGACATACTAATATGTGATGGGCTATTTAAAATAAACTTTTACTGTACTCTGTGGTAGTAGTAGTAGTTCTATAATGATTTAAATTATTATTTTTTATCATATTCACAGTTTTTGTTTATAATTATAATTACAGTGGTTTAATTTACGTTTGGAGAATCGATTAATCGAGCACAATACACAGTAAATTTGATACGCGTCCAATGGAAAATAATGTCAAGGCTGGAGGGATAAAATTAGCGGTTGATCCCTGTTCCGGGCAGTCTAGAATTAGCAAGCTGGCCATTTGCGAGAGAAAAGTTTTCCATTTCGTCGTGCTCTTGATTTTTTTCGCTTTCTTTACTTATATCAATGGAGTTAATTTGCATATTGCGGTTGTTTCAGAACCCTTCGAGTTCCTCGTGAATGAGATGCTAATTGCTCCCATAGAAACAACAACTAGGGTGTGCCGGCCCTTTACCAAATTTTTTATTTTTCTTTGTTATTTTTTTATTTTTCCAAAATGGCGCTTAATTTCGGGTACTGAAAAATTTTGGCCTCGAGGTTTTTTTTAAATATCTCCATGAGTCGATATTCCGTTTTGTTCATAGAGGGAGATTTATTTTTTTCCCTAATTAACGCAAATATTTAATTAGTTCGAAGAATGAGCGCTATTAAAATTTCATCTCTCGGCAACTGCATAATTCAGTGTATTTGGACCTCGTGTTCGATTTAATGAACTCATCAATCATCGATGGGCTCCACCATATTTGAAATGGCACGCGGAAATGCCAGTACTTTCGACGTTTTTTTAAATATGCCTTCGCTGATATCTCCGCGCTAATAAATGGAACAAGCGTGTGTCGATGGGTTCTCTCTTTATAATACATTGGATTTTAAAATGGTGATTCGAGTCCTGATTTGACGTCTCTTTGTATTTAAATGGTAACATAATTACCGTTTTCCGTGATACGTTGAGTAAGACGAGGAAATCTTTTATGAGGTTAATCACAATGAAACCACTATTTACCGTGATCGGATTAACCGAGAGACTGGGCACTGTGAATGAAATACAATTCCTTGATAGCACTTTTTCATGTTTCAATTTTGTGTTAATTTTGTTTATTTATTTATTAATTCATAAACTTCACCCTATTGCTACTGTATGCTGCAAGAATCTCGGTGTTTAATAAATTAATAACTTTTTATTCATTGGCATAACACTGTTACCGGTATTTGACTTGTTTTTTTATAAAATAAATTTGTATCTCTTTTACCAGATTTTATAAGGAGTTTTTTTAGTTTTAAAATCAGAGTTATTGAATTATCCGTAATTTTATATTATCTTTGCCAACTAAACTCCCAATTAACACGGGTAATCGGCGTTTTACTGCGGATCTGCTATCGTCATCTTCGAGAGCCTGCCTCCGATGCGTTAAAATTTGCTAGATAAGGCGATTAAAGGTTAAATGAACTCCCATTTTGTAGCCGGTAATATAATGGAAAAAGAACAATCAATCCATATTTTTTCGCCGATATCGATGCAAGAGATAAGACTAGCATTCCCGAGATTCTCGATTTTCTCTCCGTTTTGCGTCCTCCTTCGCCCTTCGCATTTCTTTTGTTATTCCACTCGCCGCGGCTATCGGCGATCCAAATCCGCCCCGCCTGTACCTACTCGAGCTCAACGATCGCGCACTCCTTGGTTACGAGGAAATAAGTTCCAGATAACAATTTCCGGTTCGTTAAGCCGAGTCGTGTGGGGTCAGTCGAGTCGCCGGGCAGTATGCCGGCTTCCTAAATTTTTAGGGGCCTTTTATCTCTTTTGTTTTCTCAATTCGTCCTCTCCCTCCTACGTTCCCCTTCTCCCTCCTATATCGCCGCCCTCACACTATCTCAGCCCCACTCCCCTCTTCCACCCCTCTCCATTTCTTTTTGAGTACCCTTAAAGAGGAAAAAAACCTAAAGGACTGCACACTATAGCTAGATCTTCCTGACGTGGTCGTAGTACTTAATGTTGTGATCCTAGTTTAGCAAGTGATCCTGGTTTAACAAGTCTGCTTCGTCGATTAAAAGGACCTTTTCACACGGGGCCACCATGGTGGCGCGGCCACAAGGAACATTACTCTAAATCGGTGCTTCTCAACCTTTTTTGCTCCACGGCACACCTTCATGCATGCTTAATAACATCGCGGCACACCAAACCATCCCTAACTAATTTCACTGCGTAAATATTTATTTTTAAAGATAAAAACTAGCGGAACAAGTAAAAGTCGCAGTTATATTAGATTGTTACGATTGGTAAAGCAATAATTGTAGAATTTTATTGTACATTAAATACATACATAATTCTTAAAAATTAAATATCTTCGGAGTGTGCGGCACACTAATCCCTTCCTCGCGGCACACCAGTTGAGAACCACTGCTCTGAATGTACCTTTTCATACGGTGGCCCGACCACTTTGGCCGCGCGGCCAGTAGGATCAGTCGAGACAACCTTTGTGGTGGCCCACTTCAACTTGGTGGCGCGACCAGTCGAGATACATGTAAAGGCATGAGCGCTTTCAGACGAGTAGCCACCAACGGAACGTTCAGGAAAAAAATCGGTAAAATATACATTGTACAAACTTTCTCATACACTAATGCGTCGTTTAGTTATCTTTTGAATAATATGTACTATGTATAATTATTATAAACGTCAACTTAAATAACTATAGGAAATTTCATAAAAATCGTATGAGCCGTTTTTGAGAAAATCAAATTGTTGTTAAAATTGCCTAGAATAAACTGCCCTTAATTATTATGCTATGTCAACCTTTCTTCATACTTTCAATTCTGTATGATAAAATGCCTAAGAGCGAGATTTCATTCATTTTCGCTTTACCGTTTAGGCTCTAGAACTCTAGACGTGTCACTGCTTTTTCCAAAACACACGGCAGCTGCCTCTTCAACGTCCATTTTGGAACTGACGAATTTGGTGGCGTCTGTGGGGTCTAATGTGGTGGCTTTGACTATTTTGCTGGCGCGACCATGGTGGCCCCGTGTGAAAAGGCCCTAAAAATGCATCAAATCTCCTATATCGGGAATTACAAATACGTGTCGGAAGTGGCACACAGGCAATATCAGGTGGCACGCATGAACTTTTCTATATAAAATATGAAGTTCCTTAGAGGAGGAGTAAACTAGTGACACGCAAAAAAATTCCGATGATTCACAATACGCGACACAAAAATCATACGAGAATCACTCCGAAAGAAATGCCCCACAATTTTTTAAGTCAGTATTTATTGTACAGTATTGTTATTGGTATAGTTGATAAAAATCATACGAGAGTCACTACGAAAGAAATGCTCCACAATTTTTTAAGTCAGTATTTATTGTACAGTATTGTTATTGATATAGTTGATAGGTACATCCTTTAGGAACAAAATTCTGTATCTCCACGTAATCACCTTCACTCTCAACTGCCTTACGCCACCTAGGAACAAGGGCTTGTATACCTGCACGGTAAAATTCAGGACCTGCATTCTTCAGCCACTGTTTCGCATCCGCAACAAGGGACTCATTGTCTTGAAATTTTGTCCCACGAATGCCGTCCTTCAACTTACCGAACAGGTGGTAGTCCGATGGCGCCAAATCAGGACTGTGAGGTGGGTGTGACAACACACTCCACCCAAATTTCATGATCGCCTCCTTGGTTCGTAGGCTGTTGTGCGGTCGAGCATTATCGTGTTGCGGCAGATCGTCATGTATCCGCCTATCTGGTCGAACACGGCGAAGACGTGCATGAGGTTTTTTAGTGTCGCCACATATGCCTCTGAGTTGATGGTGGTTCTTTTTGGCATGATGTCCACGAGAAGAACTCCCTCCACGTCCCAGAAAACTGTCGCCATGACATTTCCTGCAGTAGGTGCAGCTTTGAACTTCTTCCTCGGAGAATTCACATGATGCCACTCCGTAGACTGTCACTTTGTTTCAGGTTCAAAGTGGTGCAGTCACGTTTCATCTTCCGTCACGATGCGTGCAAGAAATTCATCCCCTTCGTCATTAAACCGCGCCAGAAGTTCTGAACAAATGGTTTTGCGCTGCTCCTTGTGTGTGTCTGTCAGTTGCCGCGGGACCCACCTCGCCCAGACCTTTGAGTAGCCCAACTGCTGCATTATTCTGCACACACTTGCTTCCCCAATGTCAAGTTGGAGCGACAGTTCTTCCACAGTTACGCGTCTGTCTGCAATAACCATGCTCTTTACCGTCTCAATACTGGTGTCTGTCCATGCTGGATTTGGCCTGCCACTGCGCGGAGTCATGAAGATCGCCATGTCTACTTTTGCCAGATGTTCGCTTGTCCCAGCGACCAACTGTTCTGCGATCGACAGTATCATCCCCATACACTTTCTGAAATCGTTTGTGGATGTTTCCTACTGTCTCGTTCTCACACACCAAGAACTCAATTACAGCACGTTGCTTCTGACGGATGTCAGTGGTAGCCGCCATGTTTGAGGACTGGTACAGCAACGCTACTTGTGATAGGAGGATGAACTATGTACGAAAATAGGTGGGAAGGATGTACTTATACCCTGTGCGAATAACAACGCTGTACAATAAATACTGACTTTAAAAATCGTGGGGCACTTATTTTGGAGTGACCCTCGTATTTGGGATAGTATATGATTTTCCTATCTTCTTAATCGCTTCGCCAATACGAGTATCTATGTATAAGAGATATCAAAAGTTAATTTAGATTCTCTTTTATATAATGCGGAGAATATTATGAAGAAGTTAAATAATTGGGAATTACATAGCAAAAGGAGAACGAACGTAAAGGTTGTAAAAAAAAAAGAGGAAGGTGAACTGCACCGGACATCGCATGAGGAGAGAGAGAGAGTAGCATGACTGAATGTGTGTTAGAAGGGAAAATGGAAGGAAAAAGAGACAGAGGAATGAAAATGTTTCAGAATATGATAGATTCGAAGTGCTACCGAGACATGAAGACAGCGGAACGTGTAAAACCACGTTTTACCTGCGTTAATCACAGTTTTGTCTACGGGCTGTCTACCTGTGACGATGATGATGATGATTATATAATATCTAATTGGTGACTCGACACTACAAGTCTAATCAGAAAAAAAATTCATGCTTCTAAGGATTGATCAAACTTGAAGAAATTTAGTGACAAGTCTTGCGGAGGATCAAATCCGGAAATGGCGCGATTCCCGTTTTAAAAAAAAACTTCTCTCCGCAAACGCACGTTCAGCAAGGCAAACCTACTGGGACAGAAAAAAAAACTCATTGAAATAAAAAGGCGACGGTCGAAAGTAAATTAATCCGTACGTAAGAGTAAGAGAGAGGGGGAGAGGAGGAGGAAATATCATTTTCAAAGTAACATTCATCAAATTTATAGACACTCCATCTTTCTATTCCTTTCTTTTTCCTTATTTATTTTTATCTCTTTCTTTATCTTTCCCTCTCGTCCTCATCCCATCTTCAGGACTCACTTTTTTTCTTTCTCTCTCTCTCTCTCGGGTGGCGAATATAAGGGACCGGTTTTATTGATTGGTGGAACGGGAAGGTTATGGGAGTGAGTGAGAGAGGGAGAAGGGGGAAAGGATACTAACCAAAGGGTTTTGGTGGGTGGGGGGAGGAGTAAAAGCGCAAAAAGGGTCTCGGAGAGGAGAAGGGAACGTACGTACTAAGGCAAGGGGAAGAAAGGGGTAAGGAAGACGTGGATGCCGCAAGGGGAGGTGGGGAGAGGGTTTGTGAAGAGAGAGAGAAAGTAGTGGTCGGGAAATGGAAGGAACGTTTCATCAAATGAAGTGCTCGTCTTTGGTTTGGATAAGGGGTATTAAATAAAAGGGACTATGTGAGGGGTAAAGAGGGGGAGTGGGATTATGCCAATCGGTTAGCGATTGTGGTAAGCGGGAGCGAATATTTCATGCACGTGGAATTTTGCTGGCTCCGTCCGAATTTTCCCCGTTTGAATAAATTCGTTGGATCCAAGGTCTGTTTAAATCGCGGTGAAATATAACGTGACTGTGATTTCGTTTCAGAGATCCCGCGGTCAAGGCTTTCTTTTTATTCGGAGGCGGTTAAGGGGAATTCGTCTTCCAAAAAAATTTGGTCGCTAAGAATCGATTCCGCCTCAAGGCTTTTAGACGATGTCGGCACAAACGGATCGTCGGCGCGTTGTTGTTTCGAGCAATACATTTAATGCGTTCTCCGTTCTCGCATCGATGATCCTTTTTTCGTTTATTTTTTAAAAAATTCCGTTCGATCTTTAAATGAACGACGAAACGCACGTGAAGGTCAGGTGGTAAACGTAAACAATCATTCGCGGAAGGGAGCCTTAATTAAATGTCGACGAAGCACGCCGATGAAAGGGAGATTTTTTTGCGTTACACAGAAAAAATCCTTTAAAAAATGTAACTTTATAGGGTAGTCCGCTCGATGTTTGTGCGATTTTAATTGTATGAATATCATCGGGCTGCCTCGACAAATTCGTTTCGACTTTATGCCGTTAATTATCCCGCGTTTATCGCCATGTCAGGTCGGTCACATTTTTATGTTGACCTTTTTCCTGGAAATGTTTATAATTTGTTTCGGGATCGCTGTTAATTTTGTCGAGCCTAATTTCAAAAGCTTACTTGGAAATATCACGAAAATGAATTTTGAAAAGGATTTTTTTTTCAAAGGCATTTTCGATAGAAATAATGACATCGCTCGTCGTCCGATGGATTAATCTGCTTAATTGAAATGTCTCTCCGGATGTCATGTATTATGTATAATTTGGGAATATTTCGATTCATATCGATTTATACGTTTCAAATTGGCGGTTTTTTTATTCCTCTTACCGGGCGTTTTGTTTATATGTTAACGAATGATTTAGTCTGTAGAGTTTATTTTTCCTAAAACTCTTTTTCGGTTCATATCATTGGATTTTAAATGGGTTGCTTTGCCGAAACATTTTTTTGATTGAACAACCTCATATTATACTTACATACTTTTTGAACGAGTTTAAGGTGTCGCCACTTTGTGAGATGTACTCAGTAGAGGAGAGGCGAATCTTCGGAAGGTCTGCTGACGTTTTATAAGAATTCTTTTCCGTCGCGTATTCTCGTGTTTGTCTCCAATCTCTTCATTCTTCGCAATATTTGATCGGCAAATGTTTGTTTTTTTTCCCATCTCTCCCCAATGACGACTTCCGTTCGCCCAATCCGGAGATTGATTTATCATCTCTATTTGCTTCTTCCGCCGCCGATCCTTGCCGTAGATGAATTACCGAAGAAATCCCCTTCACTGTCGACCCCCTAATTTCACTAATGCTTCCCATCGTTTCGGAATGCACGAATGAACTTCTTTCTCCGGACCGCGTTCGGTTCGTCTGCAGAGGGATGCCGGCGGTGGTTGGTGGACGTCGACGTTATCGAATCGTAGAATGAGAAGGAAAGTTTTCCATTGAATGCTTGGAATTATTATAACCTTTCGGATTATGGTTTTTACGAATTGATTCTGTCGTGGTAGTCGGAATATGTGCTGTTTCGTTCGCTCGCTGATTGATTTGAGAGGAGCAATAGATTTTGTTTTTGTTTTTTTAAATCCCAAATCGTCCAGAATGGTAGCGGAGAAATAAACACGTTTAGTTCGCTATCCGATCTTTATTCGGTCGTTTGAACTTTTTTTTTGTTATCATTGATGCGTAATGATTCTGCATGTTTTAATAACTGATTCCAATACAGCGGTAAAAGCAGCTTAAAAGCGGAAATGTATAAATGGGACTAAATGATACGGTTTTTCTCATTGAATCGATGTTTATCGGATGAATCTCGACTGCAAATAAAATCTAGAAATTTCTAAGTACGTGCCAAGGGAAATATTTACGGAAAAACAAAATAATGGCCTTTTTGAGTCGTCTTCGTAAGACCTCTCGGTGGGAAACACGAAAAGAATACGGAACAAAAAAAATTGCGGAAGCCTTTGTAACGTTCAAAATATTATGGATTGCGACGATGATTAAAACGTGGATATTCAAGCTCTCGAATACTCATATTAAATGAATAATCACGTGTTTTTAATCCTGTGAATAACCATTTGTATCATCTTCATGGTAGCTTAACTGTTTCACGGCAGTATAATTTACCAACATAATTTTTTGCAACCATTACGATGGGCTTGGTGGTTCAACTTTAACTAAATGCGTAGCCGAGAACGTGACATTAACGTCAACTGGAAAATAATTTACCTATTGGAAATACGAATAAATCGATAAAGCTTGCTTTTAATAACTGATGAAATCGGTGTAGTTGTGTTTTATTTGAACATCATGTAAGATATGCAGGTTGTTTTTTTTAATTCGCATTCCGTCCATGTTGAACGCGGTTGGTAGGCTTCGATTCCTCCTTCCATTATCCGATTTTTTGGAGGGAAACGAACGGGCATTCTTGTAAATTTACTAAAATTCGCGATCGCGTTTTCCGCCGACGAAAATCGACATAACGATTAAGGACGTTTATTTCCTTCCCGTCAATGTATTGCCACGCCCATAGGCGCGGGTCTTCCGCCATTTTGTCTTCTTGAGGGCTCACGTCTTCCTTTCAGTAAGCGTCCTTCTCGCTGTATATCCGATCGAATGCGACCGAATCACCTTGGCATTTCCCCCTCGCGGTTCGCGCATTTCGACCTTCGTTTAGATACTCGCACAATCGATCGCCGTCCGCTGAAATCGAAATCGTCGAGGAAAATTCAAGGGTTGTTTTTTACGACGAACGCGAGTAAACATGTCTGACGTTTTAATACGGTCTATATTCGATTTAACGCCTCTTTCCGAAAAAAACAACATTTCATTCTCCTAAATTGGTAGCGTTTCTTTTTATGACTCGGACTCTGGATGTGGTCGATCTACGCAGAGATCGGGTTTTGTTTTATCATGAAAATTTACATCCATAATTTCCTCGGAAATAAAGTCGAGAAACGTTTCATTTCGCTCGCGTGGATCGGAATAAGATTCTGTCACGACGCGTCGAAACATAGGGCATTTCATTCTTATTCTTTTCTTGTTTTTATTGTTTATAATGTTTTATTTGGGAAGCTAATAAAATTCGTCGTGTGCTTTCCGTACGTCGTCCGCTTAAAGTTTCCAACGGCGAAAAAATTGTCGCGGGCAAATAACCCGCGAAATTTTCGTCTTCACTTGTAAATTTCTCGTAAAAATATTGTCATATTTGTGTTTGGACAAGTTTGTTGAAATATCCGATTGGAGGAAATTTGTCGCCGTATGGATATCCACCTGTTACATCGAGCGATGCCGAAGAGATCTTTCTGCATAAGTGGATTTATCTCTCGGACCGTACAAGGCGGACGGGGAGACTAGACGGATTTCTCGCGTTTCGAATGCAAACAACTTCGCAGGCGCTAGGAATCTAAATTACGATCTCTCCGCGTAGTGATCGAGTTTAAGAACGGAAAATTCGATTCGGCGATTCGTAATTGTCGGCTTTCCTTTTTTTATCTTGACGCAAGAGTAAAAGTTGTAAGGGCTATCTTTTGAATCGATCAAGGTGTGTGTATATTTTTAAAAAAGTGGATGTTTGGGATGTGGAAGATTTGGTTGGATTAGCGTAAAACGTACCGACAGGTAGGAATCATAGTTTAGTATTCAGAAGTAAGCGTAGTTTATTACGTATTCAGTAATTAATGCCAAGTGTCAGCTTTGCGGAATAAATTGTTGTAGTATTTTAAAGATATTTAATTGTTTTTCTCGCGTTGTTTATAGTCGTGTCATCTTATACGGTAAAGAAATTACTCCTCATCTTTATTTTATGATTTGCTTGTGCGATTTCAGTTGAAATTTTTGCCTTGAAATGATGGCTTTCAGTTTGCTATTCGAGAAGAAATTTTCGAATGACTGCTTTTTTCTGTAATGCGAAAAAAGTTTTATTTTTCCTATCTAGCGCACACGAATTTGTCCGTGAGGACGTATCTCCCGTCTCCCTGGCAACCTAAGTGCCCGGAAATTAGTTGGAAAGCGAAATATCTTCGGAAATGTCATAACTGACTATCAAATAGTAGTACGCTTCTTGTCTTCTGAGAGACCAATATTGAACCCTTCGTGGTTATTGAGGATGTAGCGTCTGGAGTTATCGCTCGCTCCCTCCCACTTCCCACCCCATCTAGGAAAATGGCATCCGATGGGTCTCAACAGTCTTTTTCCTCTTCTTATATTCTTCCATTTTTCGATGAATTTCGGAAGGCTGGTTTCCTGCCGTTTTGATCCCATATTCTCATATTTCTCGTTCTTATATAGCGAATCGTCGTTAATGTTTCTACGAGTTTTATAGGAAAAAATTATATAATTTTTTCATCGACAGACGTTAAAGAAGATTGTTATATTACTTAAACGTATCCTAACTACCTTTCTTCAACTTCAGTTTGTTAAAGGCTGTCCACTCGATAAATATTCTCAGGTTTTCTAAGATAGCAACATCTCCGAAAATTAGTTTATGCCATGTGCAAAATATTTCTATCTTAACGAAATTGTTTAATGTAATACTACATTCCAAGAAATTAAAATTTCAAAAGCGGTACTAATTTCGTGATCTAAACTAGTCATATCTTGCGAAAACATTCTAAATTTCTCTCCATTTTTCGTTCTTCTTTTATAAATGCTCATAAACTCTCCTGATAGAAATACAAAATGTCGCGCTTTCAATAAGGAGTTCAATTCGCGTCAACTTTCAGCTCGTTTTCTGTTTTTTATATATCGAGAAACTTATTTTTTTATTCGCGCAACTAAGTACCGCGAGTGGGTGGAAGAAGCGTCTAAGTCGACTCAAACTCGTGAATAAAGAATGGGGATAAAGGGAAAAATAAAGTTGCTGCCGACAGTCGAAGGACTTAAAAGGTGTGGAAACTTGCATTTCGAGGAAAGTGTATACACACGGATTAGAAGCTTTCGACTGACGAGTGTCTTGTGGAGGCCAGGGAAAAAAAACAAGTCGGAGAGCGAAAGAATCAAACTAGGTAGTCCCGAGTATTTGTAGAAGGGAGAAATTTAATTAACGCGACTAGAAGTGGGCGGAAG
The DNA here is from genome assembly GCA_036926305.1 of Uropetala carovei. Lineage (NCBI taxonomy): Eukaryota > Metazoa > Arthropoda > Insecta > Odonata > Petaluridae > Uropetala > Uropetala carovei. The sequence continues at coordinate 9,315,169 of JAXCHB010000108.1, forward strand.
AAAGGATTTTGGACAGATATTCGCTTGGATAGTTTTCGAAATTTCGAAGGTTATCTGAAGCAAGACTCAAGGGATATGGAGAGGAGATAGAGGAGGGAAACGGAGAGGATTACGGACATTTTGGAGAAGGGATTAGTTAGGTTAATACGATAGGATTAAACGAAGCGAAGGACTTAAAACGAGATTTTACCGCTTTGTGACCCGTGAAGAAATTCATTATGATTTCGAAATCGAAAATCGATTGAAATTTGCGTTGAACGACTTCTTACCCTAATCGTACGCGGAAGACTTGCGGAATTTTAATTGAAATGCGGCAATTAATTCCTAGGTACTGTGACCGCTCAATCTAAATTGACCGTTGGCGTAGTCATGACAAAATTGGACGGACGAATTTCTGAGTTCTTCTAATCCGGCATTCCTTTCTGCGTAATCCTGCCGAATTTTCCGTAATTGATTCTTCATAAGAGTTCGAAAGAGTCGTACTTTTATCGTTTTTTTAATGGTTTTCTTCGTGAAAATTTATCTCTTCTACCTACCTTTTCATTCGCGTCCTTGCTTTTTTTTCGTGAGATTAAATTGTTTCATGTTCTGCTACCGCAACGAGTCGCCTTTTTTTACCTGAGTATGAACTGTGGAATGCTGTATGTATTTCACGCAAGGATTCTTTTCCAGTTTAATTGCATTGCTTTGTTAATCGTCCGTTTTTATGAGCTTACTTTTTTTTTACGAATGCATCGTATACTACGCCTACTGGATTATTCGTATCCATTCCGTATGTACCAAGTGTTCAGTTTTACGAGTACATCCAATGACGCCGCCAAAAATATTAATCAACGCTTTTGGAGACGCTCATTCAATTAGCATCCAGTTAACCGTGGTTTGTTTTTTTTAAGCCCGCTTCGCGATATTTTTTTCGCAATAATCGATTATTACGATGCGATGGGGATTTGTTTATAAGGTAGGGATTTAAGAATAGCTTCAAAACTTTGTTTTAGAAACGTGAACGCATATTATTGTGTAATTAATTCCTCTCTCGTCGCATTACTTTCACCACCTGACAAATTTTATGATTTCCCGAGGGAATTTTTTTTGTTAAGAGTGAAACCATCTTATATACGACTGTAGCAGTCCTGTGTTCATCCGTTACACTGTTGCGACAGTTTTTGGACATTTAACATCCATTTGTACCGATTTTTTTATTGCAAGCCTATGTTACTATGTTGTGCACGGATTACACATTAAATTTTAATCTTTACCCCACTATGAGAGTAATAATTTAACGAAATTTCGCCGTTCAAGAAAGGCGTAATCTGGAATAGCTGTCATTTTGAAAATTGACTTTCGGGAACAATACTGCTAACTGCGAGTTCGTACATGCAGCGATGAGGGCATATGTTAATGTGTTCATGTTGGATAACAATTGTTTGTGAAAATATGTAAACTCAACTTACTTATTGACTCAATCTCGTATATTTTCTCTTTAAATCATAGAAAAGCAAAACAAAGTTTTGTTACAATAGCGTGGCGCTCGCAATAGTCCCGTGTTCATTTTAATAATAAGAAGAATGGGTTACGATAAAGAAAAAAAAATCGGTATAACATACATTGTACAAATTTTCTCGTATACCTACTTATTATCATTTGAAAAATATTAAATATGTACAATCATTGTAAACATCAACTTAAATAATTATACAAAATTTGATGAAAATCGTATGAGCCGTTTTTTTTTTTAGGAAATCCAATTGATATTAAAATTGTCCAAGAATTAACTAGCCTTATATTCATTCTTTGAGAAATATGAACTATGTAATATTACCGAAGACGTAAACTCAAGTAACTTTACGAAATCTGATCAAAATCATTGCAGCCGTTTTTGAGAAAATGAAATTGTTGTTAAAAATGCGTAGGATAAACTTCCGGTAATTATTGAGCAATGTCAACCATTTCTTCATAACTTCTATTCTGTATGATAAAATGCATAACTATTAGATTTAATTCATTTACGCTCTACCGTTTAGGCTCTAGAGCCGCGATCAGACAGACACCCACAGACAGACACGGCATTGCGAAACCCACTTTTTCGGACTCGGGTACACCTAAAACGTATATTTCCATAAAAATCTCGAGGTCGAATTTTTTCTCAATATACTTCGTATATGAGAAAGTAAAAATGATCAGATTCATGTTATAATAAAACTAGTAACTCATCTTTCTTGTCGATGATGTTTCGACTTCTTGATATGAATAAAAATGATCACGAATATACGTACTTGCTGGGAAGAGTAGAGAGAGGAAGAGATCGGCAGTTAATATTGGCAAGCCGATGCGAGATGCAAAAATAGGTAGTCGAAAGGACAGCGAAAAATCGCCACAAACAACGATACATCCGAATCAATAAAGCTGGTTTGAAAAAATCGAACCTCACCTGTCGAACCTCTTAATAAGCACGTAGCGACTCGATCGGACGCGGGACAGTAATTATGACTAATATCCTTCTCGGAAAAAGGGAAAATCAACTTCGAATCGTCGGAGAAATAATGAAGCCTGTTTTGCGACCGTATTTCATCGTTTCGCAAATGGTTAATTAAAATCTCCTTCTTTTTTTTGCTCGACCCAGTCGTATTTCACGTCTTCTTACCTTTATATCCCTTTGGAAAGCTCCGTCGCTGCTACCTGGACGGATAATAAAGGGTAAAATTCCGGAGAGGTAAAATAAAATTATCGTTTTTTATTGGTTAGGGTAATTTGAGCGATGATCTCACGAATGAATCATTTCGAACATTCCTCGACTACAAAACAGAATGTGTTTTTGGGGGAGGGAGGGGGGGGGGGGGGGGGGTATCGCCTCCCGTGTTACGGTTTCGAAAACCCCGATGCGTTTTTGTTTTTCGTCGCATCCGGTTTGGCGGCATGCAGTTGGCGTGAGGCGTTTGAAGGCGATTCGCTCTTGCGAGATGGCATGTTGTCGCAGTTCTTCGAAATGCCTGTTCGCAATGCGAATAAAATTTATCGATATGATTTCAAATATTAGAAGTGGTTCCTCTTACAATATGCTGTTCTGTTTACATTATGTCCCTAGTTCGTCGTAAACTTACTAATTGTACAAAATTGTAAATTGATATAACAGGCTTATGAAAGTGAAATTTTAGAAGTGTACGGATGTAATGACGCAGTTTATTAATATGTCCATTCCTTTTTGCACTGTGTTTGCTTGTTGCTTAATATGTCATGCGGTCTATCAAATCGAAAGTGTAGATGAAGAATGAGGACTTTAGGTGATAATTCTAAATTGTGCTACTAACATTCCTTAAATAAACAAATAAACGCGCTTAATTTACTAATTTTTTCTGTAGAAATTGGTAATATTTTAAGTTTTGGCTTTTGTATTTCTATTCACAATGTTATTTGAACCTCAGACAATTCCAAAGTGCGCGAATGGTCTAAGAAACGTGAGATGTAATGCATGCATGTTTATGTTTAAGTCATAAAGACGTTTTTATTGTTTTTTATGCCCATATTCGCAGTGACCTCACTGATTTTATGTTTTAGCTTATTTTTGCTTCACCTGCCAATCCCTTTATACATGTACTTGCCTCGATCTGCAATCGGGTAATTGGATAATAGCTTTCTTTTATATCATTCATAATAGTATCTGCCCCGAGTTGTCGAGTAGGACGATCTTGAGAAATTGCTTTAGTAAAGTGAACTCTCGCGTGTTTATTATCGTATGCTTAAATAAATTAGTTAAAATCAGCTCCTTTGTGATTATTTGACATGTTAAATTGCATGTCCATCATATTGTATAATCATATTTGTAATTCTATTCTGCCTTCAAGGCTTTTTCTCTCGGGGAGGATTTAAAAATTACGTTGCCATCCAGTGGTGTAGCTAGCATAGCGCAGTACTCATTGTCAGTACAAGACTTTTTAAAGGCCTTGGTACATTCAATCTTTAAGGCCCCTCCAGATTCCGGGTCCCATAGATACGTCATTCTTACCACCGCATAATCAAAATTTTGATGGCAACACGCGGTAACTTGTCGCGAGGCAAACTTTATAGATCGTTAGCGACGGGTGGTTTTTAATTACGCATCATACCTTGCTTCGCCTGCAAGCATTTATGTGTCCGACACGCCGAGAAACACTGCTTTTATAGGAGAGTTGAATAGAGCGAGAGAGAGAGAGATAGCTTAAGCCTCTCGTCGCTTCCTGGTTTCTGAACGGTCATGTTTTCTCTGGGAACTTCCTGCTAGTAACGTCGATGGCAGTGGAGGAGGGATGGAGAGGGGGGAGTAGAGTCGTCGCGGTGTCCTTTGGCGTGAAACTAAGATGGGAGTGGAGAAGTTGAAGGGTTAGAGGGAGTGAAAAAAAAAAGATTGGTAGTCTGAGGGTGTAAGGAACAAACTATTGGGGATGTGCCGGAGTAAATGTCTCTTCCATTCTTCTGTATCTCTCTCTTTGTCTCTCTGTCTCTCTCTCTGTCTCTCTCTCTCTGTCTCTCTCTCTCTCTCTGTCTCTCTCTCTCTCTCTCTCTGACCCCTCTCTCCGTTTTCTCCTTTTCCCTCCTCTCTTTTCCTTCTCACCTACTATTCTCTTAGCCTCTTTATATCTCTCTGCCATTTCCTTTTATTTCATTTCTCCACTTTCTCTCCTTTACTCCTCTCCCTCGAACAATCTGATTTTTACATTTTCAACTCTCAGTCAGTGCAGTACAGTGTCCAAAAACCGGTGAACTCGGATATTGACGGTCTTCGGATTTTTTTCGTTTTGTGAACAATGTATTTATGAGGATAGAACAGCACCATGATCTATCAAACAAAGTCTACGGAAAGAAGAGAAACAAAATAAATTATGAAAGTATGGAATAATTTAAGTAAGTTTTTCTTTAATTTTTTTATAAACAAACATTATGTGCTGTTTAGTTTTCGTTTGATTCGTTTTTTTTTGGGGCTTTGCATTTTGCGTCTCTTTTCTTTGCATTACCTTCTTTCTCTCTTTTCCTCCCTCGCTCTCTCTTATTTCTCATCTCCCTCTTTATCTGCGAAGACTGGCAGCATTATCTCCGGTACATGGAGTTCCCGCTTGTGCGTGCGTGTATGCGGCTCGGCCTAGCACGTTAGGGTTGGAGTGCCAGAGGAGAGATGGAGAACATGGAGGGAGTAATAGAGAAGGGATTATCGGATAAGATAGACAAGGGAGTGAGAGAGAGGAATATATATATATATATATATACATATATATATATATATATATATATATATATATATATATATATATATATATATATACATATATATATATATATATATATATATAGAGAGAGAGAGAGAGAGAGAGAGAGTGAAAAATGTAGAGGAACGCATGTCTTGTTCCAGGTCGCACCGTCGTAGTCTGATCATTATATATTTTTTCTTAAGAATCGTCTCTAGATTCGCATAAGGTTGCCAATTCTCCGTGGCGAAAAATATTGGCATCTCACTCCATTCCTATCTTTCAGCGTATGCGTCACACATACACGCACTCGCATACGTACTCTCTGTCACCTTCCGTCGGTGATTAGGGACCACACGGTCTTGCGTGAAGCAGAATGCAAAGTGTAAACACGCACGTATGTACGCTCATGCACGCACGCACGCACACGCCCCGGTCGACCTTCCCGACGCGGGATTGACGTCACCGTCTTTGAGTCTCGCGAGAGCGTAATGGGTGGCGGTGTCGTTGTGGTCGTCTCGTTCTTGCTTTTCTTCCTTCTCTTTTGCCTCTCCCCTTCATATACTCCCTTTTTCCTTCGCATCGGACGTATCGCGTATAGTTGTATCTGATCTGGCTCCGCAACTTGCAAAAAAGGTTTCGCCTTGGGACGCGGATGTTTTCTTTCAGCGAAAAGTCCGCGTGCAGCTGGGGAGGGGGGGTATCCGGGAGACGGAGTCGTTCGTTTTTTATTTTCCGCGCGGTTTTTTTACGTAACGGCCGAAGGATATTATGGGTGAATAAATTGATTTTCGCGCGGCCGCTTACGTCACGGATAAGTTCGTCGTTCTGCAGCGGAGGTGAGAAGGGACTTTTTTTTGTTTTCGTTCGCTACGTTTTATCGTGGTTTTTTTATTTATAGCTATTGGCGAATGGAAATACCGACTCTCGGATCCGTTACCATTTACCATTTTATTATTGTGGCGAACTTCCATCTGCCTGGTATCTATAATATATTGCCGCTACTGTAAAATAGCGGGCTCGAAAAAAAAACAGCATGAATGATTTGATTGCGGCCAATAAATCTGTCGTCGGAGTAATTTTTTCGCATCGTTACTCCATTTTCCATGATTGGTAAGGTGGCCATGTAGGAAGTGGGGCATTTGGTGAGGTGAAGTTTTGATTTTGGGCCTCGTTAAACTAGTGAAATGTAGGATACCAGTGAAAGGCTTTTAAAAAGATTTGTAACAAATTAAATATTCGATTTTTCTAGCCTCCGTATAATCGATCGTCAGATTTTCAAACAGGATGATACGATTATTACACATCGACGAAACTAAACCGTTTACTTACCTATCCTTGCTTATAATTTTGATCGTAATCTTTGAAGTAGTGAGTATATTTATCACCCGTGAACATTTACAGATACCTTCACCTATCATGATATGACCTCTTGACATTCTGAGGCAAACTTCTCCGTAGCGTTCTACCAGTGAAATCAGGGAGTGTTACGTAAGTCTTTTCTGCCGATGGCGACGAATTTCATATGCTCTCTCCAATACTCCAGGTAACGAGATTTATTATGTAATCCAAACTACAGGGTGGGCCAAAAGTCGCGCCCCATAGGAATTTGTATAAACTAGCACCGTAGGCTTATTGATGATTATTAAAATAATATTTAACCGATCGATACTGACTGTCTGATACGCTGGCCGTCAAGTGGTGGTGTGGTATCAACTATTCCGTGCGTCCTGACTTTTGTTAGATACATTAATATTGTTTGTTTTTTAAGTGTTTTTTGAGTGTGTCCTAACTTTTGGCCCACCCTGTATGTAAAAAACAGTGTCACTTTGTCAGTAATGCTTTTTAAATCTTAATACCTCGCATATGACTGAACCGAATTTGATGAAATTTTTATTATAGCATCATGATATAATAACAAAACGTTTTAATGTATCGAACTCGAGATCAAAGACCCGGGTTCGACTCCAGGGAATAATTTCCATTTCCAGTAAGATAACACGTAATTTCACGTAAAAATGAACTTTTCGTCGCGCAGGCTTTCATTATTTTTTAGATTAAAATTAGAAAGAATTGACCTACGAACTTCGGATGTGAACCATTTTGAAGAAAACATTATAAAGGTTCTTTTTCTGTTCGTCTTTTTCGGCCTACGGTTAGAAATCGCTCAATTTAAACGTTTAATTCACACAGTTTGAGGAAATCTAGCCATTTTAAGTGGATGTTGCCTACCAATTCCGTTGTTAGACCTCGATATCATATTGTTATTTCAATCCTTATGGGTGTAAACGTGCTTTGATTGCTTTTAATACGAGACAGAAGGGGAGAGGGGACAAAGGGAGGGGGAGGGAGGGTGAGAGAGGGAAGGAGAGAGAGGGAGAGGGGAAATGATGGAGAGGGAAAGACTTTCAGTACAATTTATGTTTCTGATGCTAATTTGATCTCCATAAATAGCTTGAACGATCGAATCTTGACTCCCGTCATCGTTGACGGGCTGTATACAACTAGTGGTTTTATAAACTGCGCCGTTGGTGCTCTAATTCATTATTGTATGTTACAGTGGTTGCCTCTTTTGGTGAAAGAATCGCGGGTTCGAGTTCCGTCGCGGATATGGATTTATTTGCTAAATTGTTTATTTACCGTAAAAAAAAGGTCCTGAAATACTTTTTATCGGATATTCGTCAATAGTTTACTAAACTAAGTTGTAAATATCGTAGTGATATGTTGCCACTTTTCTTTAACGTGAATTATTTGGTTTCCCCATAATGTTTTTGCTTTAGCCTATCTTATGCCTTTATCCGACCGATGTTATCACTCTGAAATCATGAATAATTATCGACATAACGGCATCGTTCGTTTTGATTTTGGAAGCGATTTATTCCGTGGTTATTTTTTTCGCAGAGATAGATGCATGTTTTACACTTCGGTGGATCAAGGGAAATGTGTACGAATTGATGGGCGTGTTAGGAACGGCGTTATCGGATGAAAAATGGACTCCACATCCACTCAGCCGATATCTTCGCTTGCCATTCACGTTTTCCCGTCGACGCGGGAACGACTCGGTCAACGCGCATCTTCCGTATTCTCGGTTTCTGTGTCGTTCGTAAATTTTCGACAATCTACGTTTGGCGTAAATGGTAAATTCTCTGCGCCGTGTCGCGAATCGATTTTGTCGAAGTGGGAATGGAAAAAAAACGTCGCCATGCAAATGCATTAACGAAAATTGAAACTGCGGAAGTAATGTAAGAACCGAATCTATGCGTCGCCGACACTTCTCTTTGTTTCTCAGAGCTGTTTAATCGACCTGTCGCTATAATGCCCCATTTGACTCACATTCCGCGCCCGATGAAAAGCCGCCGACCTATTTGGCGCGGTTCCAGGGTAGTATGTATTCCGCGACTCCGACCCGAGAGGTGTGACGTCGTTGATTTTCGATACAGAACGATTAGTAATGAACCCTTTTGCGTCGCACTTCGTCGGATGTGGTTCGTTTCGTTTCGGTCAGTTTAGGAGAGAACGCGCTTGACCGTGCGTGGTCATGATTCTCACTCCATTGCGTTTGTTAAGTTTACGAAAGGAATGGACCAATTTTTTTACTCGGAGCTTTATACGTTGCGACGGGTTAGGCGAGCTACAGACCGCATATGAGGTGCGCCAAATATTTTTAAAATGCTGTCAATTTGTAAAGAATGCTTCGTATACATTGTTCTGTTATCTATCCTATCTGTATTGCCTGACTAATCGAACAAGTTGATATCAACCTTTTAGCTATTGTTCTTGAGGAGTAAAACAGACGCAAAGCTATGTGCGTCGCTTCCTCTGTGTTAAACACGCATCGCCATTTGCCTGTAAAAGTTTAAATATTTCTACAACGTAATTTTTTAAGCATTATTTCTTGTATTTTTACATCTTTGTGCTTAAAATGATGCTTATGTAAATATATTATGATAAAAAATTTTAATGTTGTAATGTCATATGGTACTTAATATATTTTGAAAATTTAGTTCGTATATAATGAAGAAAATCCTAACAATAACTTCAACATTGAGAATTATAAATCATAACATGCATTAAAAGGCTAAATAAACAAAATTTAGAATGAATCTATCGTTATTATTACTGTTTACGTTCGCATTTTCCGCACAATGCAGCGGCGCGCTCAGTACGCCACGCGACCAGCTGCATGACATTTTTTGACGCGCCCAGTTAAGGGTTGAATGAGTATTTTATGTTGCAGTTGGGAAACGCCACGAATCGCTTTGTATGTACTGTAGTGTTCCCTCCGTCTACCGGTAACTCACGAGTTTTTCCACATCATTGGAACATATACGAAATTATCGAGGTATTTTTTTCTCTTTTTTCCTGATATTCCTTGTTCGCAAAACTTTTTTGTGCAATGTTTATATTTTCCTCTTTTCATCTAGGACGCTTTCGGTGAAGCCAAAGTTTTTTTTCGATTTCATACTTTCTCCATACCAAATGATCATATCAGCACAAAACAATATTGTTTTATTAGTAATTCAAGGTCTGGAGGTCGCATTTCTCTTAGCATTATTGTTTGTGTCGTTGATACTGCAAACTGTGGGTATTATCAAAACTTCATTAACTCGGTAAAATTGTGGGAAAACTTTTGTCTATTAATCTCAGCGGAATCACACGCTCGGCGATACGTGTTTGTTTTATCATATATATTTGAACCTTTAAACACAAGCAAGCAAAATTAGGTGGAATGCTATCCCGCCGCGGAACCGTGGCGCAACCTATGCTGCTGCTTCCCTTAACGAACTCCGCCATCTAATAATGTAAACATCGGCGTTAGTGCTACTTACACCACCCTCTCCACTCTTACATTTCGGCATCTACTTAATTCTTCCGAAGTTTCGTGATTGAATTATTCCCCTCCGCTAAGTTTCGCGGGATCCGCTTCGACGTTTTTCTTTTTCTCGTTCTTATTTTCTTCTTCCTGCGGGGAACGGTCTCCGCTCGAGAACAAGGTACCAGGAGGAAACAAAGAGGTGGATAGCGTAGTCTCATTAACCTCACGAAGCTTATAACTTTAAAATAGCCTTTGTGTGACAAGTTTCTTTGGGGGTGATTATAATTCACGCCCGAAAAAAAAATCGGGAGAAAAAGTCTCTCCTTATATCTTCTCTCTCTCTCTCTCTACCTCTCTCTCTCTACCTCTCTCTCTCTACCTCTCTCTCTACCTCTCTCTCTCTACCTCTCTCTCTCTACCTCTCTCTCTCTCTCTCTCTACCTCTCTCTCTTCTAACCCTTCGCCTCTACCCCTCTCTACCTCTCTCTCTCTTCTAACCCTTCGCCTCTCCATCCCCCCTCTCTCTACCCTCTCTCTCTCTCCGTTCCTCCCTTTCTCTCTCCCTCCCTACCTTTCTCTCTCCCTCCCTACCTTTCTCTCTCCCTCCCTACCTTTCTCCTTTCTTCCCTTTCTTCCTCCCTCCCTCCCTATCTTCCTCCCTTCCTCCCTTCCTCCCTCTCTTCCTCCCTCCCTCCCTCTCTCTCTTCCTCCCTCCCTCTCTTCCTCCCTCCCTATCTTCCTCCCTCCCTATCTTCCTCTCTTCCTCCCTATCTTCCTCTCTTCCTCCCTATCTTCCTCTCTTCCTCCCTATCTTCCTCTCTTCCTCCCTATCTTCCTCTCTTCCTCCCTCCCTATCTTTCTCCCTCCCTCCCTCTCTTTTTCCCTCTCCCTCTCTTTCTCCCTCCCTCCCTCTCTTTTTCCCTCTCCCTCTCTTTTTCCCTCTCTCCCTCTCTTTCTCCCTCTCCCTCTCTTTCTCCCTCTCCCTCTCTTTTTCCCTCTCCCTCTCATTCTCTCCTCCCCCCCTCTCTCTCTCTATCCCCCATTCCTCATATTTTCTCACTATACGAATCAGTAGCGTAGCAAGGTGAAGCCGGGCCCTGGTTCGAGAATTCTTTACAGCTCCCCCTCTCCTCCAATATATATATATATTTTGGTTATTTTATTTTTTCAGGGGAAAATTTTAATGAAATAAGTTTCATGATCTCGGATTCTTTTCACTGTATTTAGCAGCTCTTGTGGTTTAAAATGACACAAAGGGTATATGCCGACCACGGGCTTTCGGGCCCCCTCGAGCTCCGGGCCCTGGATCGACCGATCCATCGGATCCATGGTCCCTACGCCACTGATACGAATACCATAGTCGTTGAAGGGAGCTCTCTCTCTCTCTTTCTCTCTATTTCTCTCACTCTCTCGCTCACTCTGTCTCACTCTCTCGCTCACTCTCTCTCTCCTCTCTCACACACACTCCTTTCATCTACCCTCCTCCCTATATACGTTTTGCAAACCCTTTCCACCCACCCTATCGCCCTCGCGAGAACATCAATTCATCACTAATGATTAGCTCGTTCCTAGGGCATGAGCTTCCTCGCTATTACATAAACCTCCGCCCCACCACTCTCCTCAATCTCACCATTCTTCCCCTCCTCCTCCTCTCTAAGCTTCTCTCTTGTGTGCTATTCCCAAGCACGGCTTGCGAGCGAGATAGAGGGAGGGGGGGAGAGAGAGAGAGAGAGATGGAAACTGCATCAATATTTACAGCGATAAATTTTGCCGTACGGAACACCCGTTCTGCGCCTGTACTTATTACACCTCTCATTTCCATCTCTCCTCTCTCTTAATTTTCCTTTTCTTTCCTTTCCATTTTCTCTTTTGCTCTATCTTTACTGTTTTTCTCCCTCCTTCACTTTTTCTCTTCCCCCTCGGCTCTCTTCCCTTCATTCCTTCTATTTTCTCTCCCTTTTTACTTTCTCCGTACGAAGTAATGGGAAGTACTGTGATCACGAAAGAAATCGACTTCGAGATTTCAACGGAAGTACACGTTTTGAGGTCCCTAGAACACGTTTAGACTATTTTCCGAATGATGTCTGTGTGCGTGTGTGTGTGTGTGTGTATGCGATTGTGGGCGCTCTTAACTCAAAACGTACTTGCCATATCGTTACCAAACTTCATATGTAACACTTTAGCATGAGCACAAAGAACTGATTAGTTTTTGGACAATAGCGGTTAACCGGAAGTCGAGATTTAGTCGAAACCCGATTCGGTTTTTGCGATATTTCTCCGTTAAAACATCATTATTATATATACAATTCTATACAAATGTTATAGAGAATGTAATTTCCTATAACTTTCATTTGAAAGAATTTTCCATAGTAGTTATTTTTTAGGAATTATTTATAAATAATCGGTTTTTTCGGTTTCCGTCAAATATCTCCTTAAAAACGTCGTTATTGGTAATCTTCATGAGGACCAAAGTTGTAGAGAATAATATTTCTTCCAGTTTTTGTTTGAAACAAATTTTCGTAGAACCATCCATTTCGGAGATATTCAACTTTTTTCGTAATTTTCAGTATACAGGGCCACCACCATGTAGCGGTGAATTCTGTAAACATATTCAAAATATAATTTACGGCAATAAGGACGACTGTATTCTTTTACGGTACGAAATGATAATTTTGCCTCATAATGCTATTCATAATAATTAAAATATCTATACCCCAAATATGGAGAAAGTCATGTGTTGACCACATCAGATTTTTTCTTCTCCCTCTTTCCTTTCCTTTTCCTCCTCCTTTCCCCCCTCTTTTCTTTCCTCTTCTTACCTCTCTTCCACCCCCTCTTCTTCCTCCCTCTTCCCCTCTTCTTTTTCTTCCCCTCCCTCTTCCCCCTCTTTTCTTCCTTACCATTTTTCCCTCTTCCTCTCTTCCACTTATTCTCCTGTCATCCCCATTTTCTTCGCTCCCTCTGTCTTCCTTTTCTTCCGATATCTTCGTTTCCCTTGGTTGTCTTTTCGTTTCTTTTCGCCCGTCATTCTCTTCCTCGTTTGATCATTTTATATTTTCTTTCATTACCGTTATTCACTTCCCTTCCGTCTGCCATTTTTTTTTCAAAGAGAGTTCGCGTTTACAAATTTAATCAGTTTAGCCCAGAAAGAGTTTGTAGTCGGCGTTTATCACGCAAGATGAACTTCAATTCAGTTTCACGTGGAATTTCTTTATTTATTAAAATATGAGCTTTAAAATTATGTGGCTGTTGAGAGTTTTTCAACCCAGGAAAAAGTGACTTTTCAACCGCCATGCGACGGAATTCTTTTTAAAAATACGTACACATTTCTTCGAATTCGTTCGTAAATTTTCCGGAAAATATTACTGCAGCAATAAAAAAACTGTATTTTATTAGTTATCGTTCCGGAAAATCTGAAATTTTTACGAAGTCGTTTTCTGACGTATTCTCCAGTAAATATTGGTTTTTGTTTTGACAGGTTATTTTTTATCCCTTTTTATAAACGAATAACATATTTATCGCCGTGTATATTTATGATACGTTGTTAATATAGCTCGGGGTACTCGCTTACGGGCACGTTCTCTTCATTTTTCTCTTTCCGCTCCCCGAAGAGTTCCGTAAAATACTCGCCGTCCGCTTCCTCTCTCGCATATTTTTCTGCTTGTAATTAGACCGTGGGCATGCAGTCTGCTGAATTGCTAATGACCGAGGTGTTTGAGTGTGCAAAACATTTTCTTCGCCTCATCCGCGAGACTTCACGAATTAATTTCCCTAAATCGAGTCGGTTTTTTTTGTTTCATTCAGAAATTATCCCCGCGAGCTTTTTGCCGTGGAAAACCATGTACGTACCGTATGTACTTTTATGGGGTTGAGGGGTGGAGCGTAGGAGTTTTGCTGGTTCTTATTCCGCAGCGCATTGTTAATCGATTGCATCTTAGCGGTCTCTAGTAGTTATGGTTGAAATGTCAAGCGGCGCTATATAGGAAGTGCCGGTGCCGATTTCCGGAGGCATTATGGTTGTTATCTCCGTTTTGAAAATTTTATTTCAATTTTGGTGATATACTTGAGAAAGTCTGTTGCCTCCGTGTGAATCATTTTTTTTTGTTTCCTGGCAGCTTAACGGAAAAGTCGCGTGACGACGATGGTTATTTCCAAAACGACGTGACCTTTGCCTTGGATTAAATATAAAAAAGGTATGTTCCTGATTTTTAGAAAAGGTCACAGCTGCCGACTCTTCAGGCGTGCTTGTTTTGCTTTTTGTTGTCTTATTTTTAGAACGTTTTTTTCTTTAACGTGTGGTCACTGCTGTGGACAATCAAGTTTCTTGTCTGAAGATATATTTGGAAATTTCTTTTTGAATTGACCCTCATCAACGTGCGAATTGTCCATCATTTCTATTTTCCAATATTGGGTACCAATTGTAATGATCAATTATTCCATTGCTTTTGAGCCTAAAATCACAGTGCTACGTAGCGCGTTTTTTTTTTGCGGGAAAACACGATTGACTCGGAATTTGGTGAAATGCAACTCGTTATATTGTTATTCGACCTAACGCAGGAAATACGGAGATGCTGACGGTTCCTCCTTATTTTCCTTTTCGAAAAATACTAATTGAACGAAATCGGACTCTTGTTCCCTAATTAACCTCTGCCTTAATGGGAAGGAAAGGAAAATTAACATTTTTTCCCCTTTTCCGACGGCGAGAGTAGGAAAAACGGCCGTCGGAATTTCAATTACCTCCTCGCAAGCGGTTATTTTTCCTTTTTGCGAGATCCACGTATCGCGCAGTTTCGCGCGAACCTTTCCACCTTTTTTTCCCTCTCTCTCTCGCTCTTCCTGTTCGCGTCCACCTCCTCTCTCAACTTAAGTCCTCGCGACTCGAAACTTGATATTATTATTTTTTAATTTCTTCCGCTACTTAACCATTTCGCATAATACGCAGCCTTCTCCCAGGGGCGAAAATTAAAACAAAACATACAGAGCTATTTTTTCGATTCTTTCTTTTTTCGCTTTCCGACGGCTCGGAAGAGAGATGAGAATGACTAACACGTTCCGAAGAGGCATATCAGCAGTCATTAGCGCCCTCTTTCATGGCATAATGGAAAGAAAGGGTTCTTATAATGCGTTTCACCCGTGATGTCTTTTAATTAGAAAATTGCGTCTTTTCCGTGGCGTTTTATTTAATTAAAAAAAAAAGAGTTCGGATCCATCCAGTCGCGGAAGCGTTCGATCCGGGCGGAAAGTTCTTTATTTTTTTAATGTCAATACTCTTTTATGTCGTTAAGCTTTGATGGGTGTTTTGTTGTTTTTTTTTTTGATCGGGATTGCAAATTTTCGAATTCGCGTATGTAATTGAAAATTAATCAGCGAAATGAACTCGTGTTCTCGAAATCGGTGTGTTTTGTTTTGCTTATTTTGACGGGGTCATCTTTGTCTAACCAGGATTGTCAAACGAGAATAAATAAATTGATATTTCGCGTTCGTGCGGAGGTAAACACACATATGTGGAAACTTGTTGCATAAGAATCGGTCAGAAATACGCGAACGCTTTCCTTTTTGCGTCGTTTTACTACATTGTTGTCATATTATCTTGAGGTTAGCCATTTAAAATTATATTTTATAAACTGGGTTATCATTTATCCTTATATTTTTTTTTAAAAACTATTATTTTCGCGATTCATTTATTACAAGTCGATAATAAAGTCGGATGCTCATTTTATAAGGAGCGGTTGGAATGTTAAGTAAAATAACCTGCAGTTTTTTCACCCTTCGTTTTGCTCGGGAGAAGTAAATTTCTCAAGGGGGAAAAAAGTCCTCGTTTTGTTTTTGTTTGGTCACTTTTTATTATGGTTGTACCTTTTGTAGCGAACACGCGATTTGAATGGCGCGATTACCTCTGTCTCAGTCCCAAATATTTTTAAGGTTACGGCTATTCGAACCCCCTCTTTTACCGGAACCGCGTGTGCGCGTCAGACCGTATACTACTAATTCATCGCGTTCAACCGCCTCTTTTGTTTTTTTTTAAATGTTTATTGATAGCGTGCGACGATGAAATCTTTCTCAGTTTGATAATATCTGCATTATTATTAGGTCGTAAAATATTCACCCTAAACGGCGTGGATTGTGTGTTTTCTTTTAAGTTTTCGTTTTTAAAAGCTTGTGAATATTTCACGGTACATAATTTATCGGAAGAAGAGAATCGATAATTTCTAAGGAATCCTTAAAATAAATTCCATGATTTTTCAACGAATTAAATTTCCACGAATTTACTTGGCCGCTCTTCATAATTTTTTTATCGCCTTCGGCAGAATCTGGGGGGAGGGGAATAAACTGTTACGTTAGGAATGCGATCCTTTTGTTTTTGCGGTTATACATAAACCCAGAAAATTCGCTCACCTTAATTTTGTAGGCATTTCCCGTTTCTCGTCGAAATAAAACGAACGTCTTGCTTCGTAATTTCCTCGAATCTTATCTTTTCTATGTTCCGCCGCCATTTCCCTTACCTTTACGCGCTCTCGCCGAGTAGAGAGCGACCTAATTTTAGAATTTGCATACGCGGATGCAAGCCACCTAACGCCTGTGTTTGAGGTTTCCATCGTATCCATAACAATGAATTCACGGTTGCGCTTCGAATAGCGTCGAGGAACCTTTTTGATGTTTTCAAGACCGCGTCGTATTCGATTTTAACAGCTTTCACAGCAGTTCATTTTGTCAGTTTTTTTCGCCTATCGTTGAGGTCGTCGCCGTAGTTTTAAGTGGCAAATTGCTTTTATGCTCTGTAACGATGCCTTTTATATGTATAGCGGACATTTTTATCATTGTAAATCATCTACGACTCTTTATCCCGCGGTTAAACTAACATAAATAAAGGTCGTGGCAATTATTTAGGATTTCCTTAATGACGGATGGTGTCCATTTCCCGTGATTTAAGTTTTAATAGATGCAAAGTGAATATTAACCAGTGAAAATGTATTAAAATGAGAGATTTTCGATCGGTTCACTTTTTGTAATAAGCATATCCGTAATTTCTTTCCTATGATATTATTGCATTTTTTCCAATAGTGGAATTTGATTTTTCGATTCCTAGATCATTTAATATTAAAAGAACGCTGATATAAT
This sequence comes from Uropetala carovei, assembly GCA_036926305.1. Taxonomy (NCBI): domain Eukaryota; kingdom Metazoa; phylum Arthropoda; class Insecta; order Odonata; family Petaluridae; genus Uropetala; species Uropetala carovei. Next base: position 9,332,317 of record JAXCHB010000108.1, read on the forward strand.
AAAAACTTTTTCTGTCACTCACTGTCTTTTTAGTGATTGGATTTTTTCTTTGATAACATTGTATTTCGTCAACAGTTCGCTAACCTGCCTTTCTTTGAATTAGAGGAATTGAGTCATTTACGACAACATCAATCGTAGAATTTCTCCGATTACCAGGTGTAAATAGAATAATTGGGCATAATTATATGGAATAATTTCATCGCAATTAGTTAAAACTGTTGGAGGTTTTTGTTAATTTTTGTGCATATATTTGCTCATGGTTGATTCACGTTTTACCACATAACATTCGCACGTCAATTGTTTTTAGTTTTGATTGGACGTAAAAATTATAATCTCCAAGAAAAGTAATTTTAATGTAATAGAAGACTGTGTTGTTCGGATGTGGTAGTACTTTAACGGCCATTATCTTTTTCTATCGGATTAACGAATCATTCAGGAGAACAGGTACGCTTAAAATTTCCTGGACGAATCTCTTCTCCGATAACGTGTCCGCTAGAGATGGCCAAATGAATCCACGTGGCATCTCTTAACGCGCTAATTTAGCTACGTTTTGTCTCCATCGACCCAAACGTCATATCATTATCCTGGTCCCACGCGTCGCCCTTTTCCCCGGAAGCCAAGAGATTAAATGTTCGTCATCCCTCACGTTCCTATAGGACTGGATTTTTTTTAAGGGTCTCCGTATAAGGTCTTCTTTTTTCTCTCATTTCTCTCTCTCCTTTTTCCGAAGTCTCTGGCCCCAATTTTCCGCCCGGTAGGATCTTCTTCCCTCCACCACCCGTCTCCTTTTCATATTTCTCTCGCTCGCGAACGTATGACTTCCACTTCTCGAACTTTTCGTCGCCACTTACAATTTCCTACTTCCGAGGAAACCGTTCCGCGTCGATGGGCGAATTATCCTCTCTTCCTTATCAGGATCCCTCCTGTCCTGGATCTCTCGGTCCCTCGATCGAGGCCAGTGAAGGGGTCTTTTATATCCACTTTTCATTAAAGCTTAAAGTAATCGTTTCTCGTCTATCGTTGTTTTTTACTTATGCGACAGCGTTTGATTTATAAAAATAACCTGCTTAGATTGTTATTAAAATTCTCAATAGGATTAAAGTTTTATTAGTTTATGGATAAACGTTTCCGCATTAGATCTCCTGTTGATGGATGAATTCATTCATTCATTAAAAATCATTTAAAATATTCCGGATTTAAATAATCTGAAGCTCGATTAACTAATTTTACTACAAACAAACGCGTTCTTTCCACGATTTCTCGTGATTTATTCAGCGAAGTTATCTATCAAAAAAGCTCTAGTTATTACTAACTAAATAAGATGAAACTCCGAGGAAAGGAATGTTAAGGAAAAATTTGTTACTGTAAAAAGTTACCACGAAATATATTTATTGGCGACAGGTTTCACAGTTGCCAAAGCATCGTCAGACCCGTAAATGGACGTGGTAACTGGGAAACCTGTCATCATTGAATAGATTATATAATTTAGGCTTTTAAAAAGCCTAATATCTTTTTTTCGTCGAGGTCCGAGTTGGACTGTTGACCAATGCTACACCTAACACCTGATTGCCATGCGCGAGTTGTAAATACACGTCACGAAACTGTCGAGGAAAATAATTCCTTCGCGGTAATCAAAGATCGGCGTCTGGTCGACATAATGAACTCCTGTTACGCTGTCGCTCACGAGCATCGATTCATTTTCGGAACGATGTTCGACCTGGGACGGTACTACATATATAAAATATATCGTAGGAGAGAGGTCGTGAGGAGGACAAATTGTGTCGGACATCACTTCAATTGACCCCGCCGAAGCTACCTGGCGGACGCGGGTGGTGGGAAGTGGCGGAAGGGTCGTTTGGCGTCATTAATTAGGACACCTGAGATCAAGTGGGATTAGAGGAGTGGCGGCGAGGGGCTAAGAGCCAAAAGGCGGTCGGGAACAGATGAGGGAGACGGAGGACGATGTATGGCGGCCGTTCCCGCCATCAAGGGCCAATCTCTTTAAGCGTGTCTTGTTTATTTTATTTTTTTTTTAAGGGGAAGCTTATGTTGTCGCTTCGTCTGCCTGTCTTACTGCACGCTTTACTGTTTCGTGAGAATTTTTTGTTTTCTTTTTAATTTGGACACCAAGTGATTCTCGAAGGAAGATATGGTTCTGATTGGGTCTGTAAGCGATACATAATTGTAATGAATCTTCTTCAGAAGCAAAGTTAATGTCTTTACGTTAAAAATAACTCGTATCAAAATTTTTGACGAGATCCTGTAGAAAGTGCTTCGTTTCAGTTGGCTAAAATTCCGTGTGATCATGACATCGATAATAAATTTTATATATATGTCCCTTTTCTTCTGCATAGCAGCGAAGTGTAATAGCGGTACAAATGATGTATAATATAATGGTTCGTTCACTATTTTGAAGGAATTTTGATGATACTTTTAAAAGCATACATCCATAGATTCCGAGAATAGCAAGGGGTAGTAATACGTTTCAGTTATAAACGAGACTTGACTTTTCTTTTCTTAGCAATTCTTTGGCGCATACGTCTCGGTAAAAGTTTTTCTTAATTCAAATATTGTACAATACTATTAGCCATCACCCCTTGCTTCAGTGACGGCATTTTCGCAAAAAATTACAATTTTTAGGCTATACGTAGATTTCTTCGAGTCTATACCTAAATCAAGTATGTAAGAATATAAGTTTATTTCATTAAAAAAAATGTTTTCGTGAATTTAATCGCCCAAAAAATGTTGCGCCTGCCTCTTCATCTCTTCCGTCGTGCCGTGGCGAGTCTCTAAAAGATAATTAAGTCGACCAATTTGCGACAAACTTAAACGAGCATCGGATCGTTTGTCATGCTTGATAATATCACGTCGTAATACCGACGATACTTAACAGTCTCATAGCAACAAAGGTCGTAAAAATATGGCAGGTAACACGTTGTACGTAGGTAAGGCGTAAACTTTCGAAATGATTAGTTTTCAATAGAAAGTCCCCGTAGGGAGAGAGTTAATCAAGTTTTGATGCACTTATCAGGAGGGGGAGGGGGGGGGGTGTGAAGGGGTTAGAGGATGGGTGGGGAGGCGTTAAGTCGAGAATGCTACGAGCAGAAGGGATTGATAACGCCGAGATGTGAATCGGTACTGAAAACCGTATTCCTCTCTCTCTCTCACTGTGTATCTCTCGGGTGCTTTACGACCCTTGTTTATGACGAGCTGGATTGCTATCCTAACGTCTGCGTGCATTACCATTTACAGCTGTCTCTCATTGGACAGGAAGCCTATATTGGAGTTTAAATTCCTCGTAGCCTTCGCGGGAGTGATACAAGCCGATTCACGCCGTGGGCCCCGATAAACTCTTGCGTAAACCTCTGCTGCTGCAGCAGTTGGTTGGAGGGATACCTCTCTTTACCCTACTCATCCTCCTCCCCCTCTCTTTCCCGAACGCCTGTGATGATCCAAGTTCGCTGGCTGTATTACTCTCGATTGCGTTCCAAACCTTTTGACCTCTCAGGGATTATCGAAGACGCAGGATGTTGAGCAAACTAGGATGGATAGCTCAGAATTAATTAATCTCCCTCTCCATTTCTTTCTATCTTCCACGCATTACCCAAGGGCGGATCCAGGCGTCATCCATGCGGGGGGGGGATAATCACGAATGAAAAATTAAACTATTTGAAAATATCGTAATTCACGTATATTTTAATACAGAAAAAGGAAATATGTAACGTTTTGTGCAGCAAAATAAATGTAGTAAAATGGTATATTTCTCGTCTGACGTGCTCAGCGCTTAGTACGAGGTTTAGGGGTTAATTTTTTCTAGTGTTCAAAAATCCCTGTATCCGCCCATGGCATCTTATTTTGCGTTAAAAATTATTTTCATTGTTTTTTCTTTGTAAATCTGGTTGCAGATTCACCTTTATTTTGCTGGTTTTTTATAAGCACCGCTGGGTGTGGATATCATCGATGCGGGATGATTTTCGCACGCTGAATTATGTTAAGCGCATACATTTTATGTCACACGTCGCAATATATTTCGAAGGATGTGTGTTTTGAATCAATGTGATTCATTCGTCATCAATTCCTCTCGTTTAGGGATAAGCAGGATGTGAAGGGAATTGTGGTTAAGGAAAGGCGCAGGTCCAATTTGTTCAAACGAGAGGGCGAGGCGCAGCAGTAATCGTTTCTCAGAAACCGTAAACGTCGCGGAGAGATGCGGTAGCCGTTTAATTTTTCTCCTCGTTTCCTCACGCTATACTCTGTTGCTATCGTTTTAACTTGGCTCATCGGTTAAGCATGTACGGTGATTTGAACTTTGAAAACTCCTAAACTACTACAGGTAATAGTGAATGCAGCTGTAACAGCCGGCATTTGCATTCATCGTTCTTTTTTTTTTCATAAATAATTTGGAGTACCGAGCATTTTTTTGAGCCCCACCTCTTAATTTTTTGAGTTGCGTCGATTTAGAACTCACTAGAGAATTATTGATCTCGTCTAATGTCCTAAAATAAAACTGAGGTATGCCGCGATGTTTTAGCAATCGAAATCCAATGGCTGATTTAGGTATTCCTGCAGCCGCAAAACAATCGAAAGAAATTCATGCACATTTAAACGAAAAATTAACGTCCTCTGTGGTTTCTGTTAACCTCGAGTCGAATAATAAATACGCATAAATGCAACGATCGGCGAATTAAGAAAGCCCTACTCCTCCCACAATTACGCGAATAATTCCTGCCGTAAATATATATATCATTAAATTAGTGACCCGCCATTTTTAAAAATGTGTAACGTATTTTGCGCACGAAAGATAATTTCGCGTCGCTAATTTCGCGGGGGAAGTTCTTCATATCGAAAGACATAAATCAGACATTATTTCTTAGACAAAATAGAGAAATATAAGACGACTGTTCATAGAACAATAAAAATGTTCATAAACCCTGAATTTAAGTTTAGAAATTGAAAGTGCCGAGTCGTTTCTAAAATGTTATTAAGCTACGCTGCAGCCATTTTCGGTCGATTTAGGTCGTGCGTCCTTATTCCCACGCTTCGTTTTGGTGTATGCGAGAGTTTTTAAGGACCTTATAAACAACCGAGCATCGCGTCAGTCGAAATAAACTCAATACAGAGAGCGTGAGTCACCTATTGGTGCCCCTTATTGCGTCTTTGCATCCTGACCTCATCATCCCCCCCCTCACCACCTCCCATCCCCCCCACGAAGTCGCTTTCCATTTAATGTGTACAGAAAACGCAGATAACACTGAGTCAGGGAAAAGGATCGAGGGAGCCTCCTTCTGAAGACCGGGACTTGGAATGCCATATCCTGTCGTTTTGTTCTCTACCCTTTTACGCGTGTTGAGGAGTCAGGGGAATTTTCCCATTTCTCTCTCTCTCTCTTTCTATCTTTCTCTCTCGCTTTCGTCAGAGGTGGCGTTGCTGATCCTCGAGCCAATCGGGGACCTTTTAAGATCTTTACCATACATTGTGTCAAGATGAACGACGCCATTCTCCGTTTTAGTTGCGTCTCGCGAGTGGTTATTGTAACGTGTGTGTGAAAGTCGTCTCGTCTGTGCGAATCTATCCTTCGTCCGTCTTATATAAGACTCAACTGTCCCGTTTAGGATGGGTGTAGCCCAAAAGCTGGGAAACCTAAAGCGCTAAATGGAAGGCCGGTGAGGATTTTGGTAATTTCGTCGCTGTCTAACATAAGATCGGGAAACGGAAGAAATACGTCTGGGCGCCATAAGGCGACATTTCGGATGGATCCGAGGAGTCCTGGCGGCTTCTTCTACGGTTCGTATTTAGTTTATACTCTTACTGGAATCGTTTCCAGCCGCCGTCGAAGAGTTTTGGAACTTGGTTAATTTTGAGAGTTTTAAAAATGTCAACGTCTTCAGACTTGATTGTTTCGGTGATTTCTTTCTGGGTCTTGGTTGTTGTTTGATTTTAAAATTGGTTGTGTCATTTTTACTGCGTGATTGATATTTTTTGTTATTGGCGTTTCATTTTTAGCTAAAGTGGTTTATTTTCCTCTGGTATGTATGCTAGTTGGTAGCGACGGCCGACCGTGGCATAACGTTGGTTTTGTTTGTGATAGCGATGGTTTATTTACATTGTCTTAGTGGAAATTTATACAAGATACATCGTGTCTTAGAGCGTTATCATGTACTGACTTAGATGAGGGATCCGCCTGAGCTTCAATGTGCTAAATCATAAGCATTCCATCTTGATAGGATTTTTCAGGGTTAGAATTTATAGAGATTAAAGTTGAAAATATACAGTTGTTTTTGTAACCGAGGGAGGCTTGAAACTGCGAAGAAATGGAAGACATGGAGACATCTGGGACTTAGGCTGCGCAGAAGGAATGGCGTGAGAGAAGCCAAGTTTATTGATGAATAATATCGCTATAAATTCCTTTGTTTATCTGACTATATTGGTTTATTATACCAACCTCGTTGAAGGGTCTAACGCAAGTTTTCTTTTAACTCTTCGGTTAATAATTTTATGAATGAATTACAACTTCCACAAGAGCCACCCATTACAAAAAGACTTTTCTGAAATATTTAGCAACGAAGCATTTCATTGTCTATGGGCAGGCACTTGTTCAGTATGAGAAGCGTTTCTAAGGCTGCTAATAACGATATTTGTTTAAATTAATTTTAAGTTAGAATATGTTGCAGTAACATATATTTATTTATTATTTCTCTCGCTTTCCGACGCTCAGGCTTGCTTAACTGGTCTCTCATTAAATCGGATTGTTTTAGTTGAATATATTAAATCGGTGGTAGAAGAAGAAAATTAGTGTAACATTTGAATATCTCAGCGGAGCTATAATTCCATAGCACAGTAATTTTATCCCTACTTCGCGCTTGTTGAAGGAGTCCTATTTCGTTTAATTTTTGTGCTGCAGTGCTTTCATCTGAAAATGTGTGCAGCACTGCACTTAGATGAGATACTCCATCCATTGTCGTAATCAGTTTTTTGTCGCCCAGGAACTTAATACAGAGCTAATACTCCCTCACCCGGTGAATATTCCCTCATAAAGATTAGTCTCGGCGACGAATTAATTCTTATTTTCTGCATTTTTGCGTTCGCTGCATGTTTTTTTAGCAGCATCGGCATGTTTTTTAAACGGATGCCCTCTGATCCGTCCCAGTTCAGGCATTAGTCGAAAAGTGCAGAAAACACGTCGCACAAATTCTAGCTTCTCTCAGTCAGCAGGACCGCGTCCGGTGATCGCCATTTCCGTCGTCGAGGTGCGGCGTAAAATTAAAAAAAAAAGAACCTTAAAAATTTTTTACACCCGGAGCTTTAATTCCGCGTTTCGCCAGTAGGCGGAGCCTTATTCGGACTCGGGAAGTGAGAGATGAGATGGAGAGAGAGAGAGGGCGCCATTTTGATGTTTATCGCGCAAATTCTGATGGATGCCCTCCCGCTTTGATGGTAAGCAACATCCCCCGCCCCCTCTCCTTCTCCTACCCTCTCTCTCTTTCATCCAGCTCCGTACCTTTTTCTCCTCCTTACCACTCGTTCCTTGATTAAGATTCATCGCGCGGGGAAAATTTTTGCTTAGCGGAGTCATCTCTCCGAAAGTCTTTCCTGCCCACGCCTCCTCTACCTCACTCCTTTCTCCCTCTTCCTCTATGTAAAACTACGGTTCTTTATTTTGGGTTCAATCCCATTCCCGCATCCCCCTTCCTTCCCCGCCTCATCCTGATTTCCGAGGCTAAAGAGTTTCAATATCTTTTTTTTTTTTTTGGCCCTTGCGAAATATCCCTCTCATACCCGTATGTATCCCATATTTTTTTTTTGACGTAGATTGATCCGTCTCCTTTACGCAGCCGTAAATTTTCATCTGTCTCGGAGAGATGGTTCGGAGGATACCATAACGGAAAAATTTTTGTTTGTTTCTTTCGGGATCCGCTGCGTTTCTTTTTTTATTCTTCTTCATTCGCGAGAAGTTTATTCGTGGTTAAATTCCATCCTTCTTCGCGTTTCTTTTTCATTGGTTTGTTGCGGATGCGTCAGTAATGCGCAGTGTCCGTAAAATCGTCTAATGAGAATTTCTATCGCGCGCGACTTGATTTTTTTTAGTAGAAATCTTAAAACTTTCTCGAGTCGACGAGCTGTTTTGGAAAATATATCGTTCGGTTTATTCTGTATAGTCCTTAGCAGTAGAAATTTCATCGATTTTTTCGGAAGTTTTGAATGTTGTAAAGGAAGAGAGGAACTTAATTTGAGTAATAACAGAAGAAATTCCTGGGTCAAAATTTGAAAGGGGAAGGTTTACTGAAAGAAGTCATGGAAGGAAGAATTTTAGGAAATAGGCATATAGATAGGTAGGTACATATGTTAGATGCATTAAAAGAAGGAATTGGATATGACAGGTTTAAGAGAAAGGCTTTTGACATCCCGGAAGGTGGAATTACTTCGGATTGTATTGTAACTAGGTGATGCCGAAGCCCTTTTGTCGATGTCGTGATTTAATTTACAGGAATAAGGCATGTTTACAAATATTTTCATCTCGAAAATCCAGCAAAACCCGTGCTTTTAACGTCTTTCTCTTGTCATTAAGAGTGGTATGTCCGATAATGCATTTCGTCGAAATTTTTTTTAGCGGTCGTTTATTCTTAGACGACGTCATCGCGCAGATACGTAATATAAATAAACGGCGTGATGAAAGCACGCGGGGATGAATCCCATTCGTGAATATTCTCAAGAGCTTACGGAACCGGAATGTGTGATTAATCCGAAGATTATCGGTAAATCCACACGGTCGATCGTCGCATCTCGGGAGACATTTCGATAATTGCTGTCGACGTTCCAGTCTCCGCGTGATCACGGATGTCGCTCGGTCCTCGCGTCACAAAAAAGAACGATGGTGTTTTTTTTTCATTTTCTCGCCCTAACCCCGACCTTTGTCCTCTCTCTCACATATACCCTTTTCCTGCAATCATCCCCCTCTCATCCCTTCTAACCTCTCGAGGCGATAATGGGAAGTGTTCCCGACGTAGTTGAGGCATTCGACGGCGCCAGATCGAGTGTTTTTGCCCCGTGAACGTACAAACATGCAATCGTTTCGTGACCGGGCGCCAACAAAAAAACACCGTTTTTTAATTTTTTTTCCATCAGAGGAATCTTTTCTTTTTTATTTCGAGTTTTTCGAAGTGTTTGTTTTTCGGTCGGAGAGTGTCTTCCGACGGTCGTGTTTTTGTTATCGAGGACGAATCGAAATTGGATGGCCGTCGATGGAGCTTGGAGGAAGTGGAAGGGTTGGAGAGGCGGCATCCGGTTAAACCCTGAGGCGGACGTGTCCAACACGACGATTCGACCGGGGACTCATTTGAGGTTGTGAGCGTTTTGAAGGGCTCCTTGCAAAAAATATTGAGATTCTGTCCACGTAATAAAAGCGTTCCTGTTATTGTTTTTTTTTTAATCTGGAGGTGTTGAATTATCCATTTTTGTTGTCGGGCCCGTTTGTTAAAAATCTCTATTTTGACTCTTTCGAAGAGAATTTGATTTGATTTTAACATAACAAATTGTCTCAGGCGTGACGACGTTATTCATAATGATATACACTTAGTACTTTTTCACAAGGTATGCATTTTTATTGACGATTCATTATGAATGATGTGATTGTTCTTTGATAAAATCGATCTCAATCATCAATTTATCAATTCTTTTGTTTTCCGACACAGCAGAAATTGAAAATGTCCGAATCCTAATTCCTGTAATATCATGCGCATAAACTATCATTATATGGTGTTATTTTTCCAAAGTTGAGCTTTGCTTACGAATCTATCCAGAAATGTGCGTGGGAACTCTCCTTCGTTTGCCACCTGTTGGCCTTTCCAGGACAATATTTTAATTGCGCGAATGAAACATAACCAACTCATTCGAAAGATCAGAATTCGAATAAATAAACCCAGCGTTTAGTTGTCAAACAACATAGAGAAATCGCTTATGCATCAACGAGGTGGGAAGACAGTGCGAATAACATGACTTGCGACTCAGTGGCTTTCTCACCCATTACGTACCTTTACTCTGATTTGCTTTCTGTGAAGTGCGTCCTAAGGCAATTCCCTCGCAAATGATATATATGGATTTCCACAACTTTAAACGACCGTAATAATTTTCTGGAATCCTTCGACCCTCCCCTCTCCCTTCCAGTGGTAAAATTTACAAAGGAATCTATCAACGTGCGATCGCCCTCGATTTCGTTTCCTCCTGAATGCAAAATGCAATGATTTGCATTTTCGTCTCGTCGTGGTCTCACCCGACCTCTCTCCCCTGTCCAAACTCACTTCTTCTCCCCTCTCTTCTCATTCTCTGCCTTTTTCTTATTTCCTCGCTTCCGCGTTCGCGCCTATCCCCCCCAAACTCGCCCTAATCCACGCCCACCTCGCTTTCCCCTATGGCACATTGATGGGACGTGGCGTTAAGGGTGTCGCTCCCGGATGCGTCCCGATTCGCACACCGTGGCGTAATTTTCTCCTCTTTCTCTTCGTCTCAAAGTACTACTTTTAAAGAGGGAGAGAGAGCAGGTCTCTCTCTCCCTCTCCCTGGGGGGTTGTTGTGTTTTCTTTCTTCCTAGAGAAACCCACGAGTGTTTATGCAGTGGGCCGTGGAGTGATTCGAATGAATTGGCAATGAGGAGGAGGCATATATATGTAGGATGGGTAGGAAGAGGAGGAAAAAGAAGCGAGGGAAGAGAGGAAGGGTGGGAAGGAGGAGGATGACAGGAGACGGTTGAGGTGGAGAAAAACTAATAAAAACTAAAGGAAAGAAAAAATGTCCGTTTTTTTGGTAGGATAAGGCTGAAAACCCTCAAAATTTGCGGAGTAAAAATTGCAGAATAAATTTGTAAGTAAAAGTTAGAAATTTAATACAATAATTACTATAGATAAACAGAAGGTACCTAATACATTACATATACAACAATCGGGAAGTAGATCAAGGATCGATAGTTTAGCAAAAAGCCATGCAATATGTGTGTGAAGTTACTGCACGATAATTTGAAAAGTTGCGCTCAATTTTAACGTCAAAATGCCTATACAAGGGTTGTTTACCGCTGTTCTTCAACTATTACAGGACAGTTGACGGAAAGTAACACAATAACCGTGATGCGGCTGTGCAAGTAAAAGCAAAAGAACATTTAAATATCGTCTTAGGTAGGACACTACTTTCAGGGAAGGGGAAAAAAATAATTTCTTAGTCAACGAGCGAAAAAATTTTATGTATGCTTGGAATACGAAGGAGTTTCTCCAGCGCGTTCCTTTATCGGTTAAACTCGCTCCTGAGAGTCTGAGGGAAGTGACGCGAAGGGAGAACTTTGAGGAAGAGGGAAACGAGGAAGGAAAGGGAGATCGAAACGGAACGAGTGGGAGTAGAGGGAAAGGTGCGAAATTATAGTTATTTTTAAGTATCGAAGACGAATCGTAGTCGTAGGTCGCGTTTATACCGGGTAGAAACGGTTCCGCGTGTCAAGTCCTCAATATGCGGCGGATTAAGGACGTCCACGCAACTTTGTTCTTCTCCCTCTAACGGAGGATTGAAGGGAAAAAAAAGGGGACGCTGGAAATGTCACCTCCGGGTTCGTTCCTCAATTATCGTGATACTTTTCCACTCTCACTCCCTCTCCGAGGTTGTGGAACGCGGAAACCACTGATAGAATACAGGTGCGAGGCATTGAAGGCATTTCGGAGAAAATTGGCCTTATAATAAAAGGCAACGTTCGATTGAATTCTGCCTACTGGCGTATCGTTTAGTTAGGTAAATATCCTGTAGTTTTTTTATCGTCCGTGTAATTTCGTATATTTAGCGTAAACACGTGTGCGTGATTACTTAAAAAAAGGAAATAATGTCCATCTTGATATATGAACCTTTTCATTCACCGTGTCCATTTTTACGGACATTCAACTACATTATTTTAATAACCTGTGATGATGATATACACATTAGTGAATTGAAACGCTCTTGGAAAGTGTATACCTATTTGGTAAGGGAATTACTTATGTATTCAGAATGCAAATGCAGTTCCAAAAAATACGTTTATTCCCTCAATGAAATTCATGGCTGAAACGATTTACATTTTTACATAATAAACATTGTAAAATTCAGGTCCCTTCGCTATATCTCGCTGCCGTTAAATATATGGTAAAATAAAATTGGGAAGACGTCTTTCATCCTCGAAAATTGGAATATTAAGCCCTCCCCTGTATATTTAATCTCGGCGAGAAATAAGATTATGCAAATGCGGCCATGATGCGGCCCAAGCTGTTAAAGTCTCTTCCTGTTAGCGTTATACACGAACCTTTTGTTTCTCTCGTTACGCTCTTAAATAGCACTGCCGCCACGAGAGTTAAATCGCTCCAGGGTGCTGGAATAAATAAATTAAATTATTCTGCCTCGCAGATGCGGAAGCAACGCGGGGATGCCACGTCCAAACTCGGAATTCTGAGTTTTTCACCTCGTGAGTCGACTAGTAAATGTTATTTAAACTGCGAATTTTTCCATTTAATATCCTGTGCCATCCATCACTGTCTTCGATAAAATTTTGATATTAATCATCTGCCGAATATGATGGTTCTTCAAAAGCTCGACTTGTTGATAATTAAGATGTGTAAACAAGTCTCTTGTGTTTTGGCAAATGAAGGTACTGGGGCACCATCTGAACTCCCACGTGTTCCACCACTTTGCTCTTCTCTTTAACGCATAAAAGATCTTAAACTTGGAATTTAATCCCGATAACTTGCTCGCAGTAAGTCTCGACCACCTGGCCGTGACAATGCAATTTCCTACCAAGGCAAAGTCGGAAGTAATTCGTTTACGTGCTCCAGAGTAAAATCCGGCTCCCACGACTAAACGCAGCGTCGAAACACGTACTGCGCTACGAAAACGAAAAAAAAATATACTCCCGATTCGTAAGTTTTTCTTGGCGTTGCATTGAATGGCATTCCCATTGTTTTCCTATTTTACAAAGGGCGCTGTTTTTTCATTTGCGATTCGATGATTTAGCTATTGTCGTTTTTCTTTTTTTTTTTTGATTAAAATAAAATTACCTGCGTTCGACGTCTTACACCGAATCTCTAGTGGATTATTCCGGAAACTATTGTAAGTTACTTCGGTTTAATGGAAGGTAACTTCAGTTTGAAGTTGTCGGAAAGTTTTGCGTATCCATCCTTGATCTCGGTGTAATTTACCCGGAGAAATTGAAGTGTGGCGATGAGCTTATTCGTTTTTTTGTGACGATGCCGCTCTGAGGAAGATTGTGCTAGTCAGACGATTATAGCGGATTTCTTTTTTTTTTTTCGGAAGACGCAAAAATTCTATTTAAAGGATTTCGAGCCAAAGTGCAGCTAGTATTAAAATTGATACGTTCTGAGAGTCCCATACTAAGTCTTGCTTTCTTTTCTTTGCAGGTATGTGCCACGCCATTTGCTGTTTTTTATGCTTGTGTAACTGGTAAAAAAATTACAGTGTTGACGGTACGCCTACGTAGTAAGTATTAAGTTTAGACTTATATATATATATATGCATATATATATCCATATATATATATATATATATATATATATATATATATATATATATATATATATATCCATATATATATATATATATATTTAGGGCAACTAGGTGTTGACGGAAACCCAATGAGCACTTACCGGAAGGAGAGCCGCTGGGGTGTTGTGCTGACGAAGGGATCATCCCGAAAGCTACAATAACTTCTACAAATGTGTCTCTCCAACACCCCAGCGGCTCTCCTTCCGGTAAGTGCTCACTGGGTTTCCTTCAACACCTAGTTGCCCTAAATATCCTCATTTACCTTTCCTCTTCCGTAATTTTATATATATATATATCTATATATATAATCTCCATGTTTAATTTGGAACGTGATGGAACGTGTCGCATTGATTTTTTTCTTCTTGTTCTCTCTGTTATTCAAAACTCGGGAATTTTACGTTTCGCGGATTGAATTCCTGAACGTCTACACGCAGGGGGTCGGCAACCTTTTCTACATAGCGGGCCACAGCAGTTGTGGACGCTTCGGAGGGCCTCATTGGAAGCCACGAGAGCTTCAGCGGGGCCGGAAGAGCGTTTAGATGAGTTACATTAAGATTCTGTTGTCTCATATTAGTGAAAATCAAGCAATTCACTAGCATAAAAAATTCAGCCGAAAAGGTTTTGAGACCATAATTTTTCTGAAAAATTTTAAACTGCCTACATTAAATTTTATCGATCACTTTTTCATCATAGCTTTGCGAGTCACATGAAGCCCTCTGGGTGGCGTATGCGGCTCGCAGGTCGTAGGTTTCCGACACCAGGCCTGCAGCCAGGGATATTGGAGTGAACTACGTAAATCGCTTCAATCAGCGCATGAAAGTCCTCCATTGTTTATTTTTTATCACGCACCGTCTTATTGCTGACCGATTGATCACGTTTTCAAATCGAAGTGGGTTTTGTGCCTCCAGAATATCCGCCGATTATTTTTTTACGAAGTGAAATGACGAGTAGATACACGCGGTCAAACAAAAGAAAACGACTAATACGTAGCCAATCACATGTTGTCGACGTAATTGCCATTGCGTTAAGTTAAGGAATTAAAAACGTAGAGAGACACAAAATCGCCAGGAAAAGCTTGCATCGATTGGGATCTGGCGCTATGATCTAAATTCTCAGGGTGTAATGGGACATGCAGGCAGAACTGTCCCCCATACCTTTGGCTCTCATTAGGGTCTTGCATTTCAGGTGCGTTCCTTCTTTCTTCTCGCCGCCACTACAAGACTTGAACATGATCTTCCGTGTTTTTATAACCTACGTCTTCCTTGAATCGCAAAGCCGGTCGTCCACTCTGTAGACGGTTTCGATGCAACCTGTCGGCAGGTACGAAATCGAAGAGAAAAAAGAACTACGCAAGGAGATCGCCTATCTCTTTCCTCTTCTTTTCCTCGCCGCTCTAGCGTAGTCCGTGGAAGCCAAACAAGGTGCCGCCGTCGCCTTCTTCTTTTATCCTCCTACCGCGCTACGAACGCATTTCGCATGCGAAAGCGTCTTTTTATTTTCTCTTCGTTTTTGTTTATTTTCGTTTCGAGACGGCGTGAAGAGACCCATCCAGCATGTCATCCATTATACCTGGATCTGGAAAAAGGTTTTGGGAATCTAAAAGGCGTTCAGAAGGGATACAAAAGCGGTTCGCGCGTCGTCGGAAACAATGGAAGGCGACGAAGCGTGTCGAATTAATTTTCATCCATCGCCGCGCTTGCCACCGTCGTGGTTTTCAGTGGTATTGGAAAGTGAAAGGGTTGGCACGGTAGGAAAAAAATGTGTTTAACCTTTATATATGGCAGATAATGCGTCTGAAAAGTGGTGATGGCGATGGCCTTAGCAAGACGCGAGTCGTGCGTTACTATATAATGGAGTCGGAGCCGTTGCATCGTTCATTTGGTTGTTTGGTTCGACAGAGAAAATTGTCGAGCTCGTCTTATGGCTGAAAAATTAAGGAGCGAGCGTTTTTTTTTTTAATAGGCGATGTGGGGTTTTCTATAAGGAACGAAAACGTCCTCGTAAGTCGTTATTTAAAGGAACGTATAGCTGTTGAAAAGGGAAGTCACCATACTTCAGTGCAATACTTATTCGTTACTAACTGATCTCAAACGTCTTATTCGAACTTTAGAAAATTTGTGTTGTTAACGCTTGAGTAGTTAAGAGTTTTCACTGGGGTTTTATCGATTAGCGTAAAGGCAGTTTTAAAAGATTTTCATTATAGGGGCCGTCAAATACTAAACTGGAAATGTTCGTACACTTTGAAGGGCACAGGAATTGTTAAAATGAGTGAATTGTGTTCCATAATGCGCGCGGTTTTCTTTTTTAATATTTCACAAAATAATTTGCCTAACACGCCGCAAAGTAATGTTTGCGTAGAATAGATGAACGAGGTGTTTGCTGTCGAGTTAATCGAAGAAAATTTAGTCATCCTGGTCGTATTTTGTCCTCTAGTACTCATTTTAAGCACGGTATTAGGGAAAAATGTTTTAATTAAACGATTAGTTTGTGATTTTGCACGATCGTTATGTATAGCGTTGTTTGCATTCAGGAAGCGTCGCGTTTGGAAACAAATTTTTTTTACGACACGAGTAAAAATTTTCTAAAATTATACGTTTTGTGTGGCATCCTAACGTGGACTCCGCCTAATGTTATATACATCTGCCGCATTGGATGCGCCGTTTCATCGCCACTCTTCCCGCACCCGACTTATCGTTAGAGAGCCGGGTACGGTGGTATAGTCGGCATAAGGAGACATACCACAAGTTTCGCCCTATTATAGACGGGTTCGGAAGTAAACCTTCGTAAACCGTGTAGAGCTACAACGTGCAAAGTGGGATAAGATTCGCGAGGTTACGTTTGAGCCTCCCCACGAGTTCATCGTACAACGATTTAATTATACATGTTGTATTCAGAATTGCTTCCTTTATTCTTTATTTTAACCCAGTGGTGCCCAACCTACGGCCCGCGAAGGGTTTTTGTGCGGCCCGCGAAGCCATGACGAAAAAGCAATCAAAAAAATGTAACACGCTAATTCATACACTTTTATGAAATTTTGATAATAAAGCATTAAAACAGTGGAATTTTTACCACAAAAACCCCTCTTAGACTTGCTTTTCACTTAAATGCCACCTCAGATTATGTAGATAACTTTCGATTTAAACTCTTAATCCGGCCCGCAGAAGAGTTGGCAACTTCCAATGCGGCCCGCCGAAGGATTCGCAACAGGCGATGCGGCCCTCCGCGTGGAAAATGCTGGACGCCACTGTTTCAACTTACTGAGTCGAACTGAAGGATTTTATGATTTTTAACGTTTGGAAACCGCGCAAAAGTGAAATCCGTGCAAAAGTGGAGTCCGCGGATGATGTGAGGTTACTCGCGGTCTTTAATCGTATCCGAATAAGCTAGATAGGAGGAAATGTTGGAGGTAGGAGGAGGGAAGGAATCAGATTCCCAGATTTAAACTCCATTTACTAGTTTGCCGCATTTTTATTAACTTATTATTTTGTTAAAGCTTCTGCCGTAAAGCCGTTCGGTATTTGGCCAGATTTTTTTTTAAATATGGGTGCGTAATTGCATTGGGTCGACCGAGCCTGGTAAATTGATTCGTTTAAAAAAAAAAAAGAGAGGGGAGGGAAATCCGATGGGGTTGTTGGCGTGACTATGGAATTGCATCGGAAGCGCATGTCCTGGCGATCGTGTGACCGAACCTTTTTTTTGTCAGGGTCCGAATAAGTTCGGTGTAATCCTCCTTTTTTTAGGCTTTTGATGCGTTTTTATTTTCTGCAGCTTTGGAGTGGATGAAAGCGTGTACGGTTTTTGCTCTTGTTGTAGCAAGTTATTTTGTTTCTGGGTTGTTGTGTGTTTGGCTAGTATAGCTGCTACTTAATGTATATTCATTTTTTAGACAACAGAGAACAGTTGTGCGATCACGTGGTGAAAAGGATTCTTTCTTTTCCCTTGCAGAGTTCATTTGAATAAGTCCCACGAAAACTAAAAAAAAACTTGTTAAAAATATCTCAAGTAAACGCGATAGAGCTAATTAACGGCGCTAATCTCGTGTGTTTCCGTATCTACTACGCCTGTCGATCAACTCACAAAATCATTGCCGACTCTTTTAAAAAAGTTGACAAATCGGGTTAATTTACTTTAATTTTTCGAGCAAACGGTGGCAAAACAGGTTCTGTTAAGGAACTCTTGCATTGCGATCTGTATTTTTTCTATGTTCAAACTTTTGTCGTAAGAATTTAATGAAACGTGTAGGAAACTCCAGTAAAAACTGTTGTCGCATGTGAGATGTGATAAGCAGTATTTTCTCAAAAATAAATGGGCCTTTCCTGGGATAACATTTCCTGTTTTTTTTTGCCGTGTGTTTCATTGAAAGTATTTTCGTTTCAGAAGGTCGTTTGTACAGTGACAAAAGCACTTAATGTCCTGCAGTTATCGAATGCGCGTATCAGCCCGGCGGAATATATTAGGCGTCATTTTGAGTCGCTCAAAAAAATCGCCCGGAGGAATAGGTATATTTTTTGTGGACTGGCAGTTTGCCCGTTGCATCCCACGAATATTGTGAAAAGTAGTACAGTATTTATCCGTCGAAAGAGTTGGAAAGTTACGACCTAGAGAGCATTTTCGGTATTTGAGATAAAGGAAAAAATATTGCTGTTACGTAGGCATCGTCCCAAGTAAAATGTACCGTACATTTTCATTTTCCCATTTGTGCATTACGACGTAAAAAATTTTTGAAATCCGTACCAAACCCGCATTTTTCAACTGTTTTCGTGGTTAGTGCGCTGAGCTGCATCTTCGGCATCATTTTTGCTGCACTGTCACGTGATTATCCATGTAGCGTAACCATTAACTTTTAATTGCAATTGTCGCAGTAATTTTAAACGATGGTGAATCGTTGTAACAAAAAATAACTCACTGTTGTACCATTCCATTTTAAGACACCCTATCGATGAATCACCGTTGACGGCGACTGCCCTGTAGCCGAAATGCCTTTACCGGGTTTTCCGAAAAGGATAGGTCGATAATTTCCTCTTTAATCTTAGCGTTTACGTAATATCCGTCGAAATGACAACGTAGGAACAAATAAGCGACACACAGATGAACGTAATGATCCCTTTATCATCATCACTAAGACTGGCAGTTACTTTCACCGTCGGCATTTTTCTGAAAGTTGTGGCATCGACGGGTATAGACTTAAGTAATGTAGTAGTGGGAGTTATACGACTATCTACGCCGTTTACAGCCCCGACACGCCTGAGGGGGATGAGGATTAAGCAGCGAGAATCAATGGTTTTAACGCCTATGCCGCAGCCGCCTCCTACTCCCTCTTTCGCTGGTCTCCCGCACACTATATAGCTGCATGTCATACGGCGGTCCCGATCCACTGTTAGGGAAATGGCGCTCCTGCGAGTCGATGAGGTGTGGGAGAGGGCGTCACTCAATGAAGCGTGAGGTACAAAAGGGGCGGATAGATTGGAAAAATAACCGGCACTTGGTAAGAGAGAGAGAGGAATGGAGGTTGGGATAAAAAGGAGAGAGAGAGAGAGAGATGGGAGAATTATTATTAACTCGGTAATGGAGTAATAGATATTCCGTACGTTTAAAAATAAAAAACGGATTTTTTTAAATGTTCTCGCTTATCACCGGTCGAGGATTATTTCACGAGTGATGCATGTACTGTATGTACATGTTTTTCTATGCATGATTTAGTAGTGGAAAAAATAACGTTCCTGGTGCTGGAATACCTTGCTTTGTCGATCTAAAGATGAGATCGAATGATTTTCAACGTAAGTTTAATTATTTGTTTTTTATCGGTCTGTTTCGTTCTGTTTACGAATGATTTTGTACGCGGTGGATTTTTATTTTAGATGCGTTGTTTGTTCCGTGGCACCTCTCCATGCTTCGTAATCATTTTCGGTGTGTATTGCAGATATTTTGTAGTATCGAGTTCGCTGTATAACATAAAATTCGTGGAATATTTTTAGTACCCTTACCATCATGGATGAATCCAAGCTGATATCAGATTATTAACGGATTACTTACTTTAAGTTCAAGACTTAATCTCCTTGTTGATTTCTACGTGAAAAAACATCAGTAGCACAACGCAGGATTACTTTCTTCCCAGAAATTCTCACCATCCCATTCCATCCTCGATCCTTAAGGGTTTAGGACGTTTTCGTCTCGAATCAAATAGTATTTTCATTTCAACCGACGTCAATTTTTGCGAACACTGGGAAAAAAATTGAAAATCATCCGAGTAATTTTTACCTCTTTAATCCTGGCTTTATGGGACAGGAGTTATTTTATCGCATTTTCCGTATCGGATTGCGAACGAGGTTTAATGTTCCATCCCCGCGAAAAGAATTTAACTAACGCGGAAAATATGTCTGTTTGTTCGGGAATCCGCCTCGCCGCGGTAGCTTCAGAAAAGTCGAACCGCTTAACAATGTTCTTTTTTTGATTCCCGCCATTTTTCTCGACAAAATGGCGGTCGCGACCGAAATGGCCCAAGGGAAGGGGATGGATGTTTTTTTTTTGAGTAATTAATTATCCATTTTCGGATTCTCGATGTATGCATGTAATTATCGCGGATATCCTTTGAAAAACTTATCGCCCCCGTTCCCAGTACGACAATCAAGGCGTTTACCTTTTTCGAATGTATAAACGGAATAGCCCGGGGATGAGGGTATTCGGAATCGCGATGGCAGAGGTAATCCAGACGCCTACATTGATCCGACTAGCCGTATCGAAATAAATTTAAAAAAAGAGAAACGCGGACTATTGTTGCGGATAAAAGATTTCGGCACCGTGTGTATTTTTTTCTCCTCCTGCTCCGTGTAGAGGGCCTCATATCTCTCTCTCTCTCTTCCTCTCCGAACCGCCTATTTCACCGGAGGGCCGAGTAATAAAAAATAATAAAGAAAGAAAAAGCGGAATCGCAAATGCACTCTTTTCATGTGAGCGGATAATGGGCCCGTGCATGATTATTTTATCCGCCTTTTCCGTGACGTTGCTATTCGAAAAAAGAAGAAAGCTACCTTTCGAATATTTTCGGTCTCTCACTTTGGTAAATTCGGCATTTTTCCTCCGCTCATAGAGTCGCCTTTTCTTTTTTTTTACCCTTCGTAAATTTTTCAATGGCGGGCGTCTATTTTTGTTTACGCTTCCCCCGGATATGAGTATTACGCCTTTGGCGGAGGCATTATAAAAAAATGAAATATCTCTGTGGTATTTTTATCGTTGGCTTATAAATATGTTTTGGAATATCTCGGATATTTCGGATGTATATTTCGGGTGTAATTAGTGTAGTTTTTTAATTTTACTAAAAACAACGCGTGGTTATGCGTCTGTCCCGTTTCATGCGCTATGCGTATATTTCTTTTGGTGATCCTCATTTTAGCAAAAGTGTGTGTTTCAACGTTAAAAATCGGAATTTTTCTGGTGGCTAGGGAGTTTAATTAAGCGCATATTCTGAAAGTTTCGTGCTCGTGCGGACGGGAGATAGAGACATTCTTTGGAAGAACGCCTTCTGAAGCAAATTCGATAATATCTCTCGCCGAATACCGCTATAGTCTGTCGGCGAATCACCATTGCTGACGACGGCTCCTTTACCGAAATGCGCATCTGACTTTCCTAAGCTATGGCTACTCGAAGGATGGAGTTTCTCAGTTTTATTTAAGCCATTTATTACGCTCGATAGCCTTAAATATTTTATTTTATTGCAAATATGGCGAATTTATAATATTTACTATATAAAATTAACGTGTATGATTCAAATATATTATTTTATTTCAAATAGAACGAATTTGTATTATTTGCTATAGTATTATTATTGCTCTATATGAGCAAAACTTGACGATATAAGCAAGTTTTCTTCCTTGCGGCCATCTTGAAACACATAATGTTAATGCGGCTCTTCATAGCGATTTTCGAACCAATACGGCTCTGATGCGGTACCGAGTTTTACATGCCTGATGTTAGAGAACAGCGAACCTTTACAAGATGGCGATCGAAGCGGACTTAATCCTTATTATACAAACAGAAGTGGATGATAATCCCAGGAGACGAGTCGAGAAAGAGAGAGGAAGAAGGAGAGGCGGGAGGGGTAGGCGTGCCCGACGGCGTGTTATCTCCATGAGAAGTCGCTCGGAGCGGACACGTACGCACGCATGAATAACACGTGTACCGACGTGTCATCCGGCACGGGGATGAAGCCAAGGAGTGTTTAGAGGCGAGGGTCGTGTTGATGAACTGGGAAGCCGTTAACGAAGAACACTTCCCCCCTTACTCTTTGCACGCCCCCCCAACCTCCTCTCTCCCCCTTCCCCACCCTCCCTCTTTATCTTATAATCGCCATTATCCTTCCATAAGAAAAAATAATAATTCGAGGTGGTTATATATATATATATATATATATATATATATATATATATATATATATATATATATATATATATATATATATATGTATGTATGTATGTATGTATGTATGTATGTATGTATGTATGTATATAACGAGCTGTCTCTGGAAGAGCTCCCCTTCCATTCCTCTGTCGCTCACTTCTCCGTAATATAGTCGGACTCCGCTCTCTTCCCTTCTTCCAATCCCTCCAGTGTCTACTTTTCCGTACGCGACCATTTTTTTCCCGCTTATAAATCGATCAGGTGGGAGGGAAAATGGCGTCGTAGTTGCCGAGTCACGTGGTGCGATCCGCCTCGGTCACGTGATGTTTTTTTCCATACCGCTCCGTCGTATTTTTTTATATTCCCCGGAATTTTCTCTGCCTTTTTTTTTACATCTTCGGATGAGCTATTGTGGGATTTTTTGCGCGTCTTTTGTCACTATTTCGAGCACGCTTTTTCGGAATTTATTTTAATTTGCTCGAGGGATTGGGGGTGAGGTGTATCTTTTTGAAAAGAGTTGCCTATAAATGACATCTAAATCCGATTGTCAGTTCGCGAGGGACGTTATTTTCGACTTTGTTTTAATATCGTTTCGTCCGAATTTGTCGAAAAGGATTTCTGGCCTCTCTTTAGCCGTGAAGGTTTTCTGTTTTTCGTATTTAAACCATAGATATATTTAACTTAATTCCGCTTAATTCATCGGGCCGGTTCATTGTACAGATTTACGGACTCAGCTTTCCCAACCCAGCGGTAGTTGGGGTTTAGGACAGTTCGGCACGACCGGTTCGGCGATGGGACTATTCGGCACCGGACAGTTCGGCGCCAGCCGTGTTCCGCACGGCACGGTTGTTTAACTTAATACATTACAAATCTCCTCACGTAAATTGATTTAAAAGTTTAGCTGTTTTAAATATAGCCATGTTTATTCAAACGTTATTGGTTCGGTGAAGTCAAATCAACCGCGTTAACTTCATTGTTGTGTATTGTGAACGTTTTCTCACGAAAGTAAATTTGAAAGTTAATTCTTTTAAAATATAATCATTTTTATTTAAACAGTATTGGTTCGATGAAATCAAGTCAGCTAATTTAACTTAACGGTAACATTTGTATTAAATTAACATTAATCATCAGGTGATTTTTCGTCGTATAATTTTTATCGTTTAGTTTTTCTCACGAAAGTTAATTTAAATCTATTTTCCTTTAAATATATTCATTTTTATTTTACGTAATAGATTCGGTAACTTAATAGTTGCAATATTAATATTATCATGACGCCATTCCCTCCAAAAATATATTGGAATTGTACCGTGCGGAACACGGCAGGCGCCGAACAGTCCGGTGCTGAATAATCCCATCGACGAATGGTCCTGTCGCCGAACTGTCCCATTCCGTAGTTTTCCGTACACGCGTACCGATCCTGACTTCACTTTGCTCGAACCTAAATCTCGAGGTTATAGTTTTTAGGATTGAGCCGAAACGGTAAAATTACCGGGTGGAGGGTTTAATTCCGAATTTATTCGTGTATTATCTCCTTCGATTCTTAACATTACGTGATTTCGTTTCACGCGTCATTTTGAAAATCCCTATTCCTAACTAACTCAATGAGTCTTATGTAGCATTTCAGTCTCCCAGATATACTAATCTTTGGTAGCATATCACGTGCTGCCTCTTCCGTGGACACTTTTTCCTCTAGTTGGCTGATCAATGCACTTCGTCGCATTATGGCGCCACTTAATAAAAGATCTCTATTCGCACGTTCCGAGAAGCCGGTTTCAATTAATGAAAAAATTGCCCACGTGGCCCTGCCAAAGTTTCTTCTTCCAACCCTCATATCCCCTCAACACACACCCTATTTTCTCACCCACTCTTTTCTTTCTTCCGAAGTTTACCTTTCTCAAGGCCGCCCGCTGGCATAAGCAATTCAGAATCATACTTCGCGTCGAGTAAAAGTTTTTTCCGCTCTCCTCCCATCTTTCGCGAAACTTCTCCGATCAACTTGTAAGTATTACTTTCCGCCTCCCCGTTTTTTCTTTCTTTCCTCGTGTTTGCGTGCGGAAGGGCCTTCTCGAAAAAAAAGGCGAAAGAAAAAAAGCGACTGTAGAATAGGTTACGTGTCGTCTTTAAGAGGAATGAAAAATTCTAGTTGATTAATTTAAGGACAATGAAAAGTCGTTCGAAGTCGATGGGGAAAAAATCGTTCCCGGGCCCAGATATAGCGTGAATTTGAGTCATTTGTTTGTTTAAGTCGATATTAAAAGAGAACTAGGCCTCTTGGCTGTTACGCTGTAAAGTGTGTTTTATATCATATTGGCAGGCGGGACGAACGTTAGTAAAATTTAATGAAATAATAGGTTTTTAATAAAACATTCAAACTGCTCCCAATCGCTATCTGTTCCACCCCTCTTTTTCTTCCTCCCCCATTTCCTTCCTCCCTATTTATTGAACTGTTGGTTACAAACTGTCACCCGATGATGCTACGGTCGTGTTTTATTAAAAAATCTATTTGTGGAATGTGTGAATTCTTCAAAGTGGAGACTAGTTTCATTAATGTGATAGTAAATTTTGTTTTGGTGGTGTATTGCATGGAATTATCTCTGATATTTGTTTGGTGCTAGCAGTAAGTTGAACCGGCTGATTCTGTTTATAATGTATGCTCCATTGTCCAGAACTCCGACGTTCCAAAACGTTGATTAAAAAATAGCACTGTAGCTCTTTTAAGAAATGTTTTGCGAAACAAAACTGAGATTGAGTCGTTATTGGCATTATTGGGGTTTCCTGCTTTGGAGATATTCTGCTTTCAAATTATAACCAGTTGCACAGCACCATATGCGTACTACTGTCAATGTGTTTGCTTATTTGTTTGCATGTGTGTTAGAGATATAAACGAATTACCCTGTGTGTCATGCATGTATGAAATTTTGATTAATGGTCCACTGATATGTTATCCCAATCTGATTCTTCGGGGAGTAAACGAGGTTATAAATTACTTTCTCCATTACGAATGTTCTACTTCGAAATGTTCTCTCCAGATATACGAGCGTAGAATGCGGTAAGGTTTCGGCCTTTTTATTAAATAATGGCTTCCCCCCTCCCTCAAAAGGTGGCATATATCTCTGAGCGAATTACAATGTAACCGGTGCTAAGTCCTTAGTCGTTGGAGCTTTTCATCGTCCACATGTACGATTACGAGGAGAATTAAACTTGAGGGGAATTGACTGATCAGTTTTGGCAGGATTGTAAATTTCTATTCAAGAAATTTGATCTGTGCTTTCTTAAATTCTACACGATCGGTGATTTTCCACGGAGGGCGGCTACTTAGCAGCAGAAATACGCATCTGATTAACTCACGTTTGTACCATGGTCGCAATGGTTGGCTTAAGTATCAATTGGATTCGATAGAAATTAGAACCTTTATAATTACTCATTGATAACTCTGCCAAAATTTTCCGAATATGTTGACTTTAATTCATGTTAGTGGGTTGCTCGCGTGACATTGAGAAATTGCTCCTATACCGGTTATAAAATCAAATAAACCTCAATTTAAAAAAAAGATGCAGTTCGAGCGAGATGTTAATTCCATCGAGTCTTTTTCCGGATTCCCGTGAAAACAATAATTCCGGGCGGAAATGGTTGACGGAAGGTGAAGGCGCCATTTTAATTTCGTGCAACCGTGACCTTGACTTTTCACGGAAAATGACAGACGTAAAGCGTTTTTCTTCTTTTTTTCACTTAATTTCTTACGGGCCTAATTCCCCCGTCGTCACCGCCGAGGTTAAAACTCATTCGGGCGAGGCACGGGGCGTCGTGGGGAGGTATAAATAGTAAGGCAAAAAGGGAGAACGAGAAGAGGGGGAAAGAGAGAGAGAGAGAGAAGGGGGCAACTCGTCTGCTCCTGAAGGTTAAGGAGGTCGTCGCGAGACGTAAACATTCCCTCCGCCCCCGTGTGAACTTCGTCATCTCGCGGTTTTTCCCTTCGCGTACTCGACGACCCGGGATCGATGTTCGAGTGCTCGTGACGTCACCTTCCCCTTCTATTTCTTTCCCTTTTCGACCCCTTCTTTTTTTTATCCCCTCTACCCAATGCCCTCTCCCGCCTTCTTTCCCTCCCCCCTCCTCCCACGATCCCCTTTTTCCTCCCTCGGGCGATAGATCGATAGTCTCGGCGGCGACTCCTGCCTTCGTCACTGTGTGCTGAAAAGGGGGATGTGTACGGAGAAAGGGAAAGGGGCTAAGAGGGGGTGGGGTGGAGTGGGATGATGGGGGTGGGGAAGGTTTGTGAGGTGAGGGAGGGATGATTTTGGTAGGGAAGATATTGCGGTTCGGAAAGTTTAAGCCGGGCGTAACGGTCGGCTGGTAGGTGTTGGCCGGCGGGGAGGGTGGGAGAGGGGCCTGTGAGTGTTTAGTGTCATTCATCCCTACCGTTTCCGATCCTATCGAAAAATGTTAAGTTCTCAGTGTATAAGAATTATGTGAGACTTGAAAAAGGATTTAAAACTTTCCCGGCGAATATTATTAGTGAATTGTTCTCGGGTTTCACACCGGGTGATGTCTTGATTAGAATTCGACGTTTCGGCGTTATGTCACATCCGCCATCTTCAGAAAAACTAAGTGTCACTCAGTTTTCCTGAAGATGGCGGATGTGACATACGCCGAAACGTCGAATTCTAATCAAGACATCACCCGGTGTGAAACCCGAGAACAATTCACTAATATGTGAGACTTTGTACATCAATTAAGACAAACTATAATATATGTATAGCACATTCGTTTTAGATTTATCACTTGGCTCGAAGGTAAAAATTACAGCTTGGCATTATCCCAGGAGTCGCTCGTATTTCCATTATCAAATGTGATATCCACATTTTGACGAATTTCGAAAAATCAGTTTTGGCCAGGAGAAAATCTTTTTAAAAAAATCTGTGGAATGAAAACGATCGTGTCCATTTTCGGCGTGATAGTAGCTTTTTCAATAAATGATGAAACAAAAAATGTCTTTATCAGTGCATTAAAATTGTTTAGGCTTCCTTTTATAAGTTTTTGTTTTTTCTAAATTAAATCGTTCGCTTAAAAACGGGACCGAGTGGTACTCTCTCTTCTGTGAATCATTCTACATTATGTCCTCACTTCCATTGCGGATCTGTGAATTTTCTCGGAACGACTAACGCTCGTTATTATAATTTTACGTCTCTATATTCTAGTGTTCTCTGTTATTGCAACTGCGCGTAGACCTCGTCTATTTGTGACGCGTGGCAATTTACAGCTTTGTTGATAAATGTAAACTCGGCTCGTATTACTCTCTTCATCTCATTTTCAATTGCTTTTGGCCTTAAATAGGTATCAGAGCTTTCGAATGGTGTATAACCGTTCCCATTTCATACCTCTCTCTTTCGTTTAAGTTTTTCCTGGGGTTATTATAGTCTTTCCCGTTTTAGTTGAATTAAAATTACCGATAAAATGGAATCGCCTTCGTTTTGCTATATTATACCTTGGTTACTTGCGAGTGCTCCAGAAAAAGGTTGAATCTCGAAGAAGCTGCGAGGATTAGTGTACCTAAAGCGTGGTTTACCGTAAATAAAAATAGTTACTCAGTATCGGGCCTTGTTTTTTTTTTTTACAAATTTTGACGGATCCGCAATATAAAAAGCATCATTTTAGGTGCTTACAAGTTCCTTAATTTAACCATCCCATTCATTGCGAACCTGATCAGTAATTTGATTCCTCCCTCATCGTTGCGTTCCTTGCATATTTCTTTCGGTAAAATACTTGCCATATCAATGTACCTTTTGTTAAACGTGTTTTGTTTTTGACGAAAAATCTCCCCGTGCAAATATTTCTGAGAATTTGGTCGAAATATTCACGCTATTCAAATTTCGGACTGAAATATACCTTCGGTACTTGCCATATCATTGTACCTTTTATTAAATGTGTTTTGTTTTTGACGAAAAATCTCCCCGTGCAAATATTTCTGAGAATTTGGTCGAAATATTCACGCTATTCAAATTTCGGACTGAAATATACCTTCAATAGGACGTTCGATACTGAATTAAAACGCGAAATCGTGCGTTGGTAATTGCATTTTTTCATATCGCTCGCATGAGATATTTTACCTACATACTTCGCGAGAAGTATGTACATCAGAGCTTCACTTCGCGCGAATACCAAAAATATGTTTCCTCGATGGATTTAACGAATAAAACCCGACGGCGTTTTTTACCGATTTTTTTATTATTCTCGTAGTCCTTTCTCGGTTAATCCGGATATGTTCTTTCATTGGCCTCTATAAATCCTTCACACACGTATTTTTTTAAAACTCATCCGGGATGATTTTTCATTGTCTGGCATTCTCTCCTCGCCCCATTGTTCCAATTTTCGCGACGCGTCTTTGTTTATGGATTTTCGTCTTTTACTCGTCTGCGTTCTCTGCTCCCCGCCTCCCCCCTCACATCCCTCCTCGTTTTCCAGCCATTCTAGCTTTAGGGATCGTAGGTTTCGTTATCGTTTAGCGTGGATTTGTTAGTCCTACCGGCTGAACAATAGCAGTCTCTTTTTCGGGACTTCTTTTTTTCGCTTTCAGTGGCTATCGAAATGGCAGCCGTTTGAAATTAAAGGATTTGTCGGAAAAAAATGAAACAGTCCCGAGAATTAATCCTCCCCCGTCGAACGCGTTTTTTCCCTAGTTAGCGTGAAATTTCGCTTTTGTTTTAATCTTTCTACGTCTTCACCCCGTCTAGCCGGCGGATTTTAGCTTGCTGCTACGGGAGACAGCGCGAAGGATGTGAAATTTTTTTTTAAAGAGCATATGCCAACTCCAAAAATCGAATCGTTCTGTTTTCGTAGATGTGCCATACTCGTGTGCTATTCTATTTTTTTTAGAGAAGGCGCAGTTACCCAGGCAAATATTGAATAGAAGAAATGGAAATGTTAATTTAGCTTAAGAACCCTTATCGGCCAACTTGTGAATTACAGTGGGAACGACGCACAGTGGTCGATTTTCTCAATTTGGAGGGACAAAACCACTTTCGATTTTAAAATGACGATTTTTGTTCAAACATTTATTCATTTTAATTAAATATTAGCAAATTTGTATCTAAATGTCAACTTCGTCACAAATTATCCTAACAAGAAAATCTTAAGTATGTTAAACATAAAATGACAAAAATTAAAACTACATTTGAAAAATACGAATTTTGTTTTAATATTTATTCCATTAATTAATTAATTATATTTATGTAAGGAAGTAAGCACGCATTCTATCTAACAAACACGCAACAAAATTAGAAAAGAAAAAAACAGTTATTCACTATCTGTTTCTTAAAAAAATGAAATTCAAAATTTAGAGACACCCACGGAAAAGAAGAGAAAGGAAAAAAGAGATCAAAAGGACGGCGTAAAACCCACAAAGCTGTGTATTTTTTAAAAGATTAAATCTAATAATAATTGCCCGAATTTATGTACTCCCGGTCCATTATTCGCGTTAAAGTCATTTTTTCTTTCAATTCTGTACACTTAATTTTGTCTCTGCTTTTATAGTACATACTTTCCTGTAGAAAATACGCTTTTCTTCCACGATGCACTTAACAAATAACTTTTTCCTCAGTTTCCAGGGCATAAAAACGCAAGGAAATTCTTGTCCCTGCTCCTCCGTTTTCTCTTCGTCCCTATAAATCTTGCGGGTGAATTAATCCACTTCGACCGTTTTCATTCGATTATCGTCTTTAAAAAAAAAAAGTCCGCTCGATGTTTGCTTTTTCAGGTTTAACTTTAAACCAACGTAGAGACTAAAAATAAAAAAAGATGAAAACGAATGAAAAGGTTTACTGCGGATCGGTTTATTTTCTATTGAGTGGTGACAGAGGGAAAGCTCCTCCTCCCCCCCTCCTCATGGGAACGTCCTCCGGATGAGGGGGGGGGGGGGGGGAGGCTGAGGGGAGACTGGGGAGGAGATTGTAAAATCAGCTCAAAATGGAATAGTCAGAGAGGTCCAGAGACCTATTCCTTTTCACCATTTCATCTCTCTGGAGATTTTTGTTCGGTCGTAGATCCACTCAAGTCCTTTCCAGGGCGAGAGACACAGGGGAGGGGGTTAAATGGGAATGTGCGCGGGGAGAGAGGTGGGGGAGGGGAGTGAACGGGGAAGGGGAAATACGGGGTATCAGCAGAGACCGTCCATCCCTTCGGAGTCTTTTTTTTTTTTTTTTTGGGTGCCGTCTGGTCGGATTTTGTCCGTTTCGTGGGATTGAGGGTAGGGGAGAAGAGGGGAGGTGTCGTGTGGGAGGTTTTTTCTTTTTAGGTGGAAAAATAAGTTGTAGGGAGAGAGAGAGAAAAGGGTGAAAGCTTTCGAAGGTGTCGTCGTCGAGTGTTGGTGTGGCGATCGCTCGCATTCCGGAGAAGAAATCGACCTTCTCCTTTTGTTATATAACCTCTCTCGAGTATTTTATTATTTCTCTCTATCACTTTGGGGGCGTCTGTCTCTTCATCCCGTTATCTACCACGGACTTCAGTCTGTTCCCATTCGTTTCGACGGGGGGAAAAAGTGGGTTTTATTTTCTGAGGAAATGGTGGATTTGATTTGGTGGTCGAGATTTTTAACATTCGAAATTACCGCTGACCTTATTTCCCTATTTCTGTGATAGATATTAAAGAGTCTGCGAGAATTTTGAAATTCGTCGCTGAAAATTTTTGGCGCTCTTTTTATTTTACGGGTTCCGGGGAAATATTTAATTGTCAGTTTTTGTTTTTAGAACGTGTTCTTTTTTTCGTTTATTAAGCGGATTTTTTTGAAATATTTCGTGAAATCGCGATCGCATTAAAATGTCTTTCGTGTTTGGTGGTGTATTAATTTAAAATCTTTGTTTTTATTAAAGAGTTAATTTCGGAATGTATTCAAGTTATTAAATGTTTATCTCGCGGGAAGATAGGAGCGTTCTATTTATTGCTCTTATAGATAAAAAAACATTTAAAATGTTTACAAAGACAGACGTAATCAGAAAAATCTGTTTCCTTTTCAAAGAGCCGTAAAATGACTCTCCTCAATGCTATTAGGGTTATTTAAAAAAAATAGACTGCAAAAAAATTAAATCACCAGTCCTCAGTAAATAATATTGGTGTCGTATTAAACGTGTGCGTGGTATTTATGAATCGCCGATATTGAAAGCTAAAAGAAACTAAAAAGAAATAACCTAACGTAGATTTTCTTATTAAAATAAAAACTTGGATTCTCGGAACTCTGTATTACTGTTAACACTGCAATTTTCTTCATATAGGTACTTCTCCCACGTGAGTTTCTTTCTCTCTTCCTCGCTCGCGTTTCGCTGATTCACCTCTCTCGCCTCGCTCTCTGTCTCCTTGTCTCTCTTGAAAGTCTTCCCGATTGGCCTCGTTTGAACTGAAAAAAGAAACAAAAGAGAAACTGCTCGCGCCAGGTATAAACAATGGACGCTGTCTTTCTCTCTCTCCCCTTTCGCTCTTGAGATTGAAAATTTCTCCTTTCAAGTATGCATATGGAACCATCTGCAAATTCCAATCGTGGCTCATTACAACACGGATCGAAAAGGTGTTGCTTGTGAATGCATGCGATTTTTATTTCTTTCCGAGTCGCATTTTTTAATGACTTGCCTTCGGTGCTTCCAATCTTTTGTAAATTAATGTTTTTTTTCAAAAAAATTAATAATTTATTATTGAGCTGATTATGAGTACTGAGTCTTATTTAAATGTTTGGCTACTAAGACAGTTCAATAATATTGACTGGGTCGATTCTAGGTTTCGGTCAGACTTCTACTTCTTTGAAAATAGATCATTGTGGGCTTGCAATTTGCATCCTTTATTATCATTTGTCTTTGCTAAGCTGAATATGTTAGAATTAAGATATGAGTAACGGGGTAAAACTTCGTTTCAACTTCTTTATTCAAGATATTTTTCGTCTCCACTCTGTTATAGGAATCAAACATGAGTACGCAGGCGGATTTGCACGAAGACCTTTGAAAGTTGTAAAACGCGTATAAATTACCATAATCTGGAACTACAAGTGACACATGCAGACACCAATTCTCATTGATTTTGATATTCGGACAATGCGATTATTTCCAGCTGCGGTCGAACTTAAATTCGCCGACGTAAAATTTCAAAACCTTAAGGAAGTAACACATTTAACATTGATAACGCCATGATGGGCTTCATTTTGTATAATGTGAAACAGCGTTCCAGTGCGTTCCCGCCAAATTCGAGCATTGGTGCGAGAGAATATCGTAAAATTAACTAGCGGACGATATTTGTCGTTCCTCATATTTATTTTAAAATTACGATGATTAATGTGTCTGCGATTTAGGGAAATAAATAACGATTAACAAATGAAATATAAAAATTAGACCCTTCAATCATTGAGAGTTTATTAATCTTTCTCGATATATTTTTTTTTATTCTCTCTCTCAGTTTCGTAGCTTCGCTTAATTCCCCCTCCCCTTCAACAACACCACCCTCCCCCCCGCCCTCCATCGCGCACCCTTTGATGTGTACCTGCTCGTGAAGAGTAAGAGGAAAGTCACTGCGGCGCTTCGTGTTATTTCACCGAACTGCCCTGCGTTTGCTCTGCGAAAAATCACTCCATCCTAAACTTCGTTCGCTTTTGTGCTCGGAACTGCGCGTTTCCTTCGTTATTTGACGGAGCGTGCTTTATCGCAGGGAAACCACCAAGGCGCAGTTACCCCCTCTTATCGAGTTTGGCTGTATAACTGATTCCCAAAAACCTCTTCTCCCCTTTCTCTCACTCTTTACGCGTCGACGGGGTAGGATAAAAACGTCTATTTCTAGAATTCTCTCCCCCGTTGCTCTTGAGCCGGATTCCGGGTAAGAGTAGGAAACTCGACTTCTCTCGGCGGGACGTATTTAGCCGGATGGTTTGTTAAAGAAGCCGTCTGAAGTCTTAAACTGTTTTGAAGACGTAATTCGCTATGCCTTTTGTTGTTAAGGTAGAACTTTGGCGATTGTTTCCGATGAATTTTTTTTTTGCGAGTCTTAATGTGTTGTGATAAAATTATCTATCTCTACTAAAACAGATATCGATAATATTGTTATTTTTCGTCTTCCCTCCTTTAGGAAGGCATTTACTTCGTAAATAAAGTCATTCGCTGTTGAAATTTTGTCACCGTGGCATCTGAAGATCGTCAATTTAACCTTTCCCAACAGAAACTGCGAATCTTCGGAAAATTTGTAGCACCTTTGATACTACTGTGATTTCTATACCGATCATCCGCTAAAGAAAATTCAGGGTGCGTGAAATAATGAGAAAAATGAATTAGTATTTACCGCCAGGAAAACAAAATAATATCATAGGCGTGTTTTACATGTAGACCGATATTTATCACGCCAGTGATTATGGAATTTTTTTTCGGGCGAGCAGCGTCGCGCGTTTTCTTTGATTGTACTAAAAAAAAGAGTTCTCGACCCTGATCAACTACTCTCGATGTATTCCTCAAATCTGTTTATTTATTTTTCGTTGCGTGTTGAGGACCATTCGCTGTTAGCATCTCCAGCACAAAGAGAGAAAGAGGGCTTCCTCGGCGCGTGTTTAAGAGCGACGCGATTAATCCGATAGGATAAGTTCATTTGGCGGCACTTGTGCTTATCAGAATCCAAGTGGAGAAGAGGGATCAAAGGGTTTCTTTACAAGAAAATGCGTCTTATCTCTCTCTCTATTCTTAGTTACGTCGAGTGCGGCAAACTCAATCTCTTTAACAGTCTCGTAGTGGGAAGATCTCTTCGATACTTCCTCAGGATGTTTTTAACTGTGAAACGTGCCAAAGGTAAAAGCACCCATGGAGATTTTACACGGCACGGCACCTCACAGAAAAAATACACAAAATAAGCATTTTAAAAGACTTTTATTTTTGGTTGCATTCCGTTTTGTAATTATCCCGCATCATATTCAGGATGTCTCCCATTGAAATGATGAACTTTCCAAAACTTTACCGGCATGATCAATTTGATGGCTGTCCACGCCACATATTTCGAAAGCTGGTCAAGAGGGCTTTCGGAGATACTACACCCATGGCCGGTTTCAGGCGTAAGTAACGTAAGCGGTCGCTTACAGGACCCACTTCAGAGGGGCGGAAAAATCAATATTTCGGATTTTAACATTTTCATTTTTTAAAAGGTTTATTGCACAGAACTTGAAAACATCGCGAAAAATGATATTTTACGCCATGATATGTCATTTACATTCAGGGTCGGTTCAAGATGTAAGCGACGTAACCTACCGCTTATATGTGTCACCTATGAAGGGCGGAAAGATCAACGTTTTAAAGTTTTACATTGTCTAAAACACGCCGATACACTGTGCACTTTCCTTAACCTCTTTAGCGGAGTTATACACTCAGAATCAATAACTATGCTGCTAAGTTTCAGGTGCTTTTAGGGATTACGCATTGTAATTTCAAACAACCTTCCCGCCCCAAATACAGTGAACCTTAATACTGGAGATTTTGATTACTAGGGGTTTGTCTCTTTGTGCAACTATTTAACATTCGGGATCTCTACCTTTTGCATGTAGATTTCCACTCTGATTCCTGATAAATGACTTTGCAAAGAAAAAAGCCCGAAAAAACTTAATCTCATCCTTTTCGAAAAGTGGGTTCGTAAAGTTGCAATATAAAAATATTCGGTAATATAATCATTACATTGTAATTTTGTTATAAGGTCAGTGAATGTTTTATTTCTATTTTCTGAAAATATTTAGCTGAATATTTTTTTGAAAAAATAAGTACCGGTAAAATAAGTTTATTTTCTTTTTTTAGTACATCATTATTAGTATTTCATGCCTTTGATATCCAGAGGGGCGGCAAATTTTTACCTCGCTTACACATATTTTTTAACTGAAACCGACCCTGACTACACCGTTTGACTTTGATAACAGCTTCGTATAATTTTTTACATAGTTTCACGATGGAGCGGTTTACCTTTTTCGAGTTAATATTTTTGAAATTTTAATTGCGCAGATAGTGTAATTTATTTTCAGACGACGAATTGAGGAAACTGCGACAGATAAAGAAGACTTACTTTACATTAAGTTATTTTCGACAGCGAGAAATATTCTCCCAATTTCCCGTGATAAAGAGAAATGTCCTTTTCGATTTACTTTTCTTTACGTAAGCGGAAAAAGTGATAGGAATTTAACATATGTAAACGTGAGCCGTTGTCCTTTCGATTGCGTCCTTTTCTTTCGTTGTTATATGTATCTCGTTTTCCTGCTTCGTCCGCTAGGAGGAGTTGACGTCGCCTATTCGGCGGCGAGGATTGATGACAAACAAGTTTTCTCGTGCGGATCGATAATCACCAGCAATAAATTTGAGCGGTAATGCGTCGTTGTTTTAGTTTTATTGCTCGGAGATTTGTTCTTAAACGATTTTTTTTACCGTAAGGACCTATGTTTAAGTCGAGACAGGTACCGTTTTAGAGGAAGAAATCAAAGTATTGTAGGTTTTTTCCTCCCCGGGTTAAAAGGACTACGGTAGACTTTATATCGCAAAAGACGAGAACATATTATTTCCTTTGTTACTATCGAGATTTGGAGTTTAAAAGAATACCACGTACCGTCGCCATTATTTTCCTCTTCCGAACCGAATGTCTTCGAAACAATGAAAGAGTTTTGCCTCCATCTCTTCTTAACCGTCCTCCATCTTTTTTTTTCGGCTGAACCGAACCATTCCCTTCAATTGCTACGTTTAATCGCTTACCGCGCAACGGCGGAAACCGTGAAGATGGTGGGGAGGAGGAGGGAGAGTCTCGCTCAAACTTCCCAGAGGAATCCGCGTATTCTTCAGCCTTCATAATGGCGCACGGTCGCAATAAAACAAAGACGTAGAGAGAAGCGACTGTTGTTTCCGTAGCTTTTTATAAGTCGTAAGCTTATGTATACTATATGTACATAAACAGTGGCATATCCAGGAATTTATCGGGGGAGGGGGTTTGAACTCGAGAGGGGGGGGGGGGGGGGGGTTGAAGCTAAACCCCATAATACTTTTTTTTAGTGATTCGCGAGCGTGAAGGAAATTTTTTAATCGAGAGGGGAGGGGGGTTATGACCCCCAAAACCCCCTCCTGGATACGCCACTGTATAGGTATAAAGTCGTCGCCGTTCCAAGCTATGGAGTTCCTTTCTGTCTCTCTCTCTCTGACAACGAGAAAATGAAATGGGAAAATTCTTGTTTGATGCTTTTTGCAGATGTCCGGTCCTTAAAAAAACTGTGGGATTCGGAAAACTGGAGATCCTTCCTGGTATTTTTATATTGGTATGGAGTCGGAAGAGTATTTAAAAATATCACCATTTTTTGCGAATTTCACTTAAAACTTCATTTTTCGAAAAGTAAAGTTACGTTTCGTTGTTTTTTTTACGTGTCTATCTTTAGAATTTCGCGTGGAAATTTAGTGTTTTTCGTTCAAAAACAAATGAATCCCTAGGTTGCGCCTTTTCATGCTTCGATAGATCAAAAAAATATCGGCTCGTAAATGAAATCGTCCGCGTTATAAAAAGCGTTCGTTTAAACTTTAATGTGGAAATGTACTACTTAGGTTGCTTAGATGAACTCTTAGATTATTATCTTTGCTTTGATACAAACCCCTTCGTCTTTATCGTTAAAAGCCGCTGTATCGCGCACCTTTCAATGTCGTCTGGACTTGGATAGTCTCCCATTTACTTTTCAGGCTTCTCGAATGCTAGTTTTTTTACGCGCGTTAACTCTCGTCTGTTTCTTTTCGCGGCCTTATATAGTGAGCATAAAGTCTCCCCGCCAGTCCGTTAGTCGCATCCAAAAGCCGTCTTTTTAATTGCTACATTTGAGTTCATAGTGGTATACGCTCGTAAAAACGGCGTTATGTTTTTCAAGTACAAAGAGTAAATTGCGTTTCTCCCGTTTTCACTTTCAATTGCCATTACGTTTTGGATTGGTGTTGCGCGGACGCCGTCTAATGAAGTCGAGTCAATTGGAGCGGAATTGTTTCGTTTTTTTTGCGAGTCATTAGCGTCTAAAGGTGAAAAAAACAGTCGCCCTTTAGGAGATAAATTTTTTGTTCGCATCGAAACCAAAACGAAAATTTACGCGTCGAAAATCGCCGGCGCTTTTGA
The DNA here is from genome assembly GCA_036926305.1 of Uropetala carovei. Lineage (NCBI taxonomy): Eukaryota > Metazoa > Arthropoda > Insecta > Odonata > Petaluridae > Uropetala > Uropetala carovei. Next base: position 9,369,382 of record JAXCHB010000108.1, read on the forward strand.
ATTTTCGGTCTTGCGTAAACATTGAAACTTTGAACGGTTGAAAAAAGGCATTTAATAACAATCCCTCGTTAACGACTCAGAATGGCGGTTGCGAATTACTCCTACATTAGGGAGTGATTCGTAGTTCATAAAGGTAAGTGAATAAGTATTGACGGTAGCTCGGAGTCACGGTGTTTTTTTAGTCGACGCCGTTAAATTTTATCGCCTACCGTGCAATATTGTGTGTTTTGGTCGACTTTGTTGCCCTTAACGGGTTTCGTATTGAATTTTCCGCTTTAGATGATGACACATTTGTGTCAAGAAAATTGTTTCTTAATTTCCTATCAGGTCGTCCGACTAAAATTGAAATTTCATCCATCAGAAGTGGGGTCTTGGTTGTTAGGTGCGTGCTATCATGAAAATTAATGGTTTTTTCCTCAGGGGCATTTAAATCTCGTTCAATTGAACACGAAAACCACTCGTGTCTTTCAGGCTTCTTAAAGAAGGGGAAAAGTATTTCCAATGATTAATCGGACATACTAAGTGCTGCGTTTGAGGCCGTCATAAACGCATTCCCATAGCAAGGAGGATCGGGAAGATCAATCGCCCAGGCGCCGAAGCACAATATTAAATAAAATAAAATAAATAAATATAGTGACCAGAGGTCCCAGATTGTGCGGGACAACCCCAGATTTCGACTTGCCGTCCCGCATGTTAAAGTGTATTGTACCAAATGATGCCCCGCATTACTTACATATGTAACTACAATGTGGATTGGTTACTTTGTTCGATAGACGCTGAAACCATGTAATCTATACCTTTTGGTTACATTGTTAGGAAATCGGATTAGAAATGGAATTTGGTTAGACTAGTCGAGTGCGTGCCCGGAATGTGAAGTTGGATGCTAAAATCCCAGACGTATAGTACTTCAAACGTTTTGATGTTTCATTCCTCGTATCTTTCTCATGTGGTGAGTTAGTGTACAAGAACTGGAACAAAATTTGAGTTTATAATTATTTCCTGAAAGAAATTGCCACATATTGAGTAAATCTGTCTCTGACCAATCGTCGTAGGTGATAATCGCCGTTTTTCTTAATCATTACTATATCTGATTCCCAGCCGTAATTCTCTATTTGTTTCATTCTTTGTTTTAATCTCATTAAGTCGGTGGTGAGCAATGACTGATTGTGAGTAAAACGTAATTTTATAGGTATTTACCTGATATTACCATATTTGTGTAGATACATATGTATACAGTGATTGGTTTCTGTTTGATTTTTAACGTTTAACATGTGCAATTTTATTTGTTAGTTTTCATTTTTTACTGTGTTCGTTGTATTTTCGTTATTTTTATGTTTTGCATGCATATTAAAAGTTCATGTGTTGGATAATTCGTAATGGTAGAATATTGATTCCAATATTAATTATACTTTTATACTCGCAAACGGAAAATAAATTCTGCTTTACAAAGCTTTTTTAACCCGCAATGAGTAATCTGAAATGGCTTCGGTCCTAAGGTGACCAGACTTCTGACAACTGTTTTATACAAAATATAGCCTAGAATGCATTAGGTAAGTAATGAATTTAATTGACTCCACCTTCTTGAATTTCGCAAGTTCTCGTATTCTAGCGAATTGAGCTTCAAAGAGTCTAGACCAGGGGTCGGCAACCTTTCTGACAAGAATAGCCATTTTTTTCAAAATTTGTATAGAATCCAACATAAGATGAGCCGCAAGAGTATGTATAATGAAAAAACACGTATTAAATACCGTGAAGTCATATTAAATGAGATCTATTTACTTATAAGTTGAGCGAAAAAGGAAGTCTCATGCCGATTTTTTAAGAGATTTCGCATGTTATTCCATTGTAATTTATATATATCCGGTAACAGATTTAATACTGTTCTTATATGGCCCAGAGTTAAAGTTACTATTCTTATAATTGTTAATGCTTATTAGTTGAGGTTTTTACTGCGTTGCCAAAATTTCAGCACCTTTGTTCATAAAATTAGTTACCACCATTGAGTGGATTTATGTGATAAAAGTTTTTCAACTGAATATCACATATTATAATGCATTGTTCGTGGTAAATTTCGCCCGTAAAAGCAAGTAACTATTATGTGGATACGGTTAAAAGCGTGGTGAGTCACGAAGGACACCGTATTCTTTAGAACTCCGCGACATTCACTCTGCTTCGGTAGATCGTTGCGAGAAACCTATCCAAATATTACTAGATTGTTTGGAAAATTTTTAATCAACAACGGCGCAAGAAAATAGCCACATTTCCCGGTTACACGGAGGAAACTGTACCTAAAGAAGACTACTTTTTCGAATCTTTTAGAATATTTCAGTGGGATTCTAAGATAAAGATTTCCGATTACGAAGTGACTTTGTTACAGTATTATTGAAATAAGCATTGTAACGAATTCTTGACTTAAAATTTCGCTCTTCGTAAGATGATACCGTGTGGTTTTGTCCTTAGGAAATATGATCTCCTTTCCTGTATACTATGTATGTATATAACAAGCGTGCTGCTGAAGCCCACGTTATTTGTCGCTACGCACCGTTGTGAGTCGTCATACCGGTCCGGAGAGTGAGTTGGAGGTTGACGTCGGTAGCGCCGAATCTTCCTTTTTCAGCTGTCGGTGACGAAACAGGTGGGTTTCATTTCACGTTAGTTACCACCTTGAGGTTCGTTTTAAAAGTTTCCCCGTCCCATGTTATTCTTTTAATTACACTCCTCCGTATCGCCACGGAATCGTTTAAAATGCTATCCGAAAGGTCCCGATTATTAGACATTTAAATTACCGTATCTTATTTGCGCGTTTTTACGTTTGGCGAAAAGTGCGTGCATTTTTCACGTCTTTCATAACTAGAAATTTTAAAATTACAATATCTTTTTCCCGCGTTTTTACTCGGTCTTCTTCTGCCGATTAAATCACTTAATTTCAGTATCATTCGATTTTATGGCAGTTATTAATAAACGTAGAAAGGTTAGATGAACGGGAGCGATAAGACGTTAATAATCTTAATCATCTTCTTTAATGGCATATTACCTTTTAATTCACTTTATGAAACTACCTTTTTAGTTATAAACCTATTTTTAATACATCCAGTAAATCATTCGCTAATTTAACGGCCGAGACTCGAGTGACTGCTTTCCTCTTGAAAGGTTTAATGAATCGACGTAGTTGGAAAAGAGCGAGAGAATCTTTTCATCTCCCGACAGCTTCCCTGATGAATGGCGTGGCTATTTTACTCCACGCGGGGGAAATTATTCCGGCTTTATGGGAAGGATATCTTCGGAGGGCTCAGCGGGGTGAACCGCGCGTGAGATAATTGCAGCGAAATATCCATCCCGCGCATGGTTGCGGACGCGAATAAATAAAGAGTTCTCGTCGTCGGTCGAGGATGGAATGTCGCACTGAGCCCTCGTGATGTTTTCTCAGGTGAAAGTTGTAATAACTAGTTTAGAGGACGTTTCTTCTTCCGAAACAGACGAGTGGAATGATGGCCTCGTTTAAGGAGTGTTTTAATTCCTCGTGAATCGCACGGGGGTTTTTCATCCTCCGTGTGAATGCGATAGAGTAAAATTGTGCCAGACGTTTGATTAATGGTGTGGGTGTCATACTTAAGTATGTATGTAATTATTACTCGCGTATGTATGTATGCTCGTATGTATATCACGTATGTGTATATGTATTATACGTATATACATATGTAAATTTAAAGAATATATATGAAGGAGAGAGCGGAAAGCGGACATTTGCGAAGGCGAAAATCTCTTTCGCGAGAGCCTTTCGATGTACATACTCGACGGAACGATGAAAGTGATTTATCACTTGTTTCCGTGCTCTTGCTCCCAGTTATAGTACGTATATGAGCAATCCGTTGGAGTAGAAATCCGGAACATTTTCAGTTGTTAATACTTCAGGCGAGATAAAGTTTCGGGTTTTAGGAAAGTGAATTTTTATAATTCATCTTGCTCTGGTAATGTATTCCTTTAAAAAAGAAATTTATCGGATAAAAGGGGTAGCGATTTTTCCGATAAAGCAAATTCCCAGTGTAATTTTATGCCTGTGATTTTGAATTTAGATTGTCAACTTTCCCACTTCCTTATACGTTCGTAATTTGTTTCAACGTTCGTCACGGTGACGCGTTGGGCCTTTGGTGAAGAATAGAGATTTTTTCAATGTGCTATTTTGTATCTTTACCGAGGAAATGGCGAACGTTTTTTCATCTGCATGGCTTTAAGAGGATGTGTCCTGATTTTGTTTCATATCCCTCGATGAGCAGATATTTATATGTATATCCAGGCGCGCCTTTTCTGCTGTCTTTTTAACTGGTTTTTGTTATCTCGGGAGAAGATGACTCCATTTTTTCGAGGTGCCTTCAGATTTTCCGGAGAGACATAAATGGCGTTGGCTTTCTACATTTCGGACTGAGGAGTAGTAGTAGGGTTTAAGAATGGATTTTCTGCGGATTGTGTCGAATTTTGGACTTAGATTTTATTGCCTGCATAAATTATAACTGTTATCAGGAGCGGCCCGAGGTATTTTGATGCCCCGGGCGGAAAACCACCCAACGCCGCCTTCCATAAGATTTTAAAAATTATATGTATAAGCTACTTGTTAATTTATTCATTGCTTTGTAAATATTAATCGTAGTTAAATGAATACTAATGAGATTCGAGCCTGTTCCTCGATAAAAATGGCATCTAACATTTGTTCACTTGCAAGTAATGTAGATGTATGATTGGGATAGCGCCCTTGAGAACTATGTACATATGTAGGTGCCCCTAGCAACCACCCGGTACTTCGGGCTGGCTATCATATTATCCCATGAGATACATACGTGTATTGTGCGAGAAAACTATTCAAAACTTTTTCTGTCAAAATGGACGAATTGAGTGAGTGGACTTACTGTACTTACCCATGATGCACTTTTGTACGTATTTTCTCCAACTTAGAGACTCTTTACAAGGCTCAGTGAAAAATTATTTCCTATATAATTCATTCACTATTGGCAGTTACTCGTCCAGTTTGTGTTCACCTGTTGATGAAGTTGTCTACAGTGTATTGAAAGTCATTTTTGCGTCAAGGAAATGCGAAATCGGGTTAAATCCCATTGAATTCCGTGAAGCAGACCTTAGCCAAAGAATCCGAACTAGATTATCCGGATTCTCACCGTCTATCTCTCATTTCGGCAGTCGAGAAAATAAGTTATTTTTTACATAATTGTTTACCAATTAGAAGATAAAGTAAACAGTGAAACTACGTTCCTTATGGCCAGTACGTGTTACAAATAACCTGCAGAGAGGGCTAATCATGACAGATGTGTAAGAGTGTCCTAGGTTAAATATTTTTCTAAATGACCGTTATAGACATTATTCAGAATAATGTTGGGTAATTAAATCTGGAAGCAGCTCATTCATTACCGAGTATTAGTGTCCATTTCCTACTGCCAACTCAAATGTGGATACGACCTGATCAGTTATTAATATCTACACCGTGTCATCTAGTCTCCAATATATGACATCAAATGCTACCACCTTCTGTCTCGTAAACCTTATTGCTGTACTTGATATATCAATCCAGTAAACACCCGCGGAATGCAGAGAGAGAGAGGGAGAGAAATTGTGTCCACAGAACGCTGAAGAAGGATATCTTCTCGAGTTTCCTCGCTTGAAAAAAAAAATAACATAAAGCTTTCCTGTTTTAAATTGAAACCCTATATAAGTTGTCTCCCACCTCGGCGGACCTCGGCTTCCCATCCGTTTTCTTTTTGTCGAGCCCTGCATTTTATCGCGCATAACTATAATTTACTCGCGCAAACGCTTCTCGATTAACCCCTTGGCGATATTTATTTTTTCTCGATGACCGCGGAGAGGCGTGGTTTCGTGCGGGTGGTGTGAAAAAGGTGTAGGGTGTTTTTTCCCGCTCGGTCGGTTTAGCGATTTACGTCTTGTAATGATTCTTCGCAAGCGTCCATCCCTCCTCGGCCACCTTCTCTGCCTCTCTCTCTCTCTACCCGATCTCGGAGCTGCAAAACCTCCCAGCGGGTAAAGTGGCGGGGAGGGGGGAGGGGCGGGCGGGCGGAGATTGGCCCTGCGGGGGCGGTTGGGTCGGGAGGAACGAAGGTGAGTTGCGTTACGAGGGAGAGGCGTGCGTGCGCGCGCGAATCGCTCGGGGGTTGGATATGAGGAGGTGGGGGTTGGGAGGAGATGTAGTTGTTGGTGGGGTGAGTGTTTATAACGGCGCGTCGTTTCCAGTCTCGTGTGGGCGAGAGATGAAAAGGCTTAGGGAATAGTAGGGTTTGGGTTGGTTGTTGGGGGTTAGGGGAGGAAGTTGATGAAGGGTTGATGATGTGTCGAAAAGGTTTATTTTTAGTTAAGTGCGGGAGATAGGGAAGGCTGGATAAGTCAAGGGCGTAAAACAGGTAGGGGACGCTCGTCGCAGATTGCGGTTTTTTTTTTGCGAGATAGGGAGCGGTTGATAGGGTATTTTTCTAAAAAAAAAAGGTGGAATTTTTGCGTATACAATGGCTGCCGAAAGGTCGTTCGTGGGTGGAATTTTGGAAAGGTTAATAGTTTTTTTGTCGTACATATTCCATACTTATATCGGGTCTCTCGCTTTCGCGTCATTCGCGATCCGATGATCCGTGATTTTGGCGGCTACGGAAGACGTTCTAAAGATTTTTATTGACTCACTTCTAGTACACTTCCTTCTAATAATAATGCGTTGTGTGACTTTTTTTGCGGCGGCGCCATATAGTATGTTCATTTTGGGGGAAGAAATACATTTGAAATCCTAGTTTTACTTGAGTTTCTAAAATTGTCTTCTTTTTTCTAAAAACAGATTTTCACAATTGTATCTAACAGTAAGAGATGTGTTATTTTATTCTGATTTAGATGTGTTAGATTTGTTTATTTTTTTGGCATGTTAAAAGTTTCAACGATTATAAATGGAGAAAGATAATCACGGTGTAGGATTCATCTAGTATCTTGAACATTTATTTTTAAAATGAACGCTTTTATTTTGATAGTGCGGTGGTGCGTACCTTTAAAAATCTAAACTTTTAAGGTTTTTTTTAAAGACATTTTTAGGTATAAAGCTCTAAGAAAAAAATTTAACTGGGTTTAACTGAATAAACTTTAGACCAAAACATATCTTTGAGACGTATACAGTAAAACTCCGCTATACGTTGTTTCGCATATACATCGCCAATCAATTAAGAAACATGTTTCGTTATAAGTTGTGTCGCTTCACATATACGTCGTTTGTGAAGTACTAGAAGCAAAATTTCAGAAATTCCAATTGCGGTGCATAAATTATTACTATAACAATAAAAACCTATTCGGCTTTTAATTTTCGCTATACGTTGTTTCATTATAAGTCGCATTTTTCAGGAACGCATCTCCGACGGGGTATTACTGTATTTCTTCCGGCCTCATTCCCTCCTAAATTCAACTGACTTCGGAGTTTGTTTCGTCTGGCGTTTATTTTGATTCGCCAGAGCAACAGGGACGAGGTCAGAAAACTCTCGTATCGGGCGCAGTTTTGAAGGGAACGATAAAAAAGTTTTGCTACGTACTTTTCTGCCTCCCTCCAGTGGCGGACTAAAGGGGGGGGGGGGAGATCAGAGCGATCGTCCCCCTCCCCCCCCCCCCCCCAGAACCGAAGCAAAACCGAATAAAAATCATATTCACATTTAGGAATCGACTCAATGCGGCATGTATAATAAGCTCGTATGCTCGTAGAGCAAAGTAACGTAATGAAATTATGAATCGATTATTTACTTTCTTATATAATATGTAGTATATGGAGAAAGTATTGTAATCGTGAAAAAAAATCCGACTTGGAGATTTGACGGATTTACACGTTTTAGGGATTCCGTCGGAGCTTTTCTGATGGGTTCTTTCTGTTATGTGTAGTAAGACATGGGTCTCAAACGGAAGGCACGAGGACCTTGTTTCCCAATAAGCACTCACCCCTGTTTGATCGAAATCCTTATAGTATTTGAACTTCTCGTAAGGTGTTGAGTTGAGCGTTGTATCCAAAGGGAGAGAGATCCTGGCGATTGCCAGTCTTTCACCTACCTACCGCAGCACAGTGGGCCAGGGTAGGATTTTAGCGGGACAACAAGCAAATTTCTTAATGTTATGAAACTGTTGATTACTTTTAAATTCTTGTTATTGCATATCCATATGGTATATATTTGAGCTCAAAACGCGACTTAACGCTACTAATACGATGTGGCCACCTTGCAAGTCCGCTAGACTTAATAGCGGACGGCATAACCGCGCGTCAGTATTGTTCGTGTGCCCACTTTAAGCAGACCTACGTGCAGTGTTTTGAAGTTATAAATATTCACTTTACAATGAATATTGTAGAGCCAGGTATGCACTTTATTTTTACCTATTTATGTAATACAAACTCATATCGGTAAATGTTTTATGCTTATAATTAATGACACTAAAATAAAGTAGGGTTTTTTAGTTTTATTCTTTTTTGCATAAGACTTTTAAAACGCTTCTTACTTCGCTGCACAGAGATATCATTTTATGCATGTCCCGTTGTTCTTACTCTTTAAGTTGCCATATGATTTAACTGTGTCCGAGTGCGTCTGTAATAATAATATATTTTTGTCAGAACGTCGCACAGTGGGCCAGGGTGGGATTTTAGCGGGACAAAAGTTTTAAAAGATAAAGATTTCATTTTAAACAATAGGAAGATATTTTATTACAAACTAAAAGTGAAATTAACAATATTTTGTATATATTTTTGGAAAGAAAACAACATTACTTACATTAATTCTTTATTATCGACTTAATTTCCATACGCTTCCATACTTATTAACGATATTAATACTATATCCAATAATTATATTAACAATGAATATTAACAAAGCAAATCAAATTCTGTGGAAATTAAACATAACATTAAGAAATTTGCTTTTTGTCCCGCTAAAATCATACCCTGACCCACTGTGCGCAGGTTAGATCTTCCTGAGTAAGGCAAACAACTCTCGCGGAGCGAGAGGTACCCGAATCTTGGTCGTCGCAAGTTGCGTATCTGAGAGAAGAATCGCTCGTATTGAATGAAACCGCTCTCTTGAGAATTTTCTGTTTCCGCGTTCGGAGGTGAGTGTACTCTAGAGTTCTGCAAACATATTGTGACAACAAACAACTGACGTCAATTCCTACTCAAGAATGGGGGACGCGTGGAATACTGGAAGTTGGGAAAACCCCTGTATGACAGCTGTGGCCAACCTTTCTGCAGTAGGCTCAAAGTCATCCGTATAATATTAGTCTAAAAAAGCCTTATGTTGGCCATCCTTACGACTTGGGATTTAAGGGAAATACCCTTATGATTCTCTTGGTCTGATAAGCGACTCAGTAGGAAAGAATTGTGAGTGAGAGTCGGTAGTTGGTTTTTGGTGGAAGCAGGAACATAAGTAGCAGTAAATAAAGTAAGTAATTGCAGATGCATTTCATAACAGTCAATTCTTAACATTTTTATTACTTGTATTAATGATGTTACTGTCACTATTTGTCGTTCCTGAAATAATTTTACAATCTTACTCTGTGTTGTTTGTACATTTTGATTATTATTTTTTGGTGCGCATGAAGCATATTGAGGTCCGGTTTGACACCGCTGTGCTATAATGTAATATTACGCGTGCGGATATAAAATTTAGTAGTAGGGTGGCCAGGTCTCTCTTATAGAGAACATATTATTGGTGTTGTTCGGATCTTTTCCACTTTCAATGAAGAAATGTTATTTCTTGTCTTTTTGACTACTAATGAATATGATACTTTTTACGATTTTATCACGTTTAAAAATGTTTAAAATTTTAAAACAATAGTAAATGACTAACGGTAAAACCAAATACATATACGAATTTCTTTCCAACTGAGTTGAAAAATCACTTAAAAGAAAAAAACTTTTACAATGATGTTTTAATTTTTTGTCTTCTCTATATAGCCACCTTATGTAGGAGGCGTTGGGATTTTTTAAGTTTGCGGTAGAGAATGCAATACACTGTGAAAATACGGGTGGCCACATGCACTTATTCTCAGTAAGAGTGATTGTCTTGTAAGTAGCATAGAATATTTTGGTGCCTTAACATACTTTGTGAATTGAAATTGGAAATTCGATTATATTTTTCGTATAATATTAGTCGTAATTTTAATTTTTACGTAATTGACATTTTTTTAATAAAGGAAAAATGTCAGCAGCTAAGAAATCGAAAAAAGATAAAGAATATATCCGCTGTTTTCAGTCTACTTGGGCTGACGAATATGGTTTTGTAAAATAAGGTGATAAGACGTGCTGCGCTGTGTTTTATGTTCCGAAACTCGTGTGTAGAACTTCTTCAGTGGAACACGAAAGATGGTGGACGTGAATGTATCGAGAAATGTAAGCGAAGGGAAGAGATTTAGATTGTGTGTGCCACGATCATTTATGTTCCAATGCAATATTCTTTTTTCTTACTGCGTCACACAGACTCATTTATTTGTATTTTTTCTTCTGTTCTTCCTACTCATTCAAGTGTCCTGCCTCATGCACGATCTTGTTTTGTTATTTTCCCCTCTTCCTTCCGCAATACTTTGACGTCCACCTTTTTCCTTGTTAAATTCTTTTGCGGCGACTTTCGTAACGCGTGTCATCAGTATCTTCGTCATCGCTCGAAGTTTTTCTACGGGCGGAACGTGCGCGCTTCCACGTCCCCCTAAGCCCGAGTAGTTCGTCGTAGTTCTTTTTATTTATTTATTTTTGTCTTTTTTCTTTCGGAATTCCGTGCCAAGAAGCGTGTCCCTTCACGAGTTTTTCCCCCCCCCTTCTTAGCGCGTGACCCTTCTGTTTAATTCGGCATATAATTTTCCTTTTATCTCAGGTTGCGTGAAAGGATCCAGTAGCTTTTATCCATTTCCCTCTCTCCCTTCTGTTCTCGTCTTTACCTCTAATCTGTCCATCTGTCTTCTAGGTTTTCCTCTCTCTCAATTTGTATCTTAATCGTTTTCTTCCGTTTACACGCCCACTTTATTCTCCCCGCTTCCCTTTTCCCTTCCAAATTGGGTCGGATGGAAAGGAAGAGCATGAGTTATCTCGCCCCTGTCCCCCCTAATAAAAGGCCGATTATCCGCCTATATATGGCCTCGTTATTGTCTCCTCGCCTTTTGTATATTCGCCTCGCCCACTTATTTTAAAATTCTCTTACCTTTCCGCTGCTCTATTCATTTCTTTGACTTTTCTCTCCATTCCTCACGTTTTATGTAATTTTTGTTTTATTTTTAATTTTTTTGTATTCGCATTTTTTGTCGTTTTTGCATATTTATTTGTGGTTTTGCTTGTTGTTTACTTATCGTCCTCGATGAAGCGTTCAATAAATCGATCGGTCTCCATATCTCTTTTCTTTGCTTATTCTGCTTTCTTCCTGTTCTACTTTTCAGATACTTTCTCCCTATTCTCCCTCCTTTTCAGCTTCCTTACTCTGCCCAGTTCTCACTCTCTGTTCACCACCTTTCCCTCATCCTTTTCTTCAACCTCCTCTTCTTTGTCCACCTGCCTCACTCGTAGCCTCCATCTATTTCCTTTCCTTTCCTTCCAATTACCCCCTCTCTCCCTTCAATCTCTTTCTCTTATCTTCTCTGCATTCCTCTCGTTTTTCTTCCTCCATTTTCTCATTTGTCCGCCTCCTTTCTACATCTCACCCCCCCTTATCCACACCTCTCGCTGTTCCTCTTCACTTTTTCTCTATTTCAACCTCTCGCGGTGCTTCAAAACCCTTTAGCCATGCGTCCTCGCAGGTTAACCGCATTTTCCCTCTCCGCTCATCTGCCACCCATTCCATCGTCTTCCTCTCTCTCTCTGTCTCTTCTTTCGCTCTCCATTCCTCTGGTAGCTTACCTCCTACCTCTCTCTGCGTTGTGAGTTACATCTGCGCGTTGCCCTAGGCCAGGGGTGGGCAAACTTTTCTGCATGGCGGGCGGGCCGCATCGGTGTTTGCGAATTCTTCAGCGGGCCACATTGAAAGGTGTTAGTGCTTAGGCGGGCCAGATCAGAGTTTATATCATAATTGCTTAGATTCTTAGGCATCAGTGAAAAACAAGCACAAACGAGGATTGTAGCGCTAAATTTTCAAAACTAAAGGTTTTTTGCCATAATTTTATCGAAAGTAATATAAATTGTGTTAAATTTTACAGATAGCTTTTTCACCCAAGCTTCGCGGGCCACGTTAAATGCTCTCGAGGGCCACATATGGCCCGCGGGCCACGGTTTGCCCACCCCTGCCCTAGGTTCTTAACACAATCGCCGCCTCCCCCCTGTCCTTCCATTTTCTCCCCCCTCCCTTCTCTCTCTCCCCCCTCCCTTCTCTCTCTCCCCCCTCCCTTCTCTCTCTCTCCCCCCTCCCTTCTCTCTCTCTCTCCCCCCTCCCTTCTCTCTCTCTCCCCCCTCCCTTCTCTCTCTCTCCCCCCTCCCTTCTCTCTCTCTCCCCCCTCCCTTCTCTCTCTCCCCCTTCCCTCCTCTCTCTCTCCCCCTTCCCTCCTCTCTCTCTCCCCTTTCCCTCCTCTCTCTCTCCCCTTTCCCTCCTCTCTCTCTCCCCTTTCCCTCCTCTCTCTCTCCCCCCTCCCTCCTCTCTCTCTCCCCCTTCCCTCCTCTCTCTCTCCCCCTTCCCTCCTCTCTCTCTCCCCCTTCCCTCCTCTCTCTCTCCCCCTTCCCTCCTCTCTCTCCCCCTTCCCTCCTCTCTCTCCCCCTTCCCTTCTCTCTCTCCCCCCCTTCCCTTCTCTCTCTCTCCCCCTTCCCTTCTCTCTCTCTCCCCCTTCCCTTCTCTCTCTCTCCCCCTTCCCTTCTCTCTCTCTCCCCCTTCCCTTCTCTCTCTCTCCCCCTTCCCTTCTCTCTCTCTCCCCCTTCCCTTCTCTCTCTCTCCCCCTTCCCTTCTCTCTCTCTCCCCCTTCCCTTCTCTCTCTCTCCCCCTTCCCTTCTCTCTCTCTCCCCCTTCCCTTCTCTCTCTCTCCCCCTTCCCTTCTCTCTCTCTCCCCCTTCCCTTCTCTCTCTCTCCCCCTTCCCTTCTCTCTCTCCCCCTTCCCTTCTCTCTCCCTCCCCCTTCCCTTCTCTCTCCCTCCCCCTTCCCTTCTCTCTCTCTCCCCCTTCCCTTCTCTCTCTCCCCCTTCCCTTCTCTCTCTCTCCCCCCTCCCTTCTCTCTCTCTCCCCCCCTCCCTTCTCTCTCTCCCCCCCTCCCTTCTCTCTCTCTCCCCCTCCCTTCTCTCTCTCTCCCCCTCCCTTCTCTCTCTCTCCCCCTCCCTTCTCTCTCTCCCCCCTCCCTTCTCTCTCTCCCCCCTCCCTTCTCTCTCTCCCCCCCTTCCCTTCTCTCTCTCTCCCCCTTCCCTTCTCTCTCTCTCCCCCTTCCCTTCTCTCTCTCTCCCCCTTCCCTTCTCTCTCCCTCCCCCTTCCCTTCTCTCTCCCTCCCCCTTCCCTTCTCTCTCTCTCTCCCCCTCCCTTCTCTCTCTCTCTCCCCCTCCCTTCTCTCTCTCCTCCCCCCTCACTCTCCTCCCCCCTCACTCTCTCCCCCCTCCGTTTCAAGTTCCTTTTCTGTCCTCCCGCATATTGCGCTTCATTGTCGTATTCTTATTCTTTTTCCATCGCCTTTCTAAAGCGCCATCTGCCTACCGGTGTTTCTTTCTCTTGATTCTATTTTGTTTCCCTCCCTCCCCTCTCTCTTTCTTTCTCTATCCTCTCGTAGTATTTAGATTCTCAGTTTTGCGCGGGAAGCAAGGAAAAAGTGGCAGTCGAGAAGGAGAAAATGCGCAGCTGGCTTCCGATTCGTTTTTTTTCTTTTTTCAATGAATTTGTTTTTTTAATTTTCCGAACGACTCGGCTCGGAGTGCCCGCGTGACCGGCGTTTGTTTTTGTCGACTTAAGCCTTCTTCTTCCTTTACAACAAGTAACCGTTTGTTCAAGATTTTCGACGTGTATGAAGATGAGTTTCTTTCTGGTAAGACTATTAATTAGATGCCTAGTTAGGGTTTCATCGATTATCTTGAAACGGGCGAGAATAAAAAGCGTCATGCTAGGGCTGCCACCTCTACGGTTTTCGTCCGGAGACTCCGGTTTTGCAGTTCATCTCCAGTCTCCGGTTTTAATAACCAGTCTCCGGGTACGGGACGTTTTTCGTCCAGTTTTCCGCAAATGTCCGTTATCCTGTGTAAAATCAATACGGGACCGACTCGGTGATAAAGTGCGTCCCTTATTACTATTACATTATAGCTTTTCTAAAGTTCGCTCATCTATAAGTCGTTCAAATGAATCTTTTTGTATGAAGGCAATTTGATCAACTCGGACTCCGCGTTGTATTTCACAAGCCACCGAGAACATATGTGAGATGCAGTGCTATACATTGTTGTAACGTCGTTAAAGAACCATACATTGTCGCATGAGCATTTTTTCGTGTAAAGAGTTAATATGTATAATGTTTTTGCTCATATCTCCGGTTTTGGAATACTCAAAAGGTGGCAGCTCTACTCTCAACAGCAAGTTAAAGAATGGCAGTTCGGGGAAGAGTCGAATCTCTTTATTTTTGTACGTCTTGTTTACATCACGTGACGTGATAAACATCGGAGTAAAACTCCCGCCTCTTCGATCGCTGCTTTAGAGTAGACTCGATGCATCTTGTAATAAAGCATTTTTTTAAGGCCGCATTTGCCACAGTTTTCTGAGGTAGTATCAATCGGGGATAATTGGACTTCTCCCGTCGGTTTCCTTCCAGATATGCTTAATGGTTACCGCTGTAACAGCCAGCGATGATTGATACGTGTATCGTTGTCAAGTTACTTGTATTTTTGTGCAGTCATTGAACGAGGCGGTAAAACCAGTTCGCTAAAGTCTTAATACTGAGTCGCTCCGTGTAAATATTTCCGTTTGGTAAACCGACATCATTTATATGAAATGACGATAAATTTGCTTAAAAATTTATCGAAAATTAAACTGATGAGGCATGACTCGTTTCGTATGTAGGACATGTTAGAACGGAAGCCACATTTCGAAACTTTTTTTTGATTCTTGTAAGGACTTCGGAAATCTGTGAGGCTATAGTTAAATTTGGAATAATTGAGCAATTTTAAAGCGTTTATTCCTATTCACAAAAAGTCGAGGTTGAAGTAACTCGCTCTTGAATCCAAGAGATTATCCACTTCCACGGCCATAATAAGATTATTACTTAAAGAGTTACCTTTTCTACCAATTCGTTTATTCTTGTGTTGAAGTTGAAATTTTCATTGCAGCATATGCGACGCATTCGAGAGGTTATAACGACGCTACAACGTCTGTACGCATTTATTTGTGGTGCCTTTACATCATAAATTTATCGAAGGATCATTGCCCTAATAACTTTTCAACGTTTCCATGTCCTTGTTTTAGTTAACGTTTTTTCGCGGCAACCCATTTGGGATACATTGCATTAGGGCATAATTCGATAAATTTTAAGATGGTATCTTAAAATTCTCAATACGCGCGATGCGTCGATTTTCCATGGACGGCAGATAGGATGAAATATATGTAGTTGGTCGATAAAGGGCTTATTTACATATGTGCATGTAGAAGAGTGGGTCACGGTGAGTAATTCTTTTCGTTGAAACGGGATTGGATACAGGCTCGCAGATGTTATGCCGGGGCGTGGTTCAGCATCGAAGGGTGAGCAATTTAAATCTGGAACGTCTGTTATGATGCACGGGAAGTGGAGCGGTGATAATAAATTCAGCGCGTACGATTTCTTTATTCCGGTAATTTTTTCTGTGTAACATTTTTGTTGATGTTTGTTTTTTTTGGCCCGTAAGCATTATCATCCGAATGGTGCTAGTTTTAATTATCATCATTCAGTAAACGCAATTACATAGGAAGCACGAGCCTATTTAAATATTCACTTTCTACAAAAATATCTGTGGTTAAATTGAATTTCTTAAGTCTTCCAGGCGTGGATTATGGCGAGACGTTGTTTTTGCCATTTTTTTGGACCACTACCTTAATTTGAATTTTGTGTAGATCTTAAGAGTTACCCTGACCGTAGCATCTGCACCCGGCAAGGTCGCCCGTGCCAGTAAGGTCTATATATGTGGGGACTAGACTACGCGAGCATATTTTCACGGCGTGCTTCAGAGTGGCGGCTTCGAAAGGCTATTCTATCGGCGCAATCAAGTGATGGTGTCACGTGAAAAACACTGTTGATGAAGGCAAAGGGAAACTATCTCAACTACCATCCCCAAGCATTCTGGCTCAGCTTAGGAGTTTGAGGCTCGGCTGAAGGAGGTTAATTAGAGCAATAAAGGAAAAGACGGAAGAAACTGGCGGGACAGTTTTTATCGAGGGGTCCCGATAGAGGTCTTATGGGATTATGCTAGGTAGGAGGCGAATAGGTGGGAGGAGAAAAGGAATATTAGGTGTATTAAAAGAAGGGGACGGGTATGAGAAGATGAAAAAAAGGGTCTTGGATGAGACAGATGGATTGGATGATCAAATAACCTACAGAAAGATATATAACATGTGATTATGTATGTGAATATAATATTTATTTTGTTTCGGCGGATGAGATATTTTTAGAATTTAGGAACAAACTACAGTTATGATAGGGCGTCTATCTTTTAGTGAATTGAATTGTTTTTAGACAACAATTAAAACGAGAAAAAGTTTATCAATGTCTTTCAAAACCAGAAGAAAGTGCCAACAGTACTATACGACACAAGGTAACGTTAAATATTTTTTGTACTCACCTAATCGTTGTGGATAACTATGCTCGTGGCCATCCTTTTGTGATATGAGAATTTAAAAAAAACGCATTCGCATGCTTTCGTACACGTATTTTATCGAATTTTTGGAATATCCGTCAAATTCAATATTATATCGCCTTCCTCGTGCCACTTGCAACACCGAATGAAGGTCAGAATACAGAATGTTTTTTTCCCTAAGTATCGAGCATTTCCCACTTTTATATCCAACTCGTGGTGTCGAGACGGAAACTGTAGCCGTAAACTCGCGTCTTCGGAATATGAATGCGTTTATCACCTCTCCTTCGATCCCGTTTCGATGACGCATTGACAGAATTCCTTCTTCGCTCCACTCCCAATCTCCAGGGAAATGCCTCTCGATGACGTCACGCCCCGACCTCTTCACGGACGGACAGTTTTGGCCCACTTCCGCGCTCCGCCTTTTCGTTCCTCTTCTTTTTTTTTTATGCCCTTCCCATTTTGTTTTCCGCGTCATTTAGAATTCGGGCGTGCGAGGAATCGACCAGAGTATAATATGTATGTCCTTGATGCACCGCTCAGCCACTTCATTTATATTCGCGTTCCATTGCCCGTAACTCGCCGAGAAAGTCGAGGATATACTACTGGCAAGTCCGGGCGCTATTTTTTTATTCTCTCGTGGTCTATCGTGCTCAATCCTTAACTCTCTTGGGTTTGATAAAATTAGAATTTCTCGCAAACTGAAATTGAGAACTTCGTCTAATGGAGAAAGGTGTAGACTTCGAAATGTCTCGTTCTAGTTGTCGGATTATAGAGATTCAGGGATTTTAACCTAATATTTTGCAGTTGTGATAATTAGTTTTTAATTTGATATTGATATTCACCATGTATCGTATACGTATTTAATTACATTGGCTACAGGCCGATTATTGAATGAAAGGTAACGTATGAGGCATTAAAATTAAAATCGATTCCAGTTTAAATTAAAGCGATAAAAGGTTTTTAAAGCGTTTTCGTATTTCAGTCGGCTTCTTGAACAATAAGAAATAATTCCTGAGAAAAATATAATTTTCGTAAAATTTTTATGGATAAAGGATGTGTTTTTAATTCTTCTTTCAATCTCATATGATTTTCCGTAGAGAACACGACGTATCAATATTTATTTACCTCTATATAGTTAGAATTTTCCCTCCTTTGTTTGATCCTTCTAAAAGACCTCGGAAATATATCGTTCCGAATAAATAAATTTGTCCGAGTTAAGCGACGTGAAATTTCACCGCTGGAGGCAAGGGACGATGACTTTCAATCTCGTCCTGAAAAGAGATAATACCGTAACGTGCCGTGATAAAATGCTCGCCGGTTTTCGTATCTTAGCAACGAGAAATGAGGATAAATATATGCGCGAATAAAGCAAGTAAGGGCAGGAGGGGCGAATGTTTTCCCTTGACCTCAGGAAACCTTCCTCCTACGAGTGCTTTGATAAATGCGTTTTATTTTTCCGCCACGTACGGTCGATTTCCCCATCTCTGCCGCTAGATAAATGCGCGTCGTTGTATAAAAGGCGTCGTCTCAAAACTTTCTCATACCTCTCAAGCGTCTTGAGATAGAGAGTCACGGCATCCCCGTCGGAGGAAGCTGCACGCTCAATCACTCTCATCGTCAACCTGATTCATTCCCCCTTCGGATTGCCCGTCTGATTGTGAGTGAGACGCCACATCATGTGCAATTTGCTCGCGATGCCAATCAATGTGTTGGACTTCCGCATGCGTGTCGCAGGCGGTCTCGTCAGTAACGAACCGTTTCATCGGTCAAGAATATATCCGGGTTTTGCTTGGACGGTACGGATACATAGTTCTGAACTCTGCGTTTTTGATTCAGTAGGAAGTTGATGAAAATGTAAATCAACAGAAAATAAATACAGGCCGTTCCCGACAACACACGGTAAACTCGGACGTTAATACATTGATACCTCGAAATCGACATCCGATGTCGTATACCCCGGACATACGATATTCGACATCCGATGCGCTCCGAGTATGCTTCCGGCCGATATTGAGTTGGACAATACGACTCGTCAGCATTGTCTTAAACATGTTTATTATACAACATATATCACTAATTGGTTCTTAAACTATTAATTTATAGCCTAAATACGGATTGGTACATTTTTTCCAAGCTCCTGGAACATATTTCAAATTATAACATGTAAGTTTATGGGAAATTGACATTCGACTTACGACGTGAATTTCAGGAACGCATTTGAGTCGTAAGTCGGGTACGGTTTGTACTTAAAAAATAAAATTGGAAGAAATAAGTACTGAGGGAGGTATCTCCAATAACCATGAAATGTTTGTGAAAAACCACGTTAGCTTTTCGGGTACCAGGCAGTCGTCGTCAGTGGTGTTAATCGACAGTGGATTTCAAAATGGATTTCCGATACGTTCGGCAATAGCTTGCTTTTTTTTCCTGGAATTTACCATTTTGAGAAATGAATAACCTAGCTAGTATATATTTTAAAAGGTACATATGTATAACGAAAAGTTCGATGGATGGCTGGAATCAAATTGTTGGTTCAGGTGTCTTCAATACATTATTTATATCTATTGGTGTTATCTAAACTGGCACGCTATTACCCCTTCGATTGCACATGCTATTCTAATTAATTATCGGTTATTCTCAAAGGTCGACAGCTTTTTTAAATTCAAATTACTCGGGCTGTAGTATCTCCATGAGTCGTCTTCAGCCACCATTCTACTTTGCATTCTGGATTATGATTAATTGTGTTTCACGATAAGAGACTATGGTTTTGATCGCTTTTTAGTGAGTGATGAAACAGGATTAGATTGTTTCAATTATTCTGTCCTCGCGCCTTTTGACGAGATGCAGGATTTGATCTGTACGGTTGTAAAGTTTACAACAGTTCTCTCTCAGGTGGCGATGGCCTTCCCACAGCCTCGTACAAATGGATAGACAACGAACGCTGTCTTATCACCGGAAGCGTCCTTCTCCGGTTCTTTTTTATCGATTTTTTTTTCAGCTCAGCGCTCGCGCGGTTTTGACGATTATTATTTTTTCACGCGAAAGGAGCATTGATGATGGCGATGGGCGATAAATCATATTCGTTTTCGATCTCGTATTCCGACGTTGCCGTCCGCTTTCGCCCCGTCGATCGAGCATAGAATGGCCAACGCACTCTTCCTCCTTCGGCCACCTGGCTCTCTCTCTCTCTCTCTCCTCCCGTCCATCGCGCGTATCTCTTTAGATTCACCCTCTAGGAGAGGAGATCGCCGGCGACTCGCCGGGAATACCAATCGCGCATAAACAAGGCAATATCGTCAAGACGCGAAAAGAATGGAAAAAGTGGACGGCGACACGGGAGAGTTTTCCGCTAAGAGAGAGAGAGAGAGAGAGAGGAAAATAAAAAAAATATTCGGGAGTCTTAAAGAGTTCTCTCTCCTATTTGTTACGAGATTGCGTGGTGGTGAGATTAGGCGTCTGGTTTTTTCTGCAAATCGTGGGCGTGCAACAACTTAACTGCCCGCGAAGCTTTGGTGAAGATATGGTCTGTGAAATTAATTACAGAAAATTCTGTAAATTTTAAGTTCTATTGTTGCCGTAACACGTCGCCTGCCGGCGTTTTTACTCTTTAAAAAAATGGTTAAAACCGTATTTTCAGTTTTTAAATCGCATATAATCCCTTGGGTAAAGTTCCGATGTTAACTCTTAATCCGGCCCACCGAGTCACTCGTGACTTCTAATACGGTTCGCCATAGCTCTCAAATACATGAATGCGGCCCGCCGCGTAAAAAAAATTGCACGCCCCCGTTGTAAATGATTAAATAAAAATCCACGGAATTTGCAAGGTCGCGCTTCCTTTGTTATTTTTCCCGTCGTTTTTCT
Organism: Uropetala carovei; assembly: GCA_036926305.1. Lineage (NCBI taxonomy): Eukaryota > Metazoa > Arthropoda > Insecta > Odonata > Petaluridae > Uropetala > Uropetala carovei. Next base: position 9,389,998 of record JAXCHB010000108.1, read on the forward strand.
CCCGTATCTCGCCTGAGGGATTAGTATAGGAGGCGTTCTATAGTAAAACTTCAAGGTGCACGTGCACTGCGCGGCTTCTCTTTCTTTTTCTTTCTCAACACCTGCCGGTCTCACGCAAGGGGATTTTCAAGGGTGTAGAAAGCTGGAGATCCCGGCGAAACCCCACGCGTCCTCCTCCTCTTCCCTCAGGCAAACAAAGATTAGAAGTTGATGAGTTGGGGTGGTCGTTGAAGTGCCTACGCTAGGCGATTGCGCCGTAATGACGCAGGGAGACAGAGAGAGAGAAAGAGGATCTGTGGAAACGCTTGGAAAACGACCGAACGCTTTTAATAACGAGTGAAAGGATTGTGTCGCCTCCTGGATCCGTCGGGAAACACGAAGCGCAGTCGAATTTTTACGTCGAACGTCTGTAACTTGAATTTTCCATAACTCGCAGTTAGTTCGTTTTACAGGATAAAATCTTTTTCGTGTTTTTTTTTGTTTATAACTCGAATTTTCCGTAAGTTGACAATTTTTCCCCTCGAGGTTCGAATTATAGAAGTTCCACTGTATATCCTAGAGTTTCACCCGTCCAATTATTTAAATCGAATTTTTTAACTTAACGTCGTATCGGCCATATGTTACGTTATGTTCATGAAGTAAATATGTAACATAACGTTAAAGGAGGATTACGATCTGTTAAAGAAATGCTATCTACAATTAATCCTAATGATAAATTTATTGTATGTTAATAAATATGACTTTTGTGTCACTGGAGAAGTTGGAAAATTAGGCTGAAACTGCTGGAGAAGTTTAGATCAGAAAGTTTGGCTGAGTTCTATGTATAATTGAAGCTCCTATGTATAATGAAGCTCGTCTTTATAACGGAAGGCACGACCTCCATGTCAAAATACGTGAGATTGGCGGTTAAGAAAGTCGTCCAAATCGTTATGCGTCATGTCTCTTAAACACCGCTCGCTAGAGCACCTCGTGCATAAAAAGTCTAAGTGCGCAGAGAAAATTCATTTACCGCCGTTTAGAGAGAAACCACTTTATTCACCAGGTTGCGTAATGTTCAACGCCCTTTTAACGGCAGTAGTTTCAAAGTGAGAGATTGTTTCCTCCAATTGCACAACATTTTTTCGTGGAATTCGTTCGTCTTAACGAAACGGTTGTCGACTCGTCTAGGGTTTTTCGCTTCGAAAGTTTCGGATTTTTTTTACCGACGATTATATCTTTTAGAAAAATCTTAAACCGTAACGTCTTCCATCTTTTTCCGGCTTCGACTCGTGCTCCGAAAACACGCCGAAGCGCCGACATCGGAAGATTCTTTCTGCGGGGCTTTGTTTTTTCCTCCTCTTCGCGTCCCGTCGAAATATCGATCGCAATCCCGCACCGACGGAAGGCGATAGTGTTCACACGGGAACTGCATTTTTTTTATTATCATTATTTTTCTTCTCCCTCCCCTATCCTCCTTTTCTCACCCCATAACCGCTTTCCAACCAACCATTCCCATCTCCCACACTCCTGTATACCGGGAAGTCTCAATCAGGTTGAGTGAGCCGTTTGTCGGCGTTATCTTTTTCGCCGGCGGTATAATCCCATCTCCGTGGAGGAAAGAGGGAGAAAATGGAGGGAGCCAGTGTCGCGGGCAGCGGGCCAAGTTTCCGTAGCAAAAGGAACGCACGGTAGGGTTTAGGAGGAGGTAAGGGGAGGGTTAAGGGGGGAGGTAAGGGGAGGGTTAAGGGGGGAGGTAAGGGGAGGGTTAGGAGGAGGTAAGGGGAGGGTTAGGAGGAGAGGAGGTAAGGGGAGGGTTAAGGGGGAGGTAAGGAGTGGGTTAAGGGGGAGAGAATTGTAGACTGGTGCGGGAAGATGGGTGTGAAGTGGGAGAGAGGGTGCATGGAGGGTGGAAGATGGGTGTGGGGAGGAAGAAAAGGGAGTTGAGGGAGGAAAGGAGGGGAATGTTTAGAAGGGAGAGAGGGTGGTGCAGGGAGGGTGGAAGGAAGTGTAGGGAAAGACTGAGGCGAAGGGAGGGATAGAGGGGGGGAATGGAGAGTCGCAGAGAGGTAGTGTTGGGAAAGGAGAGAGGGGGAAGAGAAGAGAGGTAAAGAGAGAGAGAGAGAGGCGGGTGTAAAGTAGGAGGGGTGTGGGAAGGGAGTGAGGGGTGTTTGGGTAAGGAGAGAGTGGGAATGCGGGGAGGAGAGAGAGAGAGGAGGGGGTGTTGGAAGGGTAGAGAGGAGTTTAGAAAATGGAGTTTATGGACGTAGGCAGAGAGAATGAGAACGTAGGGAGGGTGCTGGGAAGGAAGAGTGGGTGTAGAGATTGAGGAAGGGGTTTGAGAGGAAGCGTAGAGAGTCGAGGGGGATGTAAGGAGGGTGGAGAGGAGGGAGAGCGCATGCAGAGGTCTCGGAGAAAGGGTAGTGGGAGTTTCGGTGGAGGGGGAGGTATTTCAAGGGCGTCTCTTCAAGGGGGAAGGGTTTGCAAACGCCTCTCTCTCGGTATTACGCAGAAGCGAAGGCTCGGCGCCTCGGTGCTATGGGCGGGAATGGCGGTGCTATATAACCGCAAGGCGCCGAACGCCCCGAGATCCATTCGCGGACAAATGCAGTACAGGCTCTCTAGGAAGATATGGAGGAAGGGGGGGGGGGAGTGTTTGAGCGTGGGCGGTCGTGGTATGTGGGAGTAAGGAGGAGTGGGAGGAAGGGAACTTAGCGTCCAGTTAGAGAGAGGGGGGGTAGGAAGCCGTCGTGAACTTTGACCTTACGGTTTGTCGAGAGGGGGTGTGTGTGTGGGTGCGGAGGGGAAAGGTGGTGTGGCAATCTCCTTGGGAGATGACGTATAATCCTGCCGAGGAGGTGCAATTTAGATTAGGAGTTCCTACGCGCGATCTAATTTCTGCTAGGGAAATGAGCGTTTTGCCCGACTCCGCCGTTCTTCGCGTGCCTCCGCGTGTATATTTCGCGTTTCAAATGTTTTCGTTTTTATTTTATTTTCCCTCCCGTATATTAGGAGGGAGTGGGGCTTAATTCATGTTAATGGCTGCGACCCGACGATTACAAATTCTTCTCGGAAATATTTTAAGCGTCCTCCTCACATTTAGGTCGCGTTAAAATTTTTTTTCAAGTCTGAATGGTTTACATAGTTGCGCAAAAGTATTGCGTTTTTTTTTATCGCCCGTGGGAATCGCGTTGAAATTTGGGATTAGATGCTGTATCGTAATAATGAATACGTTAATTAATTACTAGTATAAAAGCCAGTGGCGTAGCAAGATGAAGCCGGGCCCTGGTTCGGGAATTCTTTACGGGCCCTCCCTCTCCTCCAATATGTATTTTTTGGTTATTTTATTTTTTTAAGGGGAAATTTTAATGAAATAGGTTTCATGATCTCGGATTCTTTTCACTGTATTTAGCGACTCTTGTGGTTTAAAATGACACAAAGGGTAACATTTTGTATATGTCGACCACGGGCCTTAGGGCTCCCTCGAGCTCCGGGCCCTGGATCGACCGATCCATCGGATCCATGGTCCCTACGCCACTGATAAAAGCCCGTCATTAGTTAAACTTAAATAGTTTTCTCTTTCCCTCCCTCTCCATCCTTCCCTCTCCCTTCCACCCTCATTTCTCTCTCGTATTAAAAGCATTAAAAGAACGCTTACGCGCATAAGGATTGAAATAAGAATAGGATTTCGAGGTTTAACAGTGTAGTTGGTAGGCAAGGCAACATTCCGTTATAATGGCAAAGATTCCCAAAGTATGTGAATTAAACGTTTTATATGAGCTATTTCGGACTGTAGGCGAAAACAGACGAACAGAATAAAAAACTAGTTTTTCATTAAAATGGTTCAGATCCGAATATCGTACGTTATTTTTTTCTAATTTTAATGTAAAAAAGAATGAAAGCCTGCACGTCGAAAAGCCGATTTTTACGGGTTATTGTTTGTTTGTTTCCATGGTTATTATTTGCGGACACAAACGAACAACGAAATTAATATAGGTAATAGATTATCTGCTGTCTTTGTCAAACTAGGGATAACCAGCTACTAATTTTTCGATATAAATTAAGTCAACTGTATTTTTATTATCTCGAAATATATTTGCCTTGACTTTTTAATTTTAAAAGTCTGTATCGAGGATAGAATTTGTTTTCGAAGTGTATTATGTCGCAATGTTAATATTATATGAATTCAAATTAAAAATATATTCATAGATGGTGGCAATAGAAAACTATATTGTTTTTTAGCAGAACGTTGCCGTTGAAATTTCATTAAATTGATAAACATTATACATCATTGAAATAACTACTTACCTTACGAAATATATGCTTCCAATATTTTTATTAACATCCGACCGTGAGAGATTTCGTATATTACAATTACCTTCTTTATTTAATAGTTACTGTGGTAGTATCCTTTATTTACACGGAAAACTGTATCTGATCTTAAAACTGTATGCTCACGGCCTTCTCTCTATATTTAGACAGACAACCGATGGCAATGCAATTGAGAAGAGAGGGCATTCTTGTATTATGCGCTCCCACGAAATAGTCATTAAAAAAGTCCCAAGAGAGTTCTCTATATCGTCGCATTGCAAAAGCTGTCACGTGAAGAAAATGGCGGAAGTAAACACGAGAGAAATGGCCGGTGTTTTTAAAAAAAATAAAGCGCGCGAGATTGATTCGCTGTTTACGCCGAGTCCGCTGTGATATTTTCCGCCATTATATCAAAGCAATTCCAGAGTGGCTTTCGCAAAGCATTTTTCTTTTGAAGCTAAAAATTTTCACGGCCTCTAAAAGGTCTTATTCGCGTTTATTCCGTGCTTAACCCGCGAAAGAAATTTTTTATGGGTCAGAGTCATGAAAGAATTCGTAACGTTTTGGAGTTCTCAAATGTAACCTCTCCAATCTCGAATATTGTTCTCTGGGAGAATTTTTGTGTGATCGTTTAATCTTTCACCGCACGAAATATTCAGTTAATTTATTCAACACATACGGATCGTCGTTCTGAAACGTAGGACTTAGACTGCTATAAACATCCGCTTACGAATGAAAATTTGACGTATTACTCTTTTTTATTATTTTAACGTTTTTGAAATGAGACGAAAGAATTGAATTCGCTTTTTGGACTTGCTTTATGTCAAATTGCATTGATGCTCTGATTGCATTCGTTTCACCTATCAAATAAGTTTATAGTACAATTTAAGCCTTTGCCGAGTGTGAAAATGTGGAGCAGAATAATGAGTTTTTATAATACAGAGGAGCATATGCAATAAATAAAATACAAACTTATTAATTTAGCTTTGCACTCATTTCGGACGATAAAAATTGTTTGAACATAAGTTCCGTGTAAAACACTCTTGTGCGTGTTTTTATTTATAACACGTTTTCATCCTCTTCCTTGAACTAAATTGTACTGACGTGTACTGCTCAATCTTAAAGTCGAAAAATACTACTTCCGTGATTAAATTTCTGTCATATAATTACCTAAGCAAATATATTTCGCATCTAACTTAAACGTGTTTTTTTCTACCCGACGATATTCTGGGTTAAGGAGGTATGTTGTTATAAATTACTTCCATTGGCTGTCAAATTTCATTTTTTGCCCCCTTAATCGATTTGAAAGCCAGAATCGTCGAGCAAAAAAGCTGCCGTAATTTCTGCGGCAATTCATTAAAATTTGGGAAGGTCGCACGAAGCGTGATGGCTTATATTTGTTCCCAAATAGATAAGGACATAGCCAAATTTAGTTTTCATCGGGAATAATGGGGATGCTAAACGTAATTGTTAAAGGTACGTATGTGTATCTGTCCTTCCGTGACATACGTTTGACGTAATCAGATTACGTTAAGAAGGCTTGATTGGGCGGTGAATGGCATTTCAAACATGAAGAAATATTTAATCCATTCAGGCTAATGTTAATGTTACGGGTGTTCTATTTCGGTATTGCCAAATATGACATGTACGTATTTACGTTCTGCTAACATATGTTAGTGAAACATTGCAAAGTGTATGGCGGAAAGGGTGAGTAGGGATTATATTCGTTTTCTTTTCTTTTCCATTTGTAGAAATGAGTTATTTTCACAGGATGAAACCAGTTCTGCGTTCCATCAAACATTTGTTGGAATTTTCGAGAAAAGTCGCATTATTATTGCGTTCTTTTATTCAAGAAAAACTTTGAAGAGAATTCAGACGAAAAAATCACATTTTCCGTCAGAAATGCTTCTTTGGATTCTAACGACCAAAGCTGTAAATGCTTTTTCTTCTAATTTTCCTAATGCGAATTTCATGTTTTGTCGTAAGTTAGTGGCGACTTTTTCAGTTAGTCATCGTAATAATTCATCTGACGAAGAAGAAGAAAATGGCGATTTCCATGAAATAATCAGCTTTAGAAAAAAGTACAATCGTACATCTATAGCAGAGGTCTCCTACCAGTCGATCGCCATCGACCGATCGATCTTTAGACCTTTTCAAGTCCATCGCTGAACCTTGTCTCAACGCTATTACTTTTTATTTAGTCAAGTGAGAAATTTTGAACTGATACAAGTATTGAACTCACAGAATTCTTTTATCGAGCTATACAGGTGATTTTTATAATCGTGCAATTATTAAGAGAATGAAGAATGCATAAATCAAATAATACAGATTTCTCTCAATAACAGTTCTCGCAGCGAGACGCGAGCGTATTGAAGTTTATCGACCCTGAATATGCTTAATTGTAACTCGATATGTGGTATTCCAGTCGCAAATTATTGCATAAATAAAATGTTTGAGGCCAACTGCGACTATATGTGTAACTTGATTAACTGGTTCAAGTTATTTTTTGGTTGATTTCTTCCGTCTGTATATTTATTTAATAGCCTTTTTCTTCAACTTCTTATAGCTCGAAGCTTAGTAATGCATTGAATTATCCTGGTGGATAAAATTTTAATCAATTTCATTTTAACTAAAATATTCTCTTGTACATAACTAAAACTCGTATAAAACTTGATTCGATCTTGTTTAACTCGATTAAAAATTTGTTTGCGATTTAATTGGATTGACGTTTTAAGCAGGACATGTCATGTTATGATGCTGGTTTCGATGTCTAGTTCGGGAGAAATTTGCGGGGATTCCCCCTACCTCCCCCCCCCCTCAACAGTATTTCTCCCTCCACTGGGTCGATCCTCGGTAAATTTACAAATGAATAGTAGATCTTGGCTGCTGAAAGGTTGGAGACCACTGATCTATAGCAATACCGTGGTAACCGTTTGCTTTCCTATAAATTTTATTTTTAGGCGCGCATATTGAAAGCTATTATGTTTGGATCGACCGTTTCTCCGTCCTTCCGAACGCGTTTATCAGGCGCTTGGGGCATATTTCAATAAAATTTTGTTTTTTTTTTTTTGGGAATCGTGTCAAATTGAAACACGGAATAACTTTTTCGGTCAAATCGCTCAATCGCATCTGCCAATCGAAACAACAAAGAAAAACAAATGAAATTTCTACTCGTAAATTTCCCTCCGAAAGAAGCGAGCCTAATTTACGATACGTTCTCCTGATCGTCGATTCGTGTTGACGGGTTGTATGGTGGAGATTTGCATTTCTATAGGGACTATTCGTTTTTTGTTCGCTAGATTTAACAGTGCGGTTCGTCGCGTATCTAAACGAACAGAAAGAAAATCTAAGCGGGAATGCGGAAAACGCAACAATATTGGGGCGGTGGTTCCCTATCTGTTTCATTTTTTTAACGGAACATCGGCGGAACTAATGCTCGGGTAAAATGAGTCGAAACTTTTATTTAGATACCGCGTATTTCTCTGTGTCCGATTCAACCTGTACACTTTTTATCCAAAGCCTCTCGCGGCAGACGGATGGAATGGCGCGATTTCAGATAGATATAGGCGACTTCTTTTCCGGGTTTAAAAAATGAAATGGCGGTTTGACTATCCAGCCTCAAAGGGGGAAAAATGATTCGCGTTCTTTCAAACAGTCACACAAACAGCCAAGGATTCTATAAGTTTCTATTCGAGTCTCCTTATGTTTTTCTTAGAAAAGAAGTCTTAGTTATGACGCGAACGGGATTAGAAGATGGAATATGTTCTTAAGATGGAGGAAGGATTATCGTTGTCTGTGACCTTGTTTCTCCTACCCGGGCGCCCTTTCTGACCCAAACTTCTCGGTCTCATAATCCGAGTTCTCTCGTTCTCCTCCGTTTTGAGCGTGACTTCTCCTTTGAAATTATATTATTTATGAAAAGGAGCTTATTTCAAGATTTTTATAGCCCTAGCCGCCGTAAAAAAATATTGCTCGTGTTAAAATAAGATTCACTCACAAGTGTTTCTATTTCACTAATATTCCCGCCTTACCTTCGAAAGAGAATTCTAGCGTATCTGTGGTGGTGAAATAGATTCGTCGCTTAAAAAATAATTTCGTGTTCCATTTCGATAGTTGTGGGTGAGTATACTACGTGAGGAGTCGTATTAGATTCCGAGTACTACCTCACTTGCGAATAAAAGGTGTATTTCTGCTATATAACATTTGGTAGGGTTGGCAACCTGCTGCTCTAACCTCAAACGACTCTTTGAAACTCCATAAAACCAACTTCTTTCACCAGATGAAGAGCATAAATCGTCCAATTCGCTCGAGGATTCATTCACCGAATGTTCAGTTTTATTTAACAGTAATTCTCTGATATATTAATGGAACTTCTTAAGATAAGAACCGCCTTATTCGTATGGATGGATTTCGATTGAAAAAAGGTGGTTTTTCATTCGGTTGCCGAACCTTGAGCTAATATTTCCAGAAATCATAACAAAGGCTAGACTTTAATACCACCAGTAACATCGTTGATTTTTTTATCTTTATTGATGGGCATTATTTATTTACATATCGATAATTTCGAGTTGGTCAGGAATATGCCCTGCTTACAGCGGCCCACGAAAGCTTGCTGGAATGACTCAGGTCGTCTGGTAATGCGTTCTGAACGAGCTCCGTGATAATTTCTTCCGGTTCTGTCATCGTCCTCAACTTTCTCTTAGAGTATCGCATTTATTACCATATATTTTCCTTTTAAGATGTGCTGTAACACTGTCAGTCGCACTTCGCCCTTGGATTTTTACAAGTTTTGTACGGCACGACACTTGTAACAATCACGCGATATTTTTATTTTTTAAATTTCATGTCGGAAAGATAGAATCTAACGCGTCACGTGGCTCAGCATTTGTAGAGCGTAAACTCGTTTCGTTATCATGAAACGAAGGGGGCGCTAATTATAATTACACGGAGGAGCTTTAATTGACCCTGTATCGTAGTCGAGGTAATAATTAAGGCGGTATCTTTTCCGTTCTTTTTTTTTTTTGGCGTTTCGTTGGAAGGGAATGACCTCTATTTGAGTTGAGTTTGCGGTCTTGGGAGGATGGGAAGAGATGGAGGGGGGCAGAGAGAGAGAGAGAGAGAGGATGGATTTGGTTTTTCAGGACGTTATGCTGATCCACTAAGGCCATTTTATTCTAGCGGTCGTCGAGAACGCCGAATAAATTACCGATTGACATGAGGAAGAACGGCACCTTTAAGACACATGAATACATGCATATAGAGCGACATTCAGCTTGCTGGGAAATGCTATCCGTGGAAGTGTGTATATGAACATATGTACATATTTTTTATGTGAATTGGAATTTATTGTTAATAGATTGCAGGCAACAACTGCGCATATTTTATGTAGATAATTCGCGGTTATCTTGCGAAATCTTGTATGAAAAAAGTTACAGATTTGTACGTTTGTCGTTATTTGTGTGTTATACGGTAAAATTCTTCCGTGTTACGCCTTAGAAAGCCAATGTATGTCTTTTTACTCAGTTCCTCGTATGAATCAGATTTTCTTGTAAAAGTCGCGATCTATTATGGAGTTTCCGCGTTATGGTTTGGTAACGCTGTTTCAAGCTCGCACGTGTTCAATTCGTCCTTCCTTATCGCCTTGCCGTATGCATTTATTCGGAATAAAAGAGGCGACCTTCGGCCGCTTTTCGTCGACAACAAGAAATAACGCCGGATTGAACATATGTGCGGTTGGATGCATGTTGACGGAAAATATGGCTCATTATTTGACCGCCCGTGGCTTATTATCAAGAGCTGTTACAGTAGGTTGGACATAACGTAAAGGAGTACATCTGCATCCGCCAGATTGGTCGGTGTCACGGGGCTCAATACACAAAACCAGGGTTTCTCAAACGTTTTTGGCCACGTACCCCTTAGAATTCAATCAATCAATTGAAGTACTCACCTATAAAATAATACAGATATTACACAAAATAGATTTATTTAAAAACGAACGAGTTTACATATAATAAATAACACTTATTGAGATGAATGTGACTGTTTTCCAAGACAAAGAATCATTCATTGGTATCGATTGAAGAAAGCCTCAACCGTAAGTCAGGTTCGACATGCAATTTTAGTCTTAATTAAACTCGGAGACGAAAATTCGGATTCGCACATGTACGTTGTTGAGAAAGAAATGAATGTTTTGATTGCTGTTTTAGCCACTCGTACTCGTTTGATATTTGTTCTCAGAAAGCAATCAAATATACTTCCGGGAATTTAATTTTCAAGTCATCCTCAGTATGAATAGGCATGAGGCCTTTTTGTTCTTTTACAGTTAAATGTGGAATTGAAAAATCAACAAAATGGATTGCGCCTGTTTTTGGAAAATCTTTCCGTGAGTTATTCCAAATGTTCCAAATATGATAAATCCAATCAGAGGAATAGAAATTTGTACGTATTTCAGATTCTCGTTTGGTTTTACCTGATTTTTTGGCTTAATCCGTAACGCGTCTTGTATCTTGGTCAACGGAAGCAAACAATATACTTAAGCCGACGCCCTCAGTGATAAGGCTACAGTTTACTGTTATGTGTGCATTTTATGTTTTAGAGACAAAATGTACTGTATTATTTATGTGCACACATAGTGAAGTAATTTATTGTAAAACATATTCTTTAAAAACATCAAAGTGGGAAAAGTTTGCTCACCAAATCAGGTGGGCAAACTTTTTACGAGGCGGGCCACATTAGCAGTTCTGGATAGTTAGGCGGGCCACATTGTCTCTCATAGGAAGTTATTTAAGAGAATGCGGAGGGCTCTATTAGTGAAAATCAATTATTAACAAATTTTGGTACAATAGCTTCGCTATATAAGGTTTTTCAGCCATTATTTTAACCACCAAATGTGAAATTTAGTGTTTCACATTTCACGGTTTTTTTTTATAAAGGCAGCGCGGGCCGCATAAAATGCTATCGCGGGCCTGATGTTGCCCGCAGGCCGTAGTTTGTCCACCCCTGCCCTAGCGCCTTTAAAAGTACCCCACTTTGGGAAACCTTGCAGTAAACCAACAGCCCTCACTGCTTGGGTGATCCAATTTTCATTCCTAAAATTCCTGGAGGAGAAAACCTCAGTTGCTTAATTAATCTTCATGATCGACAGAGTTTGGAATAAAACCACGCGAACTAGTCGTTTCACCTACAATGCAGCCGTCCTCAATGGCGATTCGCCGAATTTTTGCAGTTTTTCATATTGATATTCTTGATTTTTTACGACACCACCGAAGGATTCACTGCCACCAGTGCGGCCTTCCATACAAGAAGGTTGCCTCTCCACCACTGCTCTAGAGGACGAAGCCGACAGTTGTTCAACACTGGTCACGTTAGTTGCAGAATTATCGCGTGAAAAATATCCTTTGTTCGGAGGGTCGTATACACTGCCTGCAGCACGGCGTTATACTTCCCACCTTATTACCACCGTTTCTTTTCGAACGAGTCTTGTGGCTGTCCTTGCGTGTGACGACACTCCGAATGTGAAAGCATTAAATTCGCGGAGAGGTTTTCGTATCTATGCTCGGAATGTGGAATACGGAAGGAGTTCACTTTTTTGCGTTGAATTTTGTTAAACATGCATCTCTGCATGGGCGTTTGAGTAGACACATTCTTAATTTACATGACTTTGAACTAATATGCTAGTATGGAATTTTTACTTATGAAGGTAGATGTAAGGGTCGAATGGGGTAGAAGGAAATACCAAATTGAATTTATTCAAACGATGAAGTTTCGTGTTTGCAATCCGCGCGATTTCGGCCTCTAAACGTGTTGTATTTAGACTTAATGGTTGTCTCGATGAAGATCTTCCTATTTGTTCCTTTTTCGTTATGTTTTGTTCACCCCTTCGGCCCTGTGGTTTTCCCTCCCAAGTCAGGTTTCCCTCTGCCGTGGATGGGAAATAGGGGAGAGAGAGAGAGAGGGAAGAGCGTAGATGTGGCAAGAGAAGACCGTTTCGCCCTCCGGAAATGTCGCCAGAATCCCAGAGATTCGCGCTCAAGAGATGACATTTCTGGTGGCGTCGCAGCGTTGTCCTTTAGCTCTTTTAATGTATAACACGTGCTCCTTCCTCTCAATCCCTTGCCGTCGTGAGCGACCTCTTTCGATTTTCTTGCGAACTGCTCATAGCAATCCGAAAAGGTTTTTTTTTTTATTTAGATGTTCCGTCGGTATTATAAGGTAGTGACGTTGATTAGCGCGCCATTTCCGTGATTCCGCTTCTCAGAATAATATCTCGACTAATTATTCGTAAGTTTTTTATCCGTCGTATGCATATATTTTTACCTGCATGCGGTCACGCGTTCGATGTAAAAACATGCATGTATTCATGTCGTATTTGGGACGGGGGGCGCCCTCCTTTCGGGCTGTTGCTCTTTCGGTCTGCCCTGGCTTCGCCATCGGTTGGGAACCCTTTTATTTAATCGCACAAGATCGTATTCATTCCACCTTTCGGTAGTTTTTTTTTGCTCACTTAGCCCAATATGCATCTCCTAAGTTATTTATGTTCACCTTCTCATACCCTACTGTACATATTTAAGACTTCCCATTCGTTTTTCTCCTAGTCCAACATTTAAGCACACGATGGTATGCATAATTAAAAAGTAACTTTTAGAAAAACATGACTCGTAAAAAGAAATAAAAATATTTCAACTCGACAATGAATAGAAACAGCCCATGGATTTTTTCTTGCTGATAAGCGTGCTCCCAGTAAGGGTAGAATATCTTACAGAAGCTGATAACAACGCACTTTTTGCAGAGCTAATTAAACCTTATATGCCAAGACTATATCATGCGTTTCGGGCTCAGTAAAGCTCGCAGATTAATTTCATGTTAACCGCCTTACCTTTGAGGCTGTTTACGTGTGACTGTACGTTCACGAACGGCGGCGATTTATATAAAAATCTCATTTAATTTCGAAGGGTGTGGCCTTTTTGGACTTGTTTATTTTATTTTCGGTCACGAACCGTTACCTAGTTACCTTTTTTTTAACGCAAGCTTTCTACTCGCCCAAGCGAATTGTTTTCTTTATTCGGCGTACAAAAAAAAAACCTAACGTAAGACTCTTGCTCCAATTCATCAGGTACGCCAATTACCTCGTCTGCGTTGGAAATATCGCCGAAATAAATTTCCTCCGCTATTTGCCTAGAAAAACCTCGTAAGCTAGGATACACCCTCTGCTTTAACCTTGCAAACAGACACACACATCGTATTCTGCACGAATTCTCGCATCGCGTGAGAGGCGAGGGAGCAAGTTTAGCTTTTCGGAGCGAGAGATTCATGTTGCAGAAGCGAGGAAGCATTCTTCTCCGACGATTCGGTAGTCGAGTCACACACGTATGTATACGAGATTCCTACTCCTTTCAGTCTCACACCCCCCCCCACCCTCTACTTCCTCCTTACACTTCCACCTCCTCGCTACATACTTCTCTTTTTATAAAGCTACACTTCCTCACTCCATTTACCCTTCCTCCCTTCCCTTACTCGTCCCTTCTCTCCCTCCCTAATGTTGTTGAGTGATAGAAACTCACTGAGCGAAGGATTTTCCATTTGCTCTATCGTGGGATAGTTTCCGTGTCACGACTGCTCCCTGGTGTCGGCTCTAAGAAACAGGTTTCACAAACCCGGAAGTGTGAGACTGTTACACACGCCTCTCGTAGTGGGAGGGGTGTTGAGGTGGGAGTATGTGGGAGGGAGAGAGAGAAGGGGGGATGGTTTCGGGGCCCCTTTTCTGTGAGTGGGCCCCCGGGAGAGGGGAGAGAGACATAGAGAGAGGGACGAGGTGGGCGTTTCGGGTCAAGAAGCGACGTAAGGAATAAGAGGGAGGGTATAGGAGTGTTTTTTTTTTATGGAGTCGAGAGGATGAGGAAGTGATAGAAAATGATGATGCTTTTATGTACTAGTTGTTGTTGTTGCCATTGCAATTGATGACTTCTTCCTTCCTCGATCGTCTCGGAATCGTTGGGCAGGTTTTTTTTTTGTTTTTATTATGGAGGCATTAGGTCAGAAACACGGGCTGCCCACATGGCGCGCGCAGAAAGACGCGATAAATTTAATCATCCAGCGTTTTCGGTGGTGTAAACAGTCTTGTCGGTTCGGAGGAAGTTCGCTCTTGTGTCTCGGGTGGCGTTTTTTCCGCGCTTACATTTGACCTTATTAACCCAAGTTAATGTGTTCATATAAAATAAGAGAGTCGGTTTATTTTAAGCAAACCGAAGCAGTAATTATGTTCCCGCACTCTTAAAAAATACGTTTTTCTCTTAAAATTTTCGAGGAAATAGTACATTGTAAATGAAATGGGACGTATTAACTAACGTTAATTTAGAAGATGTATGTTGTTCAGTAGAATTTCAATGCTTCTCGGCATTGTGGCGAGCAGTTCGTCAAGTTCGCGAAATGGGACGGAAATCGCATTTCTTTTCTTTTCCTCATATCAGAGATCAATTCACATTATAGGCTAATATTTGGACATGTTTTGTTATTTCACAATAACAAGTACTAATAATTTATAAACGACGTTAACATGTGCTTTGCGTTGTAAATCCGTTCCTCTTTTTGTTTGGCGATTCAATATATATATTGTATTCACGATATTTTTAATTCAACGCGTTCCCTCTCACTTCAGCCGGAGACTGGTTCACACACACACACGCACGCACAAATGGCCATGGGAACGCGTGCACGCGTTATGTTCTGTCAAACCGGTCGACGCGTCGAACCAAATGACACGTAAATTGCTTTTTGGGAGGATAAATGGACTCGATGGCTTCTCTTGTTTCGGCGCAGAGTGGGGAGGTGACGCTTTTCGTTTAAATTGGCATTTTATTAGCTCTCTCTCTCTCCGCCGTGGCCGTTTTCGAAATTGTTTCGGGACAACACCCTTCTCGATAAGGATGGTACGTACTAAAAAAAATAAAGGCGGATGACGTGACGCGGATGTTTCGAAAAATGGAACTGCTGCTTTTCCCTTATCACGCTTGCGGATGCAACGTCATCCCGACTCGTTTAACGTCATCCAGTCGCTGTCTGACGTGGCGGAAAAAATACGCGGCGGAATCGATCGGGGGATGTCCTCGATCGATTTCCGCAGGTGCCCCGTTTAAAGCTATTAACGAAAAAAAAAAAGACTTGCGCGGCGCAAATGAAACGGTATGGCGAAAGTGAGTTTTTTTTAATCGGACTCACATCGGTAAAAATTATATTTTTCTCACAGAAAAGCAACAAATTTTGGGAATCGTGTTCGGAGTCACGAAAAATACGTAGAAACCTAATTTGCGTAATTGGGATTGAATGTAAACTGGAGTCAATCTATAGCAATATACGTGCATCTTTGATAATATAGTTGAATTTGTCAGTAATTGCGTCTTCAAATAAAATATGTTTTTCGAAATTATAGTTAATAAAAAGCTTTTTACGCACTTGTATGCCCAGAAGTGGATTAAAACAACTTCTTTCACTAGAACACTCAGAAGCATGATGAATGAAAACTGACGAGTTGATAGAAATTTTTCTGAATTGAAATGGCGACAAAATAAAAAACAAAAATAGTTTTTTTCGTGGGGGGAGGTGGGGTAAAATCTTTACTTGCATAGGGCTCCCAAAATCGTAGTTACGCCCTTGTTATCACGTGAAATTTATTTATGAGTAGAATCGCTTCCTTTCCCTACCTCATCGCTGGAAAAACAAACGGATCAATATATATATATATATATATATATATATATATATATATATATATATATATATATATATATATATATATATATACTGGAAAAAAGTCGTAAATATTTCGCTCGAACTTTTACGTCACCGTCTTATATCCGAGCCAATTAAGGAGCCATCGAAACGAGGCGAACGAAACTTCTCGCGAAAGAGAAAAATAACGCAATAAAAGTTGGTGAAATGGCCTCTTTGGGGAAGGTGGCTCTCTCTCTTTCTCTCTCTCTCTCTTCCCCTATTCCATCCCATCATCCCCCCCTTTTTTTTTTAAACCTCTCGTCATCAATCATTTCTCATTATTGACGCCTTTAAGAGGAAAACGTATTTCTTTCAGTCCGGAATGAAAACGCGACTGATTCTAGAGCAGAGGTATCCAACAGGATTGAAATTCCACGCTTGCGGCGAACAGGTTACCATATTCGCTACGTGGCAAAAACGTATACATATGCACTATTAATGCGGAATGGTTGGAGAGTGGGTTTGAGATTTTTTATTCATAATAGACTTTCATCATCGCTATTTTTATTAATTTCAGTGTTTTTACCGATGAATTATCTATTATTTAGAAAAAAATATCGGCAGCGGTGTGTATGCAACAACAATTGTTATATCATGATAAATAGATGCTTCTTTTTCAATTGCAACTTTAAGCCTTCGGTGAGGTGTGGATGCAACAACAATTATTATATCATGATAAATAGACGATTCTTTTTCAGTTGCAACTTTAGACCTTCGGTGAGAAACTTGTAATTGTTTTTATTTGAACAATTCTGCTAAATAGGGAAAGAAAGGAGATGTAGTTTATGAAGAGATTCGATTCTTTAGATTTCTGTGGCATATTCGCCATACGTTTTCGGTTCATCCGGAAATGTCTTCGGAAGGAGAACGTATTCAGAAGGATCTGTTTTTGACCCCGGGGATATTCTCTCCGTATGTGTGAAGCGAAAGCTTCTGCGGAAGTACGTATGTGCATATATTATGCGCTGGCGCTGGAGGGTGACGTGATTCCCTAAAAATGGGGTCGCGGGTTCGAATCCCACTCAAAGTGTAAACTACCTCATCTACAATCTACAATTTATAGGCGTTTCATTTTGGAACCTGTCGTTCACAAGACTGTAACGTAGCGAAAGTAAGTAACGGTCCTAACAAACGTATTAAAAATGTTCATAAGCTATTGCATTCTAAAGAGCCGTTATATGTTTTTATGGGCTTATGATTAATGTTTTTACCCCCCGTAAATTATAAATAATTTGAGAGCGATATTTATGTATGTATACACGTTCAAGTATTATAACCACGCACCCTATTCATAGTTTGGTAAACCTGATGCTCCATCTGGTTGCTAGTGGCTCTGGAGAAATATTGTTAAATAAGTAGATCGACGATTTGTAAATGTGTGTAGGTCATGATTTACACTACCAACGAATGAATGCGTCCAGGTGTTTTGATGATACACGTTTAGTATAAGTATATAACTTTGTTCCAAAGTGGTGGTGCGCAAAGTTCTGTTTATATCCTAAAGGGTGCCGCGCTTGCTAAACTGTTTGGAACCAATGATACAGTCCAATGTTTTTCAACTTTTACTACATGGCGGGCCGCACTACCAATTCTTCGGCAGGCAGGATTATAGTTTAAATCGGAAGTTACCTATTAATTCTGAGGTACTATGTATATAAGTGGAAATGTTTTTTATGGTCGAAATTTATTGCAGATTTTAATTAAAATTATACGAATTTGTTTATTAAATTTTTCGGATTGATTTTTCATCATAGCTTCCGGGTCACACTAAAACCCTTTGCGGGCCGTAGGTTGGACATCCCTGGTATAACCTCTCAAACGTAAAGGGAAGAAAATAAGAGCTCGAAATATGGGATGGTCTGCTGGCAGAGAACATCAGATGAACTTGAGAACATTACTCCAATAATCCATCATTAAGATTCAAAGATGTTCGCCTTAACGTGAGCGGGGACTTCCTTATGGGACGATTAAATGGATGAAAGGCCTTCTCTATCTCTAAATTTGGACGGATTGATTATAGTCATCCGGCTCGAGACTTTTTTTTTAACGGAGTCGTGTTATCGGTCAGATCTACTGCAGTCGCGCAAGGTTTTCTTTGCAACCGCTACCGCCGCCTTCCAAGCACACCGGCGTAGAAGTTTTTCGTCCCCGTTCTGTATCTCGAAGAAACCCCGCCAATCCACCAATAACATCCGCGCCTTTTTTCACCTCTCTCTCCAACGCATTTTTTTTCATATGTAAAGGGACGCACCTGGCCCGTGCGTGCGTTGCGAAGCAGCTTCGCCCGTATTATTGCGCACGGCTCGCTCGTCCAGTTTCTCCTTCTCTTTCCTTTTTATCTCCTCGGATCATCATCATCTGCTTTCCGCGTCTCTCCCCTCGGGGGAGAGGCCTTCGGGGGCTGTTTAATACCCGGGGTGCAGGGGTCATCGGTAGTGGCAGGGAAGAGGGATAGTAGAGCAGTCCCGCGGATGGTTTTTTCTTTTTTTTTTAATACAGCCGGTTTTGATTCCAGTTCGCGATTCATTCTCTTTACGAGCCATCTCGCTCTTCTTTCTTTCTGGTCGTTATGTTCTCCTTTCCCTTCTCACACGGGTATGTCTTGGTGGCTGTGGTGGAAGGAAATGCAGGAGGGGGGGGGGGGGGGAGAAATGGATCGTTTTTATGGAGAGAGGAAGGAAGTGTCGAGATGGTAGTTCGCGGTTTTATTTTCGCGGGAATGAGATGACTATATATACAGGGTGTCTCAAAAAAATGTATACACACTTTGATGATTAATAACTTGTGTGTTTATTAATGAATTTTAATATAATAATTGCATAACATAGAGTATATGTTCGAATAAGGATAAAATGACAAACATTACATGTTAGATGTTTCAGTGTTGCATTATCTCAACAGTTCGAATAGTTTTCCATTCTGGTCAATACACTGCTGACATCGTTGAATAACTGAATTGCAAACGTCAATTAACGTTTCTGTTGTAATTGTGCAACACGTATCTTCGATTGCTTGTCTTAACTGTGCAGGTGTTGTAGGTTTAGTGGCATAAACTTTATCTTTAAGGTAACCCCGTAAATAAAAATCAAGTGGTGTTAAGTCTGGTGAACGTGGAGGATACTCAACACTGCCTCTTCGTCCGATCCACCTGTTTGGAAATGTTTCATCAAGATAACTTCTGACATCACGATGAAAATGGGAGGGTGCCCCATCTTGTTGAAAATAAAAGTCTTCCTCATCCCCATACAGCTGACGAATTTGTGGTACAACTGATCTCTGAAGAATGTTGAGGTACACAATACCAGAAACTGTTGCATCAAAAAAGAATGGTCCAATCAAACCTTTGGATGATAAACTACACCACACTGCGATCCCCGGTAAATTTACATGCCTTTCCACAGTAACATGTGGATTCTCTGTGGACCAATACGTGCAATTGTGACGATTAATTGTACCATTCAACTTGAATGTTGCTTCATCAGACCAAACAATTTTGTTGGCAAATGATGCATCTTCCGCTATTTTTGAACGAAACCATTAAGAAAATTCAACTCGGCGATCAGAATCATCTTCATTCAGTGCATGCACTAATCTTGGGATGTAACTTTTCCATTTTGCCTTCTTTAAAATGCGATGAACACTTGACCTGCTGATTTGTGTTTCTCGAGAACATTGTCTGACGGATTTCTTTGGTGATTGTGAAAATCTTTGCAGCACCTCTTCTGACTTCCTAGGGCTTGTGGATGTCCGAAGTCTTCCAGATCTTTGTTTATGCACATTTTGAACGGTACCGTCAGTTTCAAATTTGTCAGGAATACGTGAAATCGTAATTCGGGTGGGACGTTCTGTTTGAAATTCCCGTCTCCACTGTCTTTGGACTTCCTTTACATTTTCAGATTTCCAGTACCATTTCAGTACAAATTTGCGTTCAAACGTGTCTTTTGTTATCCATTTCTAATGCAACAATAAAAAAATTAGTAGTAATTAGGTTCTTTTTAGGTGCGTCGACAGCTAAGGTCATTTTGCACCGTTAAATTCTGTTAGGGAAAATCAACATACATCACAACATCCATGCCCGAAGCGGGATTCGAACTAGCGACCTTTGGGTTAGAAGGTAGGCGCACTGCCTACCAGTCTAACTCAGCCGTCAACAATAAAAACAACAATTGAAACAATAAAAACAATAATGCTTTACAAAAATATTGCATAATTGTAAGAATACTGCAACATTGAAGCATCTAACATGTAATGTTTGTCATTATATCTTTATTCGAACATACACTCTATGTTATGCAATTATTATATTAAAATTTATTAAGAAAAACACAAGTTATTAATCATCAAAGTGTGTATACATTTTTTTGAGACACCCTGTATATATCGATATCTCACGCGATTGGCCTCTTACCTTACGTATAGAGCAGTGGCCCGCGAAGGTATGATTTAAAAGAGATTTAACACAAATTCAAAACACATACATTCAAACTATTATAATAAAACATTTGACGCTGAAATGTTAACCCTAAAAACATAATTTAGGATTGATTTTTCTCCGATGTGATACCTCAAAATTTCTAGTTAACGTCCGGTTTAAAGGCTAATCTGGCCCGCAGAAGCATAGACAACTTGCAGTGCGGCCCGCCGAGGAATTCGCAGCCACCAATGCCAGGTAGAAAAGTTTGCTAACCGCTGTATAGAAACCCGAACGAATAACACGATTTTTTCGATGCATCTTTATAGAGACGGGTGGCTTTCTTTACGTACTTGAATTGTTCGTGTTGTGGTGAGTATACGCTTAGTTTTTACATGCCGGTAGAAGAAGTTGGGTTGATTTAATGGGCAATGAGTTTACGTTGATGCTTCTATGACTTATATAGATTCCTTACAGCCTTCTAAAAATGTTAACGGGTCATACTTACGCTAGCACAAAATATAAGTTTTGTTGTTGAAATATTAACCCAAGATATTCCAAGCGTGACAGGAATGGTGAAACACTCATTTTTTGTCATACATTTAATCAATCTTTGAATACGGTTAATGTCGACATCAACAAGTTTGCGCGTGAATAATCTTCTTTTGGAAAATATTGTAGGGAGTCATCTAGCTTAGGATTTTCGTTTGCGAAACCGCAGACATTTGGAAATCAAACAAATCAGGGATCGCGAAATTTCCGTGTAATTGTCGAGCTTTGCTCTCGCCCACTAACTTCCTACGTTTAAAGAATCGCAGAATGCGTATATTTCTAGCGTTTGCGCGAGTAATGAATAAATGAATGCACGAGCTGGGTCCACGTTAGCGCGTAATCTTTTTAAAACGAAGTTTAATTGCCGCGCATTTCCCCTCGCCAACTTTCTTCGTAGTCCCTCGCGGTCAAGAAGTTAACTTCAAGCTCTAGAGCGACTCGGTCTGTTACGTTGAACTTTAATCCCGACGTCGATCCGACGATGAAAATACAGGAAATTTCCTATCTCTCTCTCTCCCGCTTCGCGTTTTACGCTAAACGCCCAATTAAAAAAGAAAGTCGTCCCCGCTCTTTATTTCGAGCTGGCGAAAAAAATCCTTTTGTCTAACATCTTTCGCAAGGAGATAACGCATTCTGACCTCGCACCTCGTTTTCATGGGTTTTAAGAGAGGGAGAAAAATTGAGAGAAAGGAAAAAAATACGCTTCGGAGGCGTGTTAAGGTCGTTTGTAAGTTTCACGCAGGCATGTACTTATTGCCGCCGCGCGCATTACCTCAGAGACCACTCGTAATAAAATCAGCTCAATTAAAATCGACGTGCACGCAAAATTTTCGCTGCCGTTCTTCCTTTGTTGGTATGGCACGCAGTTACGATCCGTGAAATAAAAGACGCGATTCCGCCACTAAGTAGAAATCCTCGGGACTGCGCGGATAATGTATGTTGCTGAAACACGCATCTGACCAACTTAAGTGATTGATTTTGGAATTACTTTATCGACGAAGTTCCACCCGTTAAATGAGCTCGAAAATTCGGTTTTTCAAATCAACCTTCAAATGTTGACATTGTATTAGATCTTTTAAATTAGGTAAAGTTCCCCTTAAGCTTTAAAGTTACTAAGGTGCGGTCAGTGAGACTCCAACTAAGTTATATTGTCAAATCACCCCGCTACTTTCCACAAATTTACATTTTTACAAAGAAAGATTATATAAAGTTTTTTGCCTTAAATTACCTCTCGACCTTCGTGAGAAATTGTCAAACTTGGAAGATAAAATTGTGGATATAGCCGATGAATAAATTACAAAAAATATAATAGTGGTCTGCGAGTCCGCAACTCAGCTTATGCGTGGTCACAATTTCACCTCGGTAGTTGAAGATTAATGGAGAAATCGGCAGAAAACAAATAAAACATCGAATGATCACCATATAAGTTTGCCAGTTATTTGGGATTGTAGCCGCAGGATAATTTAACTCGATATTTTTTTTAATCCTGTGATTTCAACTGCGTAATTCTTCCGCGGTGCGCGAAAGAATATTAAACAAGGTATCTCCACTCGCTCCAAATTCATCTGGCGCTCGTATTTTTTCGAAAATCCTACCTCTCACGTCCATTTCAAGCGTCGTCCTCCTCCTTCCACGTGTCTGCAAACGCCTAATACACCCCCGCGCGCGAATCTCTCCCATCCTCCTTTCTCTCTTCCCTCCCCCTTTCACGAAAACTCAGTTTTCCTCTAGAGAAGAGAGAGGGCGGACAACAAACTACTACTCAACCTCAAAGGCGCTCTCCCCCATTTTCCCTCGCATCTGACCTCGTTTTTAGACGGCTCTCGGGGTGTTTTCTTTTTCGAGAGAGAGAGAGAGAGCAAGTCGGAAGATCGAGAAGGGAAGTGAATAGGAGAGGCGAGAAGAGTTACTGCTCGAGTAAAAGAGGTGTGTGTGTGTGGAAAATCTCGAGAAAGAGATAGAAAAAGAAGATGCCAGTGGTAGAAAGATGCCAAAGGGTGCGGCTCTTTCTTTCTTCCTCTCTCGCTCTCTTTATGTAGGATTTCGACTTCGGGAGTCGAGGAGGCGTTAGCGTGTAGGTCTTCCGTTCCCGCGATTTATAACCGGAAGAGATAGAGGGAGGAGGTTGTAAGGGAGGGAGGGAGGGAGGATGATAGCAGATGGGAGATGGAGGAATGTAGAGGGGTAGGGAAAAGGGATGAAGAGGGAAGGAAAGGATGGGAGAGAGAGAGGGAGGGAGGAAGAGGAGAGAGGAAGGGGAAGGGATGATGGGAGATAAGGTAGATGGAGAGAGAGGGAGGAATGTTGAGGTGTAGTGGGGAGGGAGGAAGGGATGGGGGGAGAAAGGAAGAGAGGGATGGTGGGAAAGATGGAGGAATGGAGAGAGGGAAGAATGGAAGGAGGGCGGAAGGGATGGAGTGAGAGAGGAAGGGGTTGAGGAAAATATAGAAAAACTGAGGTAGAGGAAGGGATGGAGGGAAGAGGGAGATGTATGTATGGAGGGAGGATGGGAGAGAGGGCGCGAGGGGAGGGGCGAGTAAAGGAAATGTAAGATATATATCCCCTGGGGGGAGGAAAGGAAAAAGACGAGACATAAGTGCAGGTTGAATGGGGGACACAGCAAAATGATCCTCCTCCTCCTTCCTTAGCCCCTCCTTCATCGTTTCTCCCTCCCTCCCTCCCGCTTTAACCCCTCCGGTTGATATATGTTTGAGGAAAAATGGTCGGGGGTTGACTCGAGGGCAGGAAAAGGCGTGTTATGTGTGGATATGGGTGTGTTCGCGCGCTCTCCAAGAGATGGCGAGGAAGAGATTTTTAAACTCGATTGCGGGTCAAGAGGAGGATGGGGCGGCCTGGTGTCGAAGGGTTGGAGTGAGGGAGGGAGGGGTTATATGATGTTGCTTGCTTTTAAAGCCAAGTGGTAGGGTAGGGAGGCGTGGAAGGAGCGGAGGGGAGAGTCCAGTGACTCCATTACACACCTCGAGGGTGAATGCTAATTGAATGTTTTGACTCTGGCTTTTCTTTTCTTCTCCCCGGCGTATTTCAACTTTTTTTTTTTTAAGGGACCGGTGAAGCGATTAGGGGTGAATTATCGACGGTCGCGGACCGGCCTACTTGCTGATGGCTATGTTTTCGAGTCCGCAGATACATTATCCGTGATGGGATGTTTCGTCACCGCATAATCGGACACGGAATATTCGCGATGCGGTCAGTTTTGGGGATTTACAATGCCCCCTTGTCCGCTAGCTCGCAACCGTTAGTCCTCGAAGAGAGGGAACAGGTTCCCAACTCTTTTGGCAGATCTATGGCGTCCATTTGTGTGTGTAATAACGCGTATACCATCTCTATTAGCGTCATGTGTTAGCCTGTGTTGGTCATGCGTCTTTGTTTCGTTGACGTGTGATTTTCGTCGAATAGTTAGTGTTACATGGTTGCATCCTTGAATTATTTTGAGATCTTGTTCGTGAGGCCCGCGAGTCGTTTTGTCGCTGTTGGTGGAATTTTTCGTTTCTACTACGGTAGTTTACACCTTAGAGCAGTGTTTCCCAGCCTGTGGTTCGCGGGCCACCTGTGGTCCGCGAAGGTGTTGTTGGTGGTCCGTGGAGGTTTCCAAAATGTAGTTTCTTTTTAGACCGTACCTTATATTTAATTGGATTTTTTTAGAACAGTTAAGCAAGTTAGTAAAACAAAAAATAATCAGGTAATCCTCAAACAGAAATGTGTGTAATATATTTGAAACTGGTCAAATAAACTACGTAGCCATGTGACCCATTTTCTTAAACGTTGATACAGTAAGTAGGTTAATGTAAGAATGAGGTGGTTCGCAGGGCCTGGAAGGTCGCGGAAGTGGTCCGCAGAGTTCAAAAGGTTGGGGAAACGCTGAGAGTTCGTGATGACGAGTTTATTCGTCCATCTGTATCGTGGTGAAATAAACCCTCGTCCAACGCTGGTTCCCTCATTCGCGGATTTGATCGTACACGGCTAAAATAAACAGCGCACATTCACTCGACAAATTTAATTTTAGACGTTCCTGTATTAGGTTAACGTCGCGATTTACGTGTGTGTGAAACGTGAGAAAGCTCGTGGCCTATATTAATTAACGCTTGCGCAGTCCGTTGCGATACCCACTGCAGTGATGTAATACGGCCGCCAAATATTCGAATTAAGAAGGTACTGAGGGCTAACTGCGCAACTGCACCGTTCGCGTGCATGGTGTGTTCAGAGACAAAAATGCGGGTGGGCTCTCGAATGACGAAAGGCGAATTAATGTACAAAAAAGTTTAGTTTTGAGTATTCAATCGTTTATAGACCTAATTTTGCCCAAAAAGTTATAAAAATGACGCAAGTGAAAAGAATGAGAATTGGGCGAGAAAAAAAATGGACTAAAAAGGCACTGAAAATGCGTTGTGTCTTTCAGATACATTGCGACTATTCGCACTGGGTCAAGCATTGCGACCGAAGTAGGGTTAAATGAAGTATTACATGGAAATCGAAGCGAGGGAAAGGTAAACTCGTACCTTTTATACTTTTTTGAAAAAAAACGAAGTCAGAACACACATTTCAGTTCGAGGTTTTAGAATCGGACGGTAAATAATTGTGCGAATAAGATCACGTCGCAACACGCAGTGAAGCGAAGGCCGCGGATACCTCACTCGCTTTCGTATCGCCATTTAAACGGAGATGGAATTTTTATGGGTGCCATTAATATTTAAGGTTTATTGCCTCATCGAAAGCGATCGTTTTCAGTAACCTTAAAAACCCTTCGGTTTTAATTGCTTGCCTTACTTACAAAAAGGAAAAATTGAAATAGCCGACTCATTATTGGAAATGTGCATTGTTTTTATTCGCGTGTAAACCTACTTGTAAAACAGATTTTTCTTAAACAATAATTTTGACGTTCAGTAGTCACCTGCGCAACGCTGGAGTTAGGTTGCCGGAAAATCCCGTGCATGGCGAAACCGCGTCGCACGAATTTCATAATGCTTCCGTCCATATTTCGCGGTTTTGAATGGGCCTTTAACCCTTCATTCTGGTCCGACGTACACGTGTACGGATCTTGCAATCCTTCACCATTACCGGCTCTCCGTACACGTGTACGGAGCCAGACTTCTCTTCACTATAATCTAAATTTCTGTGAGCCATATGTTTACCTTTTCCTCAACAGTAAAATAAACAAATGTCTAGGACGGTAAAATGCATTAAAACGGCATCTTCGATGGGCTGACGTGGATACAATATTACCGTCTTGTTGCGTTATCGGTATTTGTCCGCCGTCAAGTTCTGAAACGTTTCTCTCCTCTTACTCCAGGGTCTCTTCAAACATTGTCTCATAAAATTAATCGATCGACGTTGAATTATTAGCGTCCGTTCATTTTACACTGCTTTTTCGCGTCGGTACGAAAGAGAGCGTGCTTGGTTGGTGTTTCTGGAACGTGGAAAAAATTTTTTTTTCGCGACTTTCATCGGCTGTGGGTGAAGGTCTTCTCCCCCTCAGAGAATGGGGTCTTCATTCGCTCGCTTATTGCCCCTCTTTTA
This sequence comes from Uropetala carovei, assembly GCA_036926305.1. NCBI lineage: Eukaryota > Metazoa > Arthropoda > Insecta > Odonata > Petaluridae > Uropetala > Uropetala carovei. Next base: position 9,416,549 of record JAXCHB010000108.1, read on the forward strand.
AGTTAACGCGTACATAAATTATTCGCGACCTACCTGTATTGCCTGCGCTCGTCGCCCCACTTTGTATCCGAACGTTGAGGTAATCTCTAAAAAGAAACAACCGAACGCGATCTAGGTGAGCGACGCGAAGAACAAAGGAAAAAGGACTTGGTTCGTATGGTGTGTTATTTTTTTGCAGTGTCAGTTTTATTCGCATATCTGTCTGTGAAGCATAGCGCGGAATTTCGGTCAGTCTGAAGAATTCGGTTATTTTTAGAATTTTCTGTTAGACTTTACGGAGGACGCATCAATTCAAACAGGATTTTAACATCTTAAATCCGCTAGAAGATTCTTGATAGCAATAGAAATTACTGGAAATAAGATATCGGTAATCCGTGTATTATGTACATGTACTTATTCACTGTCCCGTGCACGTTTGTGTCCTTGCCGATTATCATAGTTCTCGACAAATTCTGTAGGAACCGCTAATGTGCACAAGCAAGACATGTTTTGACGAAGTCTGAGTCACGTAACCAGCCAGGCTCAAAACGAGAAAATACACTACCAAATAGTATAACAAGCATTTAAAATACATACTTTCGACTTTAAATATTTCCACAATTTTTCTAAGAATTAAACGCAATGGTAGTGATAGGGGATGAAACAAAAATCCAAGGTTAAAAATTAGAATTACATCTGTACATTTTCAATTGAATCTATACTTTGTGGTTGCTAATTTTTATTTCATCGGCGATCAGGTTATATGGCATTCCTAATCACACACTAACTGTTTTAGTAAGATTGGGAAACCAGAAAGAAACAGAACGCAAGACTTTTTTGTATCCCAGAAATATTCTTGCCACGGTCTTTTCTTTTCCGATTAATATTTTTATGACCCTAAATGGGCTTCCAGCTGATGTCATTGAAACGGTTTTATGAGGCGTCAAAACAAGTTTTTTTTGCCTTTGTCTCGTTCATTCGATGGATGTAACCGATCGAGTGATTCGTACTGCCGTTGTCATGCGCTCGTCCCACTTAGCGTGTACGGTTCAGTCGGGAAACGAACGTCTTTGTCAGGGATGTGCACAACGACGTTTTTGCATTTCGTGCGACGAATATACACGTCCTTCGTTTTGCGCGGCTTCCGTTTTTCACGTTTTCGGTTTACACGTTTTCGGTTAAGCAAGGTTTTTAATACAAACTCGCATCGCGGGGCCGTCGAGTTCACTATCACGGTTTCAGAACTGTCACCAGGCATTGAAAAAAAATCATTAAACGTTTCAGCGAGACGCTGAGGAAGACCAATATATAATTGAAACAAGCTCGTGATTAACTCACCCGCGTCATTTATAACGAGAGTTACCCGTATCGACAACGAAGGAAGCGATTCTTCTGAATACAGTATAAATACATTGTTGCACGGTGAATTCTTAAAATGGCGCTCAAACGTAAACTCGTGTATCCCTGTGGAGAAATCTATCCCACCGCGTGGTTTCACTTGACACGGTTTCTCTTACGCGGTTTCGTTTTACGCTGTTCAGCTTTACACCGCCTTTACGAGGAAAGCAAAGCTAGGTAGGAATGGGCGTATTCGTTCCCTTTTTTTAAAACCCAAATTGAGCCTCTATCTCTCTCTCCCTTCCCCCTCACCTCTCCCTTCCCCCTCACCTCTCCCTTCCCCCTCACCTCTCCCGCTGCGAGTCCCATCGATACAAGAGGGTCAAAACATCGCCGGCGGTTCCATATTTTTTCTTTCTTTTCGTTTTCGAATTTTATCTTATCGGATGGTCTCGATCGCTTTTGCAAGTCAGAGATACCCAAACGGGTTTAAACGAATGTACCAGCGATTCGATCTCGCGCTTCCAACTCTTCTTAAAAAAAAAAAAACCCTCTCGCGTAGCGGATGGTGAAACTTTGACTCGCGTGCCCAAAAAAGGCTCGCGGTACGAATTATGCGCGGAGCCAATCGCCAACCACCGGCCGTTTTCTTGTTGTTTTTTTGTATCTTCTTTCAAAGTTCGGGTAATCCGCGCTGAACTTTCAAAATGAAAGAGAAATTCGGTCGGTGGTTCGGTTCGGATCAAGTTGTCGATACGGGTAACTCTCGTTATAATGAAGCGGGTGAGTTAATCGCGAGCTTGTTTCAATTATATATTGGTCTTCCTCAGCGGTAACGCACCATTGGGTTATTATGGAGAATCAGCGATTGGTAAATTGTGTCGCTGATGTTTGCTTTGTTTTTTTTTAAATGGCGGAATGGCTTTTTACCTTTAGACGTCCGATCAACCTCTTTTATTTGAAAGGAGTGAAATTAATTAAAATAGGTGAGTCTAACTTGGACTATGACAACCGAAAGAAATTAGTGAAGGCTCATGCATCGTTGCCACATCGTACACATTCGATGTCCATAACTTTCCCATCTGCTTTAGGCGACGCCGTCCCTTCAATGATTTGTCAGAGCTCAAGTTATATTTTAGCGACTATAAGTGATATTTACTCAAAGTATGTTTTTTCGAAAAATTAAAGCGGCCGTAGTTCGCTAACCTTCCGCCGAAACAACTCCATTTTAAACGATTTTTTAAAAATCTATCGCAATTTGCCATAAAAATTTTCTCTAAAAGGTAAATTGTTCCACGAAATTAAAAATATTTTCCAGATATTTATATGGATAACGTCTCATTTGATTCCATAGAATGTATTGGTTGTTTTAAAAGTTGTTTGTGGCGCACGTGTATGTATGTATATATATATATATATATATATATATATATATATATATATATATATCATTAATATTTAAGAGTGTATAATTGTGTGTATGTATGTTCTTTATACGTTTTTACACCGTTGAAGCTATCGAACTCAAAAGTTTCATGGGTCACCTTATGGACCAAAGGAAGAACTTGGTATAGATTTGCATACCGTGGGGTCTCTTATACCCCATGGGGTCAACAAAATACTATTTCCGTAAGAATTCTTGAGAAATTGTGTAGAGAAACCCCAAAATGCCATGCAGCCCTTCACTGATGTAGATATAAATATACCTAAATATTAACTTACGATCACGGGAAATGGCTTATTTTACGCACGAAAGACTGAATATTTTAATTCTGTTCATGTTTTGTCGTTTTACATGATAAGTCGATCGAAATTTTATTTTAAGCGCAAAATTTATCGGTTTAGATGACCATTTTCCAGGCGGCAACAAAGCTAAATTTCTTAATTGTTGTCCTCTTCAAAGGGAGATATACACGTAAAGATTAATGCAAGGAAAATCCACGCCGTGGCGCGCCGTAGATAAAGGGTACAAATGGATTCATGCCTAAATATAATTTATGAATACTTTTAAAGTGGGTCAAATGGTTTTTAAGGAATATTAGAACATTTTTATCTTTTACCATTAACATTGAAATATTTATCGCAACATAAATCGATACATCTACTTACAGTTGTTCGGTAACCAAGATGTTGTTTATTGTTTACGTTTTGGCTAATAGTATTGACATAATCCACATAATTTTATTGCTGCTTAAAGGCTTCGGTGCATCTATCCATGTGAATATTAAGTAAGACGTTAATGCGTAATTATATTAATGGTACAACTTTTGCCACTTAAAAGAAAACTTTCCCGAGCGAAGCCGGGCGTTTCAGCTAATATATATATATATATATATATATATATATATATATATATATATATATATATATATATATATGTATGTATGTATGTATGTATGTATATATAAGGGTAGCAACAAGGTGTTGGAGGAAGCCCAGTGGACACTTACCTAGAATGAAGAGCCGCTGGGGGTGCTGAGGACACACATATGTTTCTCCGTCGCTGAAGAAGGGCATCAGCCCGAAAGCTCCATTTTTGTGTAGTTTTTGTTCTTTTGTGTTTTTCGTGTGTCCTCAGCACCCCCAGCGGCTCTTCATTCTAGGTAAGTGTCCACTGGGCTTCCTCCAACACCTTGTTGCTACCCTTATTATTACCTTTCCTTTTCCTTAAGTATATATATATATATATATATATATATATATATATATATATATATATATATATATATATATATATATATATATAATAAAATCTCAATGCATAGGTCGTCATTTGGAAAAATCTTTGCTGTCACATCTTCTTTGCGTTGTCTTCTTTCTATCCAATTAGCAAAGATAGCTTTATGCTGACATACCCATCCCAGGAGTCCTCGCATCTACTATATACATTTACATGAAGAAGCAATATACGTTTATATAAATAACGTACCGAGAAACGATTGAATACGTTGTACGCGCATTTCAATTACAAAGTGCTTAGCAAATCGAGGGGAATTTATCGATAGTTGGAAGCGGAGCCAGATTAAGGCATTCTGCATTCTGAGGCCCGGAGCAATGTCAAGGTTACGAAGCCGCGTGCAATTTAAAAAAACATTTTTTTTTCTTCGGAAAAGGCAATTTAATTTGCAAATAAAAATTCTATGTTTGCTTTTATTAAAATATAAGATGACGGAAAAATATAAAAGCAATCTAACTAACACGTATTGCAACATGCCTGTTACATCGAAGATACAATCTGATGCATGAAACTAAGGAGTTTTTCCTCTTTTTTTTGTCTTAGTTGGATAAAACCGTCTTCATTCTGAAGGTTTAGGAGCAAATTATTTAAGGTCTTAAGTGACTGACACGTTTTATATTTTGTATATTTTTCCCATTGTCGTAATTATTTTCTCTTATTTATTTTGTATTTTTTTAAAATACCTTTTATTATAACACGTTACTTGCGGGATTCATACAGTGCTATTTTTGTGACGGTACGCGCCGGTATGGCGTACCGGCACCTCTTTTCAGGACGTCTAATTTCCATACATTTTCATTTTTTAATTCTTTGAAACTTAGAGTAATAAACGACTTCTATAAATGTTAAACATTTTGACTTTTATTATCAATTTTGTTATTAAAAGTTCATAACAAATTCAATAGAGATGGGATAGAGGGTGCAGGAAGAGGAGGGGGGGGGGGGTACCGGCACCTATTTATTTTAAAAAAAGCACTGGATTCGTGTATGTGTTAAATAAATTATCTATTTATCTATATGTACAGTGCTTTTCACGTATCTCCTTTCTTGACGATCGATTTTGATAAATTTGAAATTAATTTGGTCTTTTCTAATTTTGCTAGACCTTAAGCTGTAGCTTAACTCACAGTCCTTCTCGGACGCCATTTGCGTCGCCATCTTAGGCTTCAGAAAACTTTTTCTATCTCGTCCTGAGTCAGTGGTTAATTTTCGTCCAGAGGAGACATCTCTTTTTTTTTTTTTTAAATCCTCTCTCGCGATGACATTCTTAAAGCGGCGTCATCGTTTACGTGACGTCACCCTTTAGGCATAAATAATCCGGTTTTGGCCTTGTGTACGCTTGCGCGCGCGTGTGAGAGAGGAGCTTTTAGTGAGTCTTGTTTGTGTGTATGTTGTGCGAGTGTCGAAACGCTCGTCTTTCGAGCACGGAGAGGTGAGACTTCTGAGAACAGCTCGATTATCCCGTCGCGAGCGATACGTTACTGCAAGCCCGAGGGTGTTTTCAAAAGGCGGTTTAAGGTGACCCCTAAAATAAAAAGGATTGAGAAATAAACTCGTTCCGGAGAGAGGACGAGTCGGTCTTGTCCCGACGGGAGGAAGTTTTAAAAAGTGGCATCTGAGGTCGTTAAAAAAAAAAAGGAGAGAGGTTCGCGGATTTTAATCCTAGTATATAAATTTTGTTGCGGTAATCTTTTGTTTAGCGAAGTCAAGTTTCCTTTAAAGGTGTTGGAAATGTTATTCGCAACTAACGGTCCGTCGTCATCGCTGGACTCCGTATTTTGTTTTTATACCATCGATAGTGATATATACACACACACTTAGAAGGTGGGAATGACGGCGACGAAGTCGCGAAGCGGGATGCTGCTCCATCGGGCGACCCGATCCTAGAGCACACACACACATATATATATGCCTCTATATTTCCACGGACTGCAAAGAGCCAGGCAAAAATCTCCGAATAATTAGCGTAATTATTTCGACGGAAATGATCTCATTCCACAAGCGATAACTTGTAATAATCCGCCTTGGGTGGCCGTGATCAATAAATTTAATGTATGTAGAACAAATTCAAGAGTAAGCATTCCAATCTCAAAAAATTGAAGTACTTATCTTGGGTACATATCTCCAGTAACCATAGCATAGTTCTTTTTATACACTTTTACTTAACCTCCCTTCATATTTATTTATTTTAGAATCTACTTTCGGCGAATTGCTACTGATGACTGCTGCATTGTTCAACAAATGCGCATCTGGTTTTTCATAACCTTGCCATGACTATTGGAGATACCTTAAGTACTTAAAAAAAGTCACGTAGTCTGACGTCTTATTTCATAGAATGCTTTTGTTTCTTAGTAACGATTGAAGTATCGGATCACAGGATTTATGACACGGGGATCGCTTTCCGAATAAGTGCCGCGTAATGTGAATTCGTGTTATGCGAATCTGTCTTTACTTACTGAAAGGGAGTTTGCGTTTCATACCCCTTCCGGTAACAACCTCTACGTAGTCCACTGGTCTTCTGATACATCTCTTCCTTGCTTTGCTGTATAAAATCTTACATCCCACGTTAACGCGAATCATAATCCGCGTAGCATAAATTTTTCGAATTAATTTTTTTGCGAATCCGTGTTATGAGAACCCATGCTGTATGAGGATCAGGTATATGAATGAATGTTATTGAGCGAATATGTTCAAGGGTTCTCACTTTTTTTTCGATGCGAACAACTCCGCCTTTCCGATCCTTTTCAAGCAACGGAATGAATTTCTTTATCTTCTTAGATAGCCGAAAATGAGGGATGGCGAAATACTACCGTCTTCTCCTTTGGCGTATTGTTGGTAAATAATAATAAAAAAACATGATATGCGTGCTCGAGCTACCATATAGTTAGATAGATAGATGAGCGTCTTTATTCGGGCGAATTTTAGATCGTTCTTAGATCCATTCTTACATTTAACGCATCGTCAATATTACAATAGTAGAGAACGGTATGTTCTCCAGGATGAAGCAAAAAAAAAATTCTTTTTTCTTTCTCTCCAAATCGATAACACTTCGGTTTCCGGAAGACTACGGACCATGCGTAGGAAAGAGGTTGGAAGGAGAAGGTGAAGAGGGTAGCGAGGGTAAAAAGGAAGAAAAGAACGCAGGAAAGGTTTTTTTTTTGTGGAATGGGGTGTGGCTTTGAGGTGTAGCGGCGGCGGCAGCAGCTCTTATCCCCAACTCCCGCCATGGCGTCTTTCGCGCGAATCGGACTTTTTTTAACGCATTTTATTCTATTTCTTTTATTTTGTTTGCTCTAGTTATTTCCGCCTCCGCTTGGTGGCGCGGCATTTTTTTCCCTTCCGGTCGGCTCGGCTCCATCTTTCATTTTGCCTCCGTTTTCTTTCTGTTTTTTGTGCGTCATCCTTGTACTTATTTGACCCGTTTCTACTTATTCTGCGATGAATTTGGGATCGGATGAATAGTACTGACGAAATATGACTGTAAGGTAACCGTGAATAAGTTAGGGAAAATGGATGCGCGTTTTGGTCACGAGGCGGCCTTCATCAACTGTGTCCCTAACGGTTTTAATGGCTATTGGAGTGACATATTTTGCTAATGTAATTACAGCCGTGGGGAGAGCTCGGTAATTATCTAATGCAGAGAGGTGCGCAAACTACGGCTCGCGGGGCACGTCCTCTTCCCCATGGGTTTATCAAAGAAAGGACAAAATAGGTAATCCTGAAAAACGATATATGTCCTATTTATTTAAACCGTATAGTTTCCTTGAATTACTCTTCTATTTTTTGTGGCACGCGACAAGTGCAGAAGCGGACTATTTGGATCCCGATGAATGGGCTATTTGGTCCTCGAGGTGAAAAATTGCGGCCACGCTGCTGTTTTGGAATAAGTAAACATTCTTCCGAATTGATTTTCTTATCTTAAATTAGTGACCGGCTTCATCGTATATATATATATATAAGGTTATGCCGAGATCACGCTTGAAGTCGCCTTTGATAAGACTTAGTGGAAGTGGATGGGATATCTTTTCCATCGTGGAGTTTTAGAAGCGTTCGTCCGGATTGAGAAGGTTACAGATTCGATTTTCAGTTTGTTTCGCTCCTCCATTTATCTTTGTTTTCCCCCTTTGTTTGTATTTGGGATAGAAACGGAAGAGCGTTATGGGGGAATGGATTTTTTTTAAACCCTTTTTGGTCCACCGTTTCGCTGTAACTCCCACGCCATTTTCCTCTTCCCGACCAAAAGGTGGCGATCGGTGAGAGGGAAAACACGTTTTTCGTTGTAAATTCTTTCTTTTTTTTCGTGTTTCCGCGTCGAGTAAGTCGGATTTTGTGTTTCCGTCCATCGCGGAGTTGATTGGATCCGTAACGAGAGTATCGGATCGGAGGAAGAGTTGGGGTGGGAGGGGGAGAAGATGGCGGATCGCGAGGGAGGGAGGGAGGGAGAGGGGGAGCGGAGTTCCCATTATCGATAATGCGTCCCGCGCATGTTAGTGTCGACTCTGTGATGCTTCTGAAGGACGACGATATGGCAGGCGAAGCGAGATACAGCGTCCGTATCGCTGAAGATATTTAATTATCGACCCCTTCAATCCGATGAGTCCTAAAGATGACAGGTGTTTCTCGTTGGTCGTGGAGACTGATAAAGGGGGAAACTTTAAAATTTGACTCGGTCCTGACGCAGTGCCGTCGGTCCGAGATAATAAATTCATCCGTTTTATTAGGTAGGTGGATTTTTCGTTCGTTTGTTAGAATTGTCTTGTCATCAAGGGGGGAAATGATAGATTTCTATTCGGGACAGTTTATAAAGAAAAATCCTCTCATGACATTGAAAGTGTTTGCTGAATCTTATCGTCTTTGAAAGTCTGGTTTGTCTAGCTTTAAAATTTCTGTCAAAATATCACCGTTTAATTTTTATAATTTTCCGGCATCTACTTCAATTAGCGGTGGATATATAAACTATTCGGGAAAGTGCAGCACGAGGAAACTAATCTCTTTCCAATGCCTATCCACCGGAAAATCTCAAAATGAAAATGTTGAAAAAAAGCTAACTTTCAAGATGGTAGTTGATAATTCGCGTATATTAATCACCCTCTAATTCAACCCTTATAGATATAAGAGTATTGGAACAAACACAGATTTCGGTCGTTATAATTTGTTTCAATTTAAACAGCAGTTACGTTAAATAAATTAGCTCAATTTGAAGAATTCAACGTTAAATATAATTTGTTGTGCTTTGCTTTTTAATGCGAATAAAATGTAACAAAATTTCCCTATAAGTTTTAAACTGAAAATTTCTATACGATACCATCGTCCCTCTCTTCCACCGCCTGCCAAACTTTTACGTGAAATAATCAGTTTATTCGGTATCATTTCAGGTGGTTTATTGCCACCCACCAGTGCATAGTATCATGTATATTATAAATATAATTTTCGAGTTTTTGGGTTCGATTTAATTGTTTTGGCTCGATATCAACCGCTCTTGAATGCCCAAAAGTGACGCGAGCTTCTCCATCCCCTTTGAAATTTCCTGCGGAAGTATAGCCGTTGATCAAAATGGCGTTTTCGCTCTCAAAATGGGAGGCGTATGAGAATCACACGGTAGCCGCTTTCCGCCACCGTTTCTTTCGTCGCTCTCTTTTAACTTGTGACCACCATTTCCTTACCAGGGTCGCGTCAAGGGTGTTTGGTGCACGGGTGCAAAATAATTCCTCGGCGCCCTCCCCTCCTCCAAAGTGACTACTGTTCAATCAAAAAAAAAGACCGCCTCTGTCCCCTACATAAATGTTGGCGAAGATATCTGTTCTTATTCGTATTATGGACAGCCTCTAATTTAAAAGTAATTTATCGTAGGTAGAATAGTAAGAGGTAGTAGCACAGAACAGGTACGAGAAACATGTTATTTATCATTGGTCAGATCTCAGGTCGAATACGCTTCCAGCATATGGGATCCGTACGAAAAGGGACAGATACTTGAGTTAGAAAGAATCCAACGCAGAGCAGCCAGATTCGTTAAGCAAAAATATGAGCAAAAATTAAGCGTCACATCACACTTGAAGGAGTTGAATTGGATATCGCTAGAGGACCGCAGAATTAGCGCTAGGTTAAGGCTTCTGGAGAAATTTAGGTCGGAAGTTCTCTCAGAGGAGTTCTCAGGAATATTAGAGGCACCTATATACATGGGCAGGCACGATCACGTGGATAAAATACGAGAGATCGACTGTAGGACCGAGCGATATCAGGGCTCCTTTTTCCCAAGGACCATACGGGATCATAATAGGAGAGTGATCCCCACGAGGGACGTTATTATGTAGGTTTTGGTGCGCTGCACCCTCTGCCACCCACCAGTCTGGTGATTTGCAGGGTATTATGTAGATGTAGATGTATCGATAATGTTTACACAATTAAACTTTGCTGCGTTTTTGTGGTATTAGCTTTCAATTACCAACCGAGCAATTTGCTCAGCTTTATCTCCTCTTAAAAGCATTTCGAAGAAGGGGCAACCTTTTAAATGAACGACAGAAAAGACTGTTTAATGAAATAAGTCATAAAACATCAATGTTATTTTAATTTCGCGGTCCAGTAATATATAGATACATATATCTTGATGGGAAGGCGCACCCGACTAGTTGGCGCCCGGATGCCGGGCGGCACCCCTTGCGCCCCGGGTCGGCGCGGCCCTGTTCCTTACGCACTTTCCCCTTGTTACTCTCTCATCCTCTCTTCTTTTCACCTCCTTCACTTATCCATCCAACAAGCGCAGCTGTTCGATTTTGAGAGCATCAGTCCGGTTACTTTCCGAATGCCCCCTTCTCTTACGTCGCTTTTCCTCCCTCCGCACAAAATCCGACTTATTACCGCCATCAATATCCCGGGAACCGTTCTTGCTCCTCGCGACACGTTCTGGCGATAATAGCGTCAAATCGTTGCGTCGGCTCGTTTTTTTTCTTTCCCTTTCCAATCATCAATCTTTCGCGTTATATTTTTCTTTATTAACTTCCGCACGCTCGCTCTCCTATCCAACCCGGAAAAAATTTGACGATCGCGTCCGATTCTTTTTTTTTTGTTCAGCTCTCTCAGGATTCTTCTACTGGGTTTTAGATGGTTCCTCGACGGTTAAAAAAAATCGTCCATTTTGATCGTCATATGATAAATATAGAACGTGTGAGGGATGTCGTACTCCGAAGAACGATGATGGGGAAATTTTATTTCGGAGTCATTCGCATCCGGAATTGTCTTTTTTATTGCTGGCCGGTGCAATGGCGGTGTATTGAAAAAAGGACGAGGACGGGAATTTTCGTTCTGTTTTTCGAATGCGTAATGGTAAATCTCGTATTTTTCTGAAAGACTGATATTTTCGAAATGGAACACGGGGATAAGTAGTTATCCTTAAGAAATTCGATGTGGTAGTAGGTATGTCAATTGGTCTATGGTAGCAATATAAATATTAAAACGTTATAAATTCCTTAATGGTTGGTTAGATCGTTATTTAAATTTCTAAGCAACCGGTGCGATTTTTATGCGTTTTGTGGCGAAATTTAGGTTGCTGTCCCTACATTTTTGGGACGATAACTACATTATGGACGAAAGTCGCCGCTTTTACCCTTTCCAGTGAAGCACTTTGTTTTCAGTGATATATCCTTTAACTTTTTTCTGTGTTTTAGATAACTTCAGATGCCGTGACATTATTAGCTAAACAGATGCACATTTATTCCATTTAATTGCTTTTCTTAGAATCATAAATCATGTTTAGAAGTCGTTTTTTCTCTTCAGTAATGTAAAAATCCCTCCTTTATTTCGTATTCGTATGATTTATAACCTCACAGCTATTTAATACAGGCGGAAAACCAGGATTATCGTCCATACAACTTCTACTAAATACCACACCAGAATTATTTCTTGCCGAACCGTTGTGTAAGATAATTTCTTAGAGAACCTTGAAGAGCGAATCTATGCTCGGCTTGTTGGCGTGTGAAATTGGTAAGATCTTACAAAGGTCGTGGAACATAAGGACTAGAGTTTGAGGGGATGGGGAGGAATCGGAAATGACTTGGAACTTGCTGATGTTGTGGGTCCGTGGAATGAAAAGGGATCGCAAGTGTCTTGACGTCATACGGAACGGGTCTTGCGAGGGTGGGGGGGAGGGAGAGAATGCCTCGAGGAGGAGAAAGAGGAGAGGAAGAGAGCGTGTGGGGTCGCTACGTGACGTCTACAAAGCAAAATTGGGACGGGACGAAAATAAGTATGTCGAAACTGCTCGTGAAAGGGCGAATAAATTTTGGGTGGGTCGGAATAACAGAAATGCACCGAGTCGATTAAGAGAACGTTTTGCACGCACGTCGCTCTGACGTAGGATAAGAGTTTATTTGCAATCGTAATGCTTATTAATTGTGTGTGTATACACACAAAAAGCACGCACACTCAAGCACCTGTAAATTTTTAATCTCAAGAAAATAAAGAAATTAATTACTGGCTGCGCTAGGCGAATTTAAATGGCCGAAAAGAGATAAAAGCTTGAGTAGAAAATAAAACAACTTATTAATTCACGAGAATAATGCATTGAAAAGATTACCATTAAATGCAAAATTAAAGTTAAATAAATCCGTTGTTATTATAAAGTTAAGTTTTTTCGACGCAAATAAATCAGTCGCCAATTTATCGTTCATCGTATAAAACTTCTTAGGAGATGTGTTGAAGACCTTTCAATGATAATAAAAGGAACATTTTGTTACGTATCTCCTGTGACGTAGCTAGTCACGTCACACGAAAGAAACTGTCTGCGTAAAATTTATTTATGCATATTTTTCCTGATACCATAGACATACTTATACGGGTAACCTGGTCATTTGTTTCAATTAACGTTGACATGCTATTTTTTTTTAGATGGAACGATTGCTTGTTTTTGTCCATAGCCTTTAAGTTGTTGATCGGAAACGAGGTAGCCTATCTCGGAAGTAATATTTCTGGAGCCGGAACAGAATTCTATGATTTTGGAAGTCGGTTTACAGACACGCATGTTGCGAATTATTTTCGTCGTCACATTAACCCTGCCAATGTCTTTTTTTAATCTCGGTCGCCTTTGAAGTGTATTGCTAGATGGAGGGAAATGAGGAGACATTTCCAGCTTGAGGGGTGCCGACTTTGAGAAACGAGGGTTAGTTGAGATTGAGGATGGCAACTTTTTCTCCGGATTATTTTTCTAAATACCGAACATTTCGTGAAAACTTCTTCTAGCGGTTATATATCATTAGATTTTGATTCGACTCCAGCGATGGAAAATGGATGACAACTCCCAACGGAATGTATTACAACATTTAACCCTCTCCAAAGATGGAAGGAAATCCACAGCTGTAATACTCCGAATGAAAATTTTCTGTTTTAAACGATACCTTTCTGCCTTCGAAAAAAGGCTGAATTTTCGTTATCATGTTTGATAGTTTTCCTCTTGAGAGGTGCTTATTAAATCTTAAAACTGTTGCGTACTCCTGTAGTGCGTATTTGATGATGTACCAGTCGCGTTTATCTATATTGCACAAAAAATCAATGAGCATAACATAAAAATATTGAAAGGCTACGTTCTGTACTTAGATTCCTCAATTTCGAAAAATAAATACATACTTATTTATTTTTACGTTTCTGTGATGAAACTGCTTCAGTTTACCGAGCGAATTGATTTATATATCGATCTGGACATCACGTTTACAGCATCTAACACCGTGTTGAAGAAAAGTAAGGGTTGTAGTTCATGGCCGACGACTTTTAAATCGATTGCACCGAGTAATACATTCATGTCCCCTCGAAAGAAACGTACAGCGTCTCCTTCTTGTATCCTGTCATGTCAGGAGAGCAAATTGGCACCCCGCCAGGACTGCCAGCGAAATTAAAAAAGTAAAAATTTCGCTCGATTTCAAATATCGCTATGGAACTCTTTAATAATGGGGCCCCACACGCCAATAGCGATTCTGAAACAGTCGAAGCGGATGTCTCACAAACTTTAGCTTATCAAACGGACGCAGCGATTGCGACAACTCGACTTCCTTCGTATTATTATTTTGCGCAATAATAGTGTCGCGGAGTTATCCATGCGCGGCCGCCGATAAATCATCCTCAGGAAATTACGAACTCGGAAAGGAATCCCGAGTTAGGAAGTGGAAATAATATGCCGAGACTTGCTCGATTCCGTGACTGCCTTGCGGAATGATACTTGTGACGCGGGGGACGTGAAATGCTCCGTTAAAAAAAATAATCGAAGGGAGAAATAAGTCGTCAGGCAGAGAAAAAAAGGACAGTGCGGAGGTAAGTGGCGTAAGGAGTCTCTCCGTATTTATTACCTCTTTTTTGACCTCTTTATATTGGTTAGCGACACGATTGGCCCGTGTTATAGTCTGTTCACTATCTAAAGTAGCAGCAGCCAATAGGAGACGGTTCGTTTGGGAAGGTAGTCGGGGGAACTCAGTGTTACTCTTGATTTCGAAGCGTTCACATCGGTCTGCGTTGCCATTTCCACCGCCGTTTCCTTGCTGTTGCTGTTCGGGATTGGGTATCTGTCCTCCCGCGCGAAAGTTGTGAGAGGCGATGGAAGGGGAAACGTTCGTGATTCGCTACTTGCTCTATGAAGGTCAAGAGACTTAAGAAACTGAACAGACTATAGTAAGAGACGTTGACCACAGGTTGTGAAAGGGGAAGGAATAGGTTGCCTAAAACCATTGTGTGCAATGGTAAGTGATGTAGGGAGAAAGAAAGAGGCGATTGAAATGGAAAAGGAGTATGGAAAGGGAGTAGAGAGAGAAGTGAGAGAGGTAGAAATAAAGAGAGGGGAAGATAGAAATAGGGAGGAAGATAGAAAGAGGACAGACTGACTGACAAACAGGAGGGAGGAAGAGAGGGAGATAGAAAAATGGAGAGGAAGAAGAGAGGGAGAAGCAAGGGAGGTAGAAGGGAGAGAAATGCGGAGAAAGACGGGGTAGAAATAGAGAGAGGAGGGAGGAAGAGACGGAGATGGGAAGAAAAGGGAGAGTGAAAGAGGGAGAGGAGGGAGGGAGAAGTGGAGAAGGAGAAATAAGAGGGAGTGGGATTAAGGAGAGAAATGGGGAAGAAAGAAGAGAGGAGGAGATGAAGAAAGGCAGGGTAAGGGAGATGAAGAGGGGAAGAAAAGTGAGGTAGGAGGAGGAGTAGGTAAGGGAGAGAAATACGGAGGAGGGAGAATCAGGGGGAAGGGGAGAGGGATGGTTAGAGCCTGTCTGGATCCCTCTGCAAACGTCGCGGGTTTGAATCCTGTCGAGGGCATTGTCATATGTGGTAGTCGTTACGTGTAACAACAAAAGTAAATTGAACAAGGCCGTTTGTTTGAAATAAATTGTAATAATAATTTTTATTGTAAGAGAGATGGATAGAGAATTTGGAGAGAGAGAGAGAGGGAGGAACTGAATGAGAATATGAGAGGCGAGATGGAGTGGGAGGAAGAAAAGATAGGAGGTAGAGAGGGAGGGTGGTAAAAGAGAGGGGGGAGGAAGTGGGGAAAAGGGACGGAGAGATAAAAAGAAAGGGAAAAGAGACAAATGAAGAGTAAAAAAGAACGGGAGTGTTGGAAATAAAAGGGAGTTACAAAGGCTGAATATAGAAGGTCCGGCGTAAGGGATTTCCCTTTTTACAATCCAATCCTTTTTTCCCCCACACTTATTTTTCGGCGAAAAAAGGGGCAGAGAGACGAAAAAGGTACGCTTTCACCAACTCCTCCTCCCGCGCGGTTTCGAAACTCCATTCAAGGACCGCGTGTCGTGTGTGTGTGTGTGTGTGTGCGCGCGCGCGTGTGTTCGTTCGAGAGAGTGAGAAAGGTACATTATCAGACTCTCCGAGTCGATAGTTCCTCACCTCTCGCATTTAAGCATTGGGCAACGTATTGTCGGGGCGGAGGATAAATAAAAGAGTCTGTCGGACAGAAACCAGTCACTCTCCTCCCCTATTTTTTTCGCATGCGTGAGTGAGCGAACGGATCTCTCTCTCCATCTCTCTCTCTCTATATATATATACGTGTATATATATATCTCTCTCTCTCTCTCCCTGCAAATTTTGTTGTCTGCCCGTTCTCACCACATCGAGGCGTGCGTGTTTGCGTACGAAGTGGTCCGTGATGTAAAAACGGCGCCCTCTTCTTTCTCAATCCTTTTCCACATCCCTTTTCTCCCGTCAATTTTCCCCTCCCTATATAAAAAAAAACCCACGGAGTGCAGATGGGAAGGGAAGTCATTTTTCAGTCAGCGTAATATTGCGCGGTTTTTATATAGCGCCGACTTTTTTTTTACGACTGTTATGTTGGCGGCATTTTCGGTGGATCGAATATGTTACGTGCGTGAAAGGGGGGGGGGGGGGGGGGAGATGTAATTGGGAATGTAACGGGTGATGATGACCGATGTGGTTTGTGCGGCCCCGTGTGTGTGTTTGCATACAGATACATGTACGGATGTGTGTAAATATATATACTTTATATATATATATATATATATATATACACATACATATAGATATATATAGATACACGCACTGCGGTGAACGACACCTGCGGGGTCCTTCGCTCGCTTTCGAATTACGGACGCCGTTATCGATAATCGGCGGAAAAATTGCATTTCGAACGCTGTCCATATGTGCGACGCACACGTGCGGCGAAACAGCGGGGGCGGCCGATTTATCGTCAGACACGTACAGTAATTTTTAACAGTAGTGCTGATTGTATTATAATATGCCGTTTATTCTTTCATAATATTTATTGGCTACGGAAATTTATCAAACCATGACGCGGTATTTTTTAATTTTTGTAAAGAACGCCTAAAAAAAGGGCGGCAAATGAGAGACTTGGACACGTGAGCCACGGCGCGCTCCTGTTTCGAATATTTTAAGTCGGTTATTATAGTTTTCTAGTTCGATTAAATTGTTTTGTCTAGCGCTGCAGTAATATGTTGGCGGAACTTGTTTCTTTTATGAAGCGATATTCAATCAGTCCGATCGATGTTATTTTCTTATGGAGAATTTAAACGCGCGTCAATTTGGCATAAACATACACGGAAAGATCGAGGTCGCGTTTTTATATATTTTATTATGTAATTTACGCCTGCATTCGTTGATTATAGCTAGTCGCTTTGTGGGTCGTAAAAGGTATAACCTTTCCTCATCGGAAAAAACGTTTGCTGTTAACATTTAAGATGCAGAAATTGAACTGCCACACATAAAATTGCGATTAAAAATAATATAGGCTGTTGATTCTAAATGTTCAGGTAACATGGCGGGAGGACTGGGATAAAGAAACATCGTTTGAGGTATTAATTTAATTCCAGATTGCCCATGGCCTTAAAATAGTTTTTTTTCGGATTCCATACGAATTTTTGGGTTTTAATGGTAGCGCGTTCAGGTTCATTCGTTCTTAGTAATTCTACCTCTAGTTAGGTTTTTGGCATACCCAGTCCAATATTTACCACCCAAATAAACCTTTCTTTTCATACCCATCCCCTTATTTTAATACGTTCGAATGCTCTTCACAAAGAGAAAATATCTCGTTTTAGCTGGTCTCGCTTCCAAATCTTTCCTTCTTAATTCCTTCCTTTCTTAAAAATAAAATTTTAAGAAGGAACCACTAAGACAGGTAGTCAACTTTTTGTCTTATTATGTCTTACTTTGTGTCTTGTAAATGGGTCAGAATTACAGAGTTGTAAGATGGTGGATATGAAATCGGAATCCGCCATCACTAACGTTGTGCGTTTCGTCGTAATACTGATGCTATATCGGATGATTGTCGATTTTATGTGTGATTTCTTGCCTCGAGGAAGAGTTCTTATTACCGGAGTTTACCGCGCCAGCTTCTTAGGAAACCTTAACTGGAACTGAATATTTGGTTGCGTTACTTGAAATACCGGCATTTGTTGAACATTGAAAAAAATAGATACCTTAATTAGCGCGTGTATTCGTTCGTATGTAGATAATAGGCTTTAAAATGAAAAAATATCCAGGAAAGAGCTGCTTGTATGATTTATGATTCAACGGTCGAACGTTTGGCTTTTTTCTTTTTTCTCCTTGTGTCGAAGTACCGGGAATTTCCTCCGCGCTGTAGAAGGTAGGTAGAATCCCTCGATCGCAGGAACAATGGCTTCTCACCTTCCCTGGCTACAGAACCGTTGAAATCTCCATTATTCCGCCGAACCCGCCGAGTCGAAGGACGAAAACAATGGCTTCCCTCTCGCGCTGCAAGTTCCGCGAGCGCCCGCAGCGTGGCGACGCCGTCAGGAGGGAAGCGGTTACAGATGGCTGAAGGAGGGCCGTGAACTCTCTCCTCTCCACACATTCCTTCGCCCGGCATGAATCTCCTCCGCTGGCGACGGAGAAAGTGTGTTCCATTCTAAAAGGAAGCGCCCACCTATTTACCTACGACGGAGATTGTTGTAAATTATTGAAGGTTCTCGCGTAGACGCCATTTATGGGATCCGGATTCTCCTCGGTCGATCCGAGCGCAGTTTTATGATGGTCTTTTCCGTTTGAGTTCAGAAACAGATCCGGGATTCAGTAGTTTTCACTTTATTGTTTATCTCTGTGAAGGAATAAAATAAAACCGTTGCATGAAAGTTTAAGTATCGTGAATTATATAAGAAAATTGAAATTCTTTCCATAGCATTAACATAGCATTGGGAACCGGATCTATTTTCCATATAACAAGAGCCGACGTTGACAGCGGGAAATTCAATAAATTTCCAGTATGGGTTTGTAATTCAGGGTTGGATCGTTTTTATTGTGTCAATTTGAGGCTTTTTTCGACTTTTGCACATCTCGTAAGAAATCCTCGCCAATTAAGTATAGGATAAATAAATAAAATTTATGCAACCATGGTAAATGAATAACTTTCCTGAAATGGTATCGTTGTTGCTGTTCTGTGCGGGATTAACATAAGAATCTTCTTCAGAAATGAGCAATCAGTTAAGAATTAATTTTTGTCTAAAATTTGTTGATTATTGTCCTTTACAATTTAAAGTTAGACAGTTGGCGTTTGTCCCTAGCATTTTTAATGTAAGTGAAGACATTTCTTACATCGACACCTCGATAGTTCGACCCATCTAGCGTGTTCAAATAAAATTTCACTCCAACGATATTTACGCGTGCTCTTCCAACTGTAGTTAACTGTCAAGTAAACGAACCAATAAAGTTTGCATTATGATTTCATGCTTCTTTTTTTTTTAAACTAGGCTCAAAGTAGAAAATGTTTTATAGTGCTGGAGGACGTTAGTTTGCGAGTTTATGTGAAATGAAGTCGTCCTTATAATCTCACATTACTCCCTTTTGTTTTAACATAGTTATATATATGAGCAGTTTTATTTATAAAATATTATTTATTCATACTTCAGTCGACGAAAGAATGAATACATTCTCATTTAACCAATTTCGATTAATATATTCTGCTTTTATACTCTTCTTTTAAATTATGTCCTATCGGATTATATTTTTCGGCGCTTTCATTACAAGTCAGTCAATACTTATTAGCATGAAAACTTTGTTGGGCGAATATACTTGTCATTCCGCGTTGCGGGATCAATGAAGTGTGACATATGAGCGGTAATTTTTTAATGGTGTTTCGTCGTCTGCTACGTCTCTAATATTCCAGTTCTTATAGGAACTTCATTAATTTTCTGTTTTGCTATATTGTCGTTATTTTGTATTTCATAAATTTACTTATGCATTTCTTGGATTATTTTAACCCATAAAATCTCTATCTTCTGCAGGTTATTACCAACCGGCTGGACCATTGATCCACACCAGCACCGAGCTGTGCCGCAGCACTAAGGCTCCGCCACCGCCTCCATCGGCATTGGTGCTCGGTGCGGTGGAGGCCCAGCCGCTGGAGTCGCCCCGCCCCGTTGTGGGCCCTCCCTCCAGCGTAGCTCCCGCACCCGCGGGGGCAGCAATCCTCGCGACGGGTCCTCCTCCGCCCCGCTCCCCCTCCGCGGACGATGACGCCTCCTGTTCCGAGGTCGGGGTCTCCCCTTTGCCCACTCCCACCGCTCCTCTCCGTCCCCCTCCGCACTCCTCCGCATCCTCCGCCTCTTCCTCGTCCTCATCGGGCCACGTGACCTCCTCCCCCTTCCACCGCTACTCCACCCAGCAGCAGCCCCCACCCCCTTCGGCCTCCCACCACCCGCACCACCTGTACCCATCCCCTTACCACCACTCCCACCACGCCCATCACCAGTATTACACGCACCACCACCATCCTTCGGTGGGTCAGTCGGCCCTCGTGACCCACCAGTACGCCCCCGCACACCAGGAGCTCTGCTACAGCCCGGGATATTCCCCGTCCTCCTCTTCGTCGCCCTCGACCTCGTCTTCGGCGGCTGCCGCTGCGGCAGCGGCTGCGGCGGCCGTGGCGGCCGCGGCCCAGCACTACCTCCCGTCCCCGAGCCACAAGTACGCCTCGCCCTATAGGCGTTATCCGCCTCCGACGGCACCGCCACCGCCTCCGGCATCTTACTACCCTGAGGTTTATCCGGGAGCGGCGGTCGCTGCTGCTGCTGCCGCGGCGGCTGCAGCGGGAGCCCTGCCTCTACCGGGGCCTTCTTTCGGGCCGGAAGTGACCGGAGGGAGTTACCCTCAGGCGCCGCCGCCCCAGGAGCCGTACCAGTACTATCCGGGTTACAGCCCCGGGCCGCCGGCCTGCTACTCCCACACCCCCCCGGGTAGGAGTCTCGCCTGTTTAGGTGTGTCTAGCAGTGTGAATGCGTGTGCGTTTGTACGTGTGTGTGCGTACATTTTGGTGGTTGGGAAATGTGTCATGTGTTGACCGCACTTCTTATTATTATCCCTTGGCACGGTTGCATTTGCCCAAGCATGCTGGTAAACAGTCGAAGCTATATAACTTGAATGTATGGGGAAATACTAAAAATATCTCGGGCTATAGATATCGAGAGTGACAGAATGGAAATTCAGTTATTTGAATGGGAATAGTTTGGGTAAAATGCATTTATTCGAGTTATCGAAACATTAATTCATGTATGTTCGAGTTGTACAGGTTTCAGCATTATTATTATTGTAGCTAGTTTATATTTCCGTGTTCCGCAGCTTACCCTTTCATTGCTCAATGGCGTAATTTCATTGTTTCTTAACGGAGTTTTAATTTCCGCTGCTTTTGATAATTCAGTGTTATTATTACAGCTTTAGCCATGCAATCCATTTCTGTCTCTTTATGACGTTACGACAATATACGATTCCATCGTTGGAGTCTTTTATCAGTGAATTCTCGCACGTGCGTGGAATATTGATTTTGCTGAGTTAAACCATTTGGATTAGCCGGCCGGGTTCGACTGGTAGGCAGTGCGCCTGCCTTCTAACCCAAAGGTCGCGAGTTCGAATCCCGCTTCGGGCATGGATGTTGTGATGTATGTTGATTTTTTCTAACAGAATTTGACGGTGCAAAATGACTTTAGCTGTCGACTCACCTAAAAAAGAAAAGTTAACAATTAACCATTTAGATTATACTTTCGTCCGCCATTGAATCAGAAGGGTATCCTTCGAATTCTTTCCTATGCTGAATACATTAGTTTTACTTACATAAAGTGAACTTCATTTGCCTTCCGATAAATAATTCATTTTTGCAAGAGATTCTGTATAATTCGCGCGCTTTTCCTTCGCAACCCGGAAGAAAGTACGTTCCATCAATCCGTGTCGTTAACTAATCAGTTCCGAGGTCTAGATAACTGACTCATAGATCTCTTTCTCAGGCGGTCTCGTTTGTGCGCGTATGCCGCCTCCCTCCTTTTGTCATTTCCATTTCGCGGTATTAAGTGATTCACGTGTTTTGCGTAAGTAGTGTACATGACGGGTGCAGCCTTGCGCGCTCAAAATGGCGGAAGCGTTCCCAGATTTGCGCGAAATTCTCTCTCTCCCAGCGAGTTATTGCGCAAGTCTCTCAGCGCGGAATACGTGCTCGAGGGTTGTGTTTTATAACTCGCGGCTTAGACTGTTGCATCATTAAGTCTAGTAATCTCCCCACACGTCGATATTATTTAAGAATCGTCCCAGTGGGAGTATTGTTTTCAAGTCTATTTAACGATCAAAGCCCTATTACATAAACGCGCCGCCATTTCAATTCAAGTTTTTTTTTATTTTCGGTCGTGTCTGTTGGCGTTCTCTCGGCAATAATACGAAGAACATCCAGAACTTTTTTTTGCGTCGCTGTGGGATTAAGCCGCCAAGTCCAGCAGCGTTCGTCGTTTGTTTTAGAAGCGCATCGAGATTTGAGTTATCTTACGACGCAATTTAACTGTTGTGAAAAATATGAATGGTCGCATCGATTAAAATTTTGATGACGTAGTGTCGATTGGTTTGCCTAAAAAGATATTTTGCTGTGGGTGAATGTATAGTTTTGGCCGTTCATTACTTAACGGAGTTGTGTGAGAGAGAGAAAATGAGTTACCTCGAATTATTTAATTACTTTGTAATTCTCTGATAGGGTAAAATTTTCCCTCCCGTTTTTATCGTTTTTTTTCTAAAATGGAATTAACCCCTCCTGAATATATATAAATTTTTGCTTTTCATTCAAAATTTCTCTCCTGTACCCTGCGGGACAGGATTACTCGGAACTCTTTTAAAAGAGGTGCTTATGTCATCACAAATCGTTGAAAGAGACAGTTGGGTGAGCTCCGAGGATCGGGTAGTAGCGAACTAAAGTTTTGATGCATTGTAGTTGGAGAGATATTTTTAATATAACATGTAGGTACCCACGTTAACTGAAAAAATGCATTTACACATTCATTGTATATATCTGAGTGATCTTTTCGTCTTACATGTTGTATTATCGACTCGATCACGCCGATTACAAATAACTATCTTCTCAACTGTATGATTAAATAAATTAAAGACCAAACTTGAAG
The DNA here is from genome assembly GCA_036926305.1 of Uropetala carovei. Taxonomy (NCBI): domain Eukaryota; kingdom Metazoa; phylum Arthropoda; class Insecta; order Odonata; family Petaluridae; genus Uropetala; species Uropetala carovei. The sequence goes on from JAXCHB010000108.1 coordinate 9,439,499, forward strand.
GATCGAATATTTTCATTCGCAAGTAGCTGTTTGATCGTTCAGATTGTTTATAGATATCGCAGTGCAATAAAAACCAAACGTCTCGCTCGCGATATTTATGACAAGCTCAAAGCAGGTCGGAAATTATAATTTAAATCACTGGAAAACGCGACACTGAGGTCATAAACGTCTTCGGAAGATATTCTAACAGTTAATCGTTTTACGCGGAGATACATGCGTCGAATTGCGTAGTTTCTTCATAAACGCTCCCATAATTCCATCGTCACCCATCACGCGAACCTAGACTCGAGTGACATTAAATTCTTACCGTCCCACTAATTAAACGTCTAGCTGCTCCTGTGCGTGCGCGCGCATGCGAGCTTTTCAGTGACTACCACCACCACCTCGCTCCGTTCCCATTAAAAGCCTCTTACACCTTACGCCGTGGAGAGAGAGAGAGAGAGGATCGTGCCTTCCTTATTATCCCCCGCTAAAAACCATCCAACTTCCTTCCACTAGCTACCACCACCTTTAAGTCACGTAATCGTGTTATTTGCTTTTCCGTGTGAGAGAACCCTCAAAACGGCACCTTTACCGACATCTTCCCCCGCAATCGCTCTGTGCTCCACTCCTCCCCCTTCCTCAGTTTCACTTCAACCCGTGGCAAATCCTTTAAGAAGCAGCCCCATTACAACCCCCCGGTCTTTGGATCAACCCTCGTCCTTTTCCCATTATCCTTTCTGTCCCTTGTAACGTACCTATTCCCTTCTCTCCTCGCTTCCACCCTCAAGTCTTTTTCGTCTCATCCCGATGCCCTTCATCCCATAATCAATGCATCGGTTCGCGTAGATAAATGCCTCGCGTCGTATCTCTGCCTCACGATTCGATTGTTTACAATAAAAATAGAAAGGATCGTTCGATTTTCAAAGAAACAAGTTAGGAAAGTGTACAGTGTATCACAAATGGGCGCGTTTCGTACATTGGAGTATTAGAAAGCAATTATATACCTGTACGTAAGGGAAATAGCGTTTTAAAGTTCTTTTCTTCATCGTAAATGATCCATTTTCTTCCTGTTTAATAATATTACATGCACACGCAAGGAAATTAAACGTTTGTTTGGGAGATTGTTTATGTTAGCAACAATGAAGTAACCAAGCAAGAAATTTTGTTCAAATCGATATAAGACTTTCTTGTTTGATTTTCTCGATAACGGCTACTCCTACGATAAAAATGTATAGAAAAGGAAATACTCTTCTTTACCAGTTTTACAACTTTTATTTGAAAAATATTTTGATATGAGCAATACTTGACGAGATATGACGAAAATTTAATGTTTTGTCCGCAGTAAAGTGGTACCCCTGATTGGCGTACGTGATTCATTTTTGCGATTTTCTTATTATATTTGATTGGAAGTCCTTAATATCAAATTTCATGAAAATCCGTTCAGTAGAAGCCGAGAACGAACATGCGGACGGACGGACAGACGGACCGACCGACCGACGATAATAGGCGCTCACGCTGTAAGCGAAACGCGCCTAAAAAATATGAATTACGAGCCCCATGGTTAAATAATGTTGATGAATGGAGAAACCTCCTAATGACCATAAAAAACTTACTCCATGCCAGGGACCAAACACACGCAATCTCACACGCACTGGGTTTAGGGCAGGGGTGGGCAAACTTTTCTGCATGGCGGGCCGCAGCGGTGTTTGCGAATTCTACAGCGGGCCGCATTGAAAGGTGCCAATGCTTAGGCGGGCCAGATTAAAGTTTAAATCAGAAATTTCTTAGATTCTTAGGCATCATACATACATAAGCGAAAACGATCACAATAAAGGATCATAATCATAATTTTACCAAAAGTAATATGAAATTGTGTTCAACTTTACGGATCGCTTTTTCGCCAAAGTTTCGCGGGCCACATGGAATGCTCTCGGGCCCGCGGAACGTTGTTTGCCCACCCCTGGTTTAGGGGGAGTTACTTCAACGACAGGGACCCTTTTTCTTTGTTCTCACACACACCCAAATACACACCAACACGCGCACACTAGTACTTCCTTTCTAAAAATTTCGGAATCAACGATTCCATCATCAGTTGGTTGATCAAAAAAGACGTCTTTTATGCGAGTACATACTTTCCTTTAAAAAAATATTTCTATGATTATTAGGTTTCTCCAATCGTCATCGTTCGTATTTGTTCGGAATATTCACTCGCAGGTGTCGCTAAATGGAGGGAAAAAAAATCGTCATTCCGGCTGCGGTCGGCTTCGTGTCATATTCTTTTGTAAAAAAATAATTTTTCTATGGTCAAGTCGTGTGGGTTGCATAAGGTTGAGGATACTCGATCGTGTTACGAATTCGTCCATTTTTTTGCGTGTGAATCTTTTTTCCAGAATATTTTATTTATGTGAAGTGTTATCGCCTTTTAATAGAATTGCTTGCTTCGAGTGCTGGTAAGGCGATCTTTTTTCGGCGTCATTTCTTTCCTACGTGTAATTTCGCTTTGCCACGGTGTTTCGTTTCCTGTACCAAGGGGGAATCGTTTCCACGAACCGCGAGGTATTTATGATTTGCTTTAAAACTTGCATGTCCGTATCCGCGTCTGCAACGATATCGTTAGAACTTATTAGTAGAGATGGAACGATACGAGAATTTATAATGATTTGTTTTTAACATGGGTGTCTGATACGTTTTACATTCAACACTCAAACTGATTGGATTAAATTATCACCACAACAGTCACTTTAGGTATCGCATGTGGCTCACTCACTGATACGCGAAGCGCGGACCTTTCAGTAAACTAAAGTTTGCTTTTCCTGCATCATTGGTTAAGACAACCAACCACGAGTAATACATTTTTATTTATATGATGCAATTTGAGTATAGCTTCGTTCAGATGTTAACTATTTTTCGAAAAAAACTCGCGTCCGATTCCGTGACGTGTACGTATTTTCAACGGTTTGAACCAGGATTGTAGCCATGATGTGTGTTGCTTCTGCCGTATCGCAAATTTTCCTCCCGGGTTACGCTTTTTACGCGAGTTACTCGTGCAAATAACGATCGACAACAGATTTTAACCAAAAAAATGAGAGAAATTTTAAATATCGCGGAAGGAAGCCATCGATTGTAGTGTATTATTTAAAAATCTTGCGAGCATTCCAATAACGGGGATGGCCGTCTTGCTTGTCGGAAGTAGTGCGCGATTCTACGAGTTGGTATGGCGCGCCGCAAACGTGGCCCCGTTCGTTCGCTTGTCGTATTTTAACGTTTTTATGGCGCATAATCGTCGAAAAAACTAAATGATAACACGGATGATGCTGGCGTTGTAATGTAAAACAGTTGTCTCCAACGGCGACGTTGTAGATGTTGAATCGGAATTTTTTCTATGGGTTTACTCGGCTCTGCGTCACTTTTATGATTCCTTTCCGAACTTAATTTTCCCTTTAAAATATTTTGCTGATTAAAAAAGAAATATCAAATAGAAGTCGAAGAATGTTTGCAACCCTTATTTTATGAGTATTCCTTCATTACACTCAGTACCTCTGTTCCTCCTACAGGTGATCATACCTAACATTAATCCATTAATCGCCATCTTTTACCGCCCTCGATTCTTTTCCGGTCTTTATAAGCCGCATCGGATGCCGCATTGTCAGTTTTTTCCGCCATCTTTTCCACTTTTCCGATAACCAAACCAGCCGGCGAGGAATACCGCCCATTTGACCGGAAGGAAGGGGAGCCACCCCCTCCCCCCTTTTTACGGGGTTGACGACCTTCCTGCCATCTTCCGGCGAAGAAGGCAAACTGCGAAAGCCGCGATTCTTTGTTCCCCTTCTGCCGTGTTCTCCCCCTCTACTCCAAGAGATCGATATAGGCTGGCAACAGGCTAAGGGGAAAGGGAAGGAAAGAAAGATGGTTCTCGCTCATATCCCTCTCTTCGCTTTAATCCCGCCATCCATTCTCTAATGGAAGAAAAAACCATCCTATTGCATCGCCGCACTCCTGTCATAAATTTCAAATTAATCGCATGTTTCCAGCGGTTATTAGTTTTTTTTTATCGGATCTGAAAAGTTTTAATAGTTAGTATTTTTCCGTTTCATTATACTCTCGAGTTTCGCTTTCCATATTCACCGTGCACTTGAAGTCAGTTTTAGAGACCATCAGTGTCTAATCGAGAATTTTCGCTGTCAGTGTTCACAATAAGCGAAACTGGAAACATCGTTTGAGAGGCAGGCCCACGGTTTATTTCTTATGTTTCAGAAATAACCCGATAAAATTAAGCTTTTGTGTATGTTGACGCATATGAATAAAGCAATGAATGTGTATGCGCCGCACCCATACAAAGATAGACAAAAAATCCTTAATGCCTATTTGTAAGTTAATTCGAGGGTCGCAATTAGCGTATGGAGGCATTCATCTAGAAAGGCTGCAGCGTAACAAATTTTATTGGAACAAAGATTTCGGTCGTTAAAACTATTTTCTATTTTAAAATTCATGGCCACATTTTCCGTTTCTCAGTATTTTTCGCGGTAAATCGGGAGGTCACCTTTGATAATCGTAGAGCGTGGGAAACCCCTATGGGGAAATGTCGTGCCATCCATCCATAGTTTTCAACCCTAAGGTTGGTTTGAAATGACTAGGGAATAAACACACATGATGTGGTGGTTTCCCGTTGCCTTCCACATCACACACACACACATGATTGATGAAATATGAAATTATGAAAACGACACAAACATCCATGCCCTTGGCGGGATTCGAACCTGCGACCTTAGTGATGGTAGGCCAATACACTAGCCCTTCCACCACCGGGGCCGGCAAATGTCGTGCATTAGGAATTAAATGAATTGCTTTAATTGATATATTTACGAGGAATATATTTTTATCGAAGTAATTAACCCAAAAAAATAATATGTAACTTCATTTGAAATGTTTCAACGTGTTTTGAAAATTGCATCTTCTTCATCTTGTCCGTAAGCTTCCCTTATATTGAACAAAAATAATTTGGTTTATAATCCCTAAAGTGTTCTTTTTACATAAACTCTAAGCATAGTGATAGGTGGAATATTCGGGATTTTTGTCCAAGTTTTTATTCAACTTTATTTCATTTTAATGCACTTATATTCTTACAAGCTTTCATATCCTTCGTTTGCGAATACTTCATTATATATTAATTTTCATCGGGACTTAAACACTTATAAATAGCCATAGAAAAAGCTTTTTCATAACCATCACTTAGGAAATTTTTAGCTCTTTATTAGCTTAATAATATAGAACGTGGCTTTGTAGTTTATCACTCTTTTGTGAGGTATTTTTACATTTTGAGTTTTGTTATCATAGTTTATAATTGTTAAAACATCTTACAAAGTATGCGAGCACTGCCTGCAAACTTGCCACCTAATAAATCTGAAACTATATTGCAAGGATTTTAATTCAACTTTTTATCGCAGGAAGAAGATATTTGTCTAGTAAGATGCTGGCTGCGTGGTAACCAGCAGTGAAACTTTCATTCAACTAAGTTTGATGCCAAGAATGGCAAACTTTCTACCGTTATTAAATAGGCACGTGCAATTTGTGAATGAAATATATTGACCGCATATTTATCATTCCGTATTTACACGGTAGGTGTGGTGTCGTTCATTCAAGATACAATGCAAAAAAAGATGTTTATTTGTTCATGCCAAGAGAGATTCCAGTGAAATTAATAAACTGACCTATGCCTCTGTGCCTTGCCAAATATCTCGTTAAAAGATGTTTATTTTTTCTGCTTTTTTGCATCGCGCTCATAGTTTAATTTGGGCATGTCACCTAAAAAATGTGAGGATCTACTGACAGTTAATTTGGATCAACAAGTTTTTCTAAAAGTATACTCCTGTTCACATTTAATTATGTTTAATTTTATAATTCACGAAAATGCCTAATCTGAACTTTATTAACAATGGAATAATCAGTCGCATTTCATTAGGTTATGCCCATTCTTGATTTTATTAATCTCAAGCTGAATCATGCTAGTGAAATTGTATTTGGATTTTTTTCATTTAACTGTTTAAAACTGTCTTGAATCTTATTTGCTGGCTTTATTTAAAGGTATTGCAGATTAGGCTATTCCAGTGCTCTCCAACCTTTTTTGCTCCACAGCACACCTTCATGCATGCTTAAAAACATCGCGGCATGCCAAACCACCCCTAATTAATTTCACTATGTAAATACACATTTAAAAGAAAAAACTAGCATAAAACAAGTAAAAGTCGCAATTACATTAGATTGTTATGATTGGTAAAGTAATATTCAAATAAATATGTAATGTATTTTATTGTAAATTAAGTACATACCCAATTCAGCGTGTAAAAATTTTATGCTCTTTGATGGAAAATGTAGTCTTTCCTTTTTGGTACAAAGGCTGAATAATAGAAAGAGCTGTAAGAACTTAATCTAGATTCTTTAAACATGCCCTTTTAATGTTTTTAATATGAGCCATTGACAAACAATTAAATTCGCATAAATACGTTGTTGAATTTGGAACGTCACATCGATGGCATATTCAGATGTTCAAGGATATTCACCTTTAGCTTTTAGTCAAAATTCATTTAAAGGTAGCATACTAATTTTAAGTTGTATGATCATTTCTAAGGTCTATCAATTCCTCTCGTAGTTTCAGGATAAATTCCTTGGATGATAAAATTTATGCAAATTTGTTTGTTCCAAAGGCTTCTGTGAAAATTAATCATCTTCAGACTGTGTGGCACACTAGTGACTTCCTCACGGAATGCTAATATGCCGCGACACACTGGTTGGAGAGCACTGGTATTCGATCCAATTTTGACTTTGATCTTAGGATGGACTCGATAATTCTTTCTCGAATAGTACTCGTTCGTTTGTTTCGAATCGAATAGAATGAGTTACTGCATAAATAACTCGGAATTATAATGAACTTTCTCATGCAACAATATCATTATTAGGTTTGTTGGTACAAATTGCCTGTAAAATATCTAAACGTAATCATTGGTAGAATATGCTTTAATATGATTCATTAAGGGGATAAGTTTAAAAATTTTCAGGTTAAACTGAAAAATAATGCAATTACTGCTTTAGCACTGCAAAAATTAATTAAATGCCCATAAAATGAATCTGAATTCTAATAGTTGCCTCTTAGAAGTTCTGTTACTTATGTTCAGCATAAATATCTAACAGCATTGCAATCATTGTTTAATCGAATGCGTTAAAACTTCTTTTATCATACTTCATCCACAGATGCTACATACCAACCTTGTCCCTGCCCAATGCAATCGTGTCCAAAAAACGTCCATACTGGGCCTCTTACTGGTGAGAGTAAGGGCCCGGGACCAGCATCCACAGAAGGCAGTAGTAACGGTGGCAGCAACGGCCTCAGCTTCTCACCGCCACCCGCATCAGCGTCGACCGTGACCTCGGCCACGCCCACCGCCTCCTCAACTGCAGCGGTTCCCCCCCAGCTGCAACCATCGCCCCCGGCGCCGGTCGCCCTCCTGTTACTGGAGCCCCACGCCGGAAACACAGCTGGAAAGATCCTCCGACATCCTCCGAGTCCTGCGAGGGGCAGCGCTGGTGGAATGCCACCTCTTGCTCCCTCAGCCGGCACTCCGACGCCCTCTTCGACTGACACGGCAGCCGCCGGTTCCGTGTCCTCCGCCGCTTCAGCGGTAGCCGCTGCGGTGTCCGCTATAGCAGATGAGACTTACGACGGTACCACCCACTCCGACCCCATAATCGACCACTTGGTCCCTTCTGTCCCTCGGATCTCCGAAGAGTGTGTCGCAGAGACCAGGGAGCAGTGTTCGGTTTCTGAAGAAAGCGAAGGAATCGCTCCAGAAACCATCCAGCATCAAACATCCTGCGAGGAGATGACGGTGGCTGAAGATCAGCAGTGCATTTTGGAGTCGAAGAAGCACTTTGAAGCGTGGGCAGTGCCAGACATCCACAAGATGGAGGTGGGAGATTGCATGAAAGGTCCTTACGATCAGTACGTTGAGAAGGAAGACGTCCTCTCCCTTATGAAGGCAGGAAAGGAGGTGATGAGAGAAAATGGTCTTGATGAAGTGGGCAAGAACCTTATAACAATCAACCCCTACCAGAAGAGTTACTGCAGCCAGTTGCTGTATACAGATGCCCTTGGAATGAAGCAGGGGAATAAAATGTTGGACACCTGCAACCTACTGATGGAAGTTCCTGAGAGTGAGGTCAAGGGAGAAGTCAAGTCCGAAAACGAAACATTCAAAGAGGAGAAGGATGTTGACATCATGGCCGAGCAATCCATGCAGTTCCATCAGAAAGGACCAATTGCTGAGTATGAAAGTTCTCCCAAAAGGAGACTTTCCAACCATGACCGACTGGAAAATGTTTCCAGCAAGAAGATGAGGGAGGAAACTATCAGCCCAGTCGTTGAGGATTTCCAGTCACCGCTCGACATGAAGATAATGCCTTTGAAAAAAGTATCATCTGGTGAAAAGAGGTCGGCAGAAGGTTGTCCGAGCCTTGTGCTTCCTAAGAAGATGAAGAATGGGTTCAAGTATCAGCATGCGAATGAATGTGGACTGAATGGCAGTGATTGTTGCATGCTCGAAACCAGTCTCAAGGCAACAGAGCCGTCCATTGTTAGCGACTGCGGTGCTAAAACTCAGCAGCAGACCCAAAGTGAGACCCTTCCATTTGACAAACTCTCTCAGCCTCCTCCTTCTGTTCCCAAAACCGTTTCTGTTGACTGTCAGTTGCAGGTAGGAAGTACGACAGAGGACCTGCAGCTCAACTGCAGAATGAACAATACGCGAGTGAACGGTGCCAAGGATCATGCCGTCCAGGACGTAATGATAATTCCTCACGAGATGCTACCTCCTACAGCTATGCAGACTCCCAAATCAAAGAAACCCCCAGCCACCAGGAGACGCAGGAGTTGTAGCACCGAGTCAAAAAAGACATGCAAGGTCAGCAAAGTTGACGTGCAAATGCCATGCGACGAAACTTCGACCACCAGTTTCCGTCAACCACCTTCAAGTAGAACCAACGGAATCATAGGAAAGGGTAGGCACAATTCGCATAACCTTCCGACCAGGAGGCATTCTACATCTTCCACATCTAGAGGAGGTAGGAAAGGAACCAGAAAAGTTAGTATGCTTAGGAGCTTGCGAGAATCACCTCCGTTGCCTTCTTTGCCAGTGATAGAACAAGAGGCCAAGTCAGTCGAGGATTCGGAGCTCAAAACCATGATGGATGTTCAGGCTCCATCTGAGAACGGACTCGATACCGCACCTAATGAACCTGTAGTGAGTGAATCCATCAGTATGCCACCACCCCCTCCTGTGCAAGTTTGTAAGAAATCGAAGAAATCTAGTGTAGGGCCTCATTCCAAGGCTAATAAAGGTGTGAACAAGATTGGAAAAAATGTAGAGCAGCCCTCTGGATGCTCTGCATTGGTCGAGTCCTCGGTGGCCTTGGCGACGACTCCTCAACTCAATAAGTTGCCCAAAAAAGTGTTGATGCCTAAGTGGTCCAACGGATGGACGTGGGAAGGGGATCCTTATTACTTGAAAATATATTTAACCGTAAGTGTTTTTTTTCTCTCGGAAACTATTAAATGATAGTTTCTTTTCTATGTGGATCTCTGCCTTGTAACATGTGATTGAATTGGCTAAATTCTTAATTTGCCATTCAGTTGACTGGTTCTAAGGAATTTTTTTCAATGGTGAACTTAATATTCTGTCTTAATAATTATTTTTTACTCTTTTTATTTTGATAAAGCAGATAAATTATTTATTTGAAAATCTCATCAATACAGCAAATGATATATCTGTGAATGGTACATTATGAATATTTGAAAAGTCTTGGTTAGAATTGAGTAACATATGTATTTTTCATAGAGCATTAAACAAAATATACATTATTCATGGGCGCCCCCCCCCCTCCCGAAAAAATTTCTGCGGCGTCCATGACATTATTCACTGTTATATTTGTATAGCATTTGATAATAAGCTACATTCAATCCAAAATAACATTCATGTGTAACAAAATCCTCTTTTATTTTAAAGAGTGACGATCCTTCAGTAATAAGAAAATGTTACCCAGCCATGAGACATGAGGAAGGTGATATCATATATGCAAGAGATTGTGTCCTATTAAAGTCAGGAACAAGAAAAGTAGATTTACCATTTGTTGCTAAAGTGGCAGCATTGTGGGAAAATCCAGAAGATGGTAAGCTGTTACCTGCATAGTTTTCATGCAAAATTATTTACATTATAAATTGGTTGTTTTTTATAAAGTAATTTTGCTTTATTTTTTAAAGATTAGTTGAACATTTTATTAAAAAGAATTTGTTACCTTGGTTAAGCATCACTAAAATTACAATCTACTTTAAATACTGTTTATTAGGTTGATGATAATGATATTCGTTTGCTAGTTTATTAAACATTTCAAAATCATTATTCATTTATAAAAATGTTTAATGACAGCAGAAGTGGCCAGGGCAAATCATTGGGCTTGTTCTTCAAAAGTTGTTTTATCGGAATGCTTGGCTTTTTCAAAGTACATAAAGTCATGAGAAAAGTTTTAATTAATTGATAATTTTTTCAGGGGAAATGATGGTGTCTCTTTTGTGGTACTATCGACCTGAGCACACAGAACAAGGCAGGAAGAACGAAGACATGGAGGATGAAATTTTTGCTTCGAAGCACAAAGACACTAACAGTGTTGCATGCATTGAAGACAAATGCTATGTCCTCACCTTCAATGAATATTGCAGGTGAGTTACTGTGATTTCACCTACTTATTTTCCCACATCTTTTCCAAGATAAGGGATAGTAAAGTATTTATTAAGTGATTAAATGATTGATGTTTTTTGCACTTAAGAGGTTAAGGAGAATATAGCACTAAGTAAAAAATTCTTCAAAAACTCATGGTGTATTTTTGAATGAACCATAATGTTTCTCTTATTTTTTGATACTTTTAATTAAATAAATATTATATGCTCTCTGTTTGTGAAGAAATGTCCGGTAAACTTAAATAAATGCTGTAGGAAAGTATATAAGCTTACCAACTGTATGTATTCTAAAATATTTATTGTACATGTTTTTGTAGGTAGAATTTAAGATAAACTGAAGGGTGAACCATAAATTGTTGACCAGATCAACTTGGAAAGAATTATTTATATTGTCTGTGAAAACTGTGATATGAAAGGAATCCATGTGACATTTAATAATATTGAGGTTGTGATTTACATTACTTCCATCAATATTTTCTACAGAAAGAATTGTTTTGATTTCCCTTTTACATATATTGTATTGTAAAAAATCGAAGCATCTTTGGATTAAAAAATTTAAGTCTTGTCACTTTACTGGCAACTTATAAATTGTTTTAACCTTACTGGTAATATTTCGATCCCTTGTCAAGGTTATTTTACTACACATTTAATCATATTATTTTCTATAGAGCGTTCCATCTTAAAGTTTCAGTACGGTTTCAAACGGCATCGTTTCTCCCCTCTCCTGCAGACTTAAAAATCCAATTGCTCCTCCCTCCTCTGCGACACCATGATTGCCAAATCTCACTAATAATTTAAAGTTGCATTAAAATAAAAATTCAAAATTTGTAATTGTGCTATTTTTAACGCAGAATCTGATGATATACTTTTAAATGAAAACTAAAAATTATATTCTATACAAAATGCTATAAACAATATTTGACCTGAAATGGACATTTTACGGTCACATTTGTTTCAATCGATGATATATACGTTCTGTTTTGAAAAAATATAATGCCGTTTTTGGCATTAGGTTCAGGAATTTTTAAGGATCCTAATGGTGCTACTGAAAGTTTAATAAATTGATTTTAAATATTTGTTTTCGGCATTTAATTGTAAAAGTTCCTTTTGCATGTTCCAGCCTGACTTGAAAAAGTTTGTCTGTGGGAAACTTTTTTATTTATAAAGATACTTTCATGGTCTAAGCGAGAAATTTGTATGTAAATGTTTGAAGTTATTTTTGGTGCACCCAAATGTGGGGTTGGGTCGCCAAGGGGAGGGTGAACAATGTGAAAGTTTTATTGCGATCTGGACAAAGGTAGGCAGTTCACCCTCGCCCGTTCCTCTCTTATTGTCAGTTACGACTCAGCAGTTGGACTGTCTTGTGCTTTCGTCGTTTTATCTGCTCATAAGTTTGCAGGAAAGTACTTACAAATTTTGCCAGTTTTATTGTATATTGCAAATTAGTTGTTTTAACAATTCTTCAAAACATTTTCAAACTGAAGTGTGTAATACGGTTCAAATGTAGAGATACGTTGTGTATGCAGGTTTTATGTTTATAGTGTCCCCTTTTTAAAAATATTGTGTATGTACATCACACGTTGATTATCTCCAAACGTATTTTCATATTGATATTGTGGTTTTTGTGAGAAAATGGATGTCTCAATGAGGAAAAGAAAGCAAGGTGAGTTTGGAAAAACAAACAATATTGAATGTTCTTAGTAGTTGCCTCAATGAGTCTAATGAAAGCCTGTCATCGGCTGTTAGTAGGACGAGCAAGCTATGTGGTGTGTCTCAGAGGAAAATTTACAAGATTAAAAAAGAAGCAAATGAATTTGTAATGTCAGGCAGGTAAAAATTTCCTCAATTGCAACTTAATTTCCATTATGTATAGTGATCAGCATAAAATAATCCAGTTGTTTTTTACTTAGGAATTTTGTGAACAGTTATTCTCGTACAAACATGCTTAACTATTTTCCTCTGATCACATTACATCAAATCTTAGTATATGCAAGGAAGTTAATCCAAAAATAAGATGTGAACACAGTGAACCTCCGAACTCGCATTTATCCAATTAACTGTGCTACGATTTTGTTAAATACCAGTTTACATCGTTTGGGTGCTTTTTCTGCGAATTAGCTTAGAACATAAAATGATTACCTATTTTAAAATGCCCTACAACTTTTATTCTATACATTTTTCTCTAAACGAAATATTTATTGAGTTATGCATAAAAATGCAAATGGCAACTACAACGCTAATTTATTATTTACAAAGTAAACTATGCATTTTTAAAAATACAAGTATGTGCTATTTAAATTTTTATTTATGATTTCAATAGCCTTTCAAATGAAATTTCTGTTTGGGAAAAAAATATTTTTAATTTTTAGACGGTTTACGGCATAATATATCTTGCTGTTGTTAAGGAGATGTTATTTAACATAATTAACACCTCAAGCGCGTAATACATTTAAATCAAACCCATCCCACAGGTCGAAGGACATTTAACACCTTAACTGGAGAATTAATTTTTCTTATCTTTCAGCTTGTGGGGAATTATTCCTTTATTTCAAATAATTTGAATTTCACTTTTTCTTGATGTTTGTTATGATATGATGTTCTGTGAAGTTGGTAATGAATATTTTACAATATTACCTAACTTACGGCATTTGTAAATTTATGAAATTTAAATCTTTTCTTTAATTAATCATTTATTCATAAATTATCACATTTTTATCATGAGTGATTTTTCCAGTTATAAAACATCAAAAATATATTTTTTAATTTTTCTACTATTTTGACATTTTCGCAAGGGTAGGTAACTTTACATCACAAGATAAAGGAGTACCTCAGACTGGCTTAAGACAACCAAACGCTAGCACAAAAAATAAATAAATCTGAGCGCATAGGGAAAACAAGGGCACTTCAAAGGGATTCTATTCTTTTAAGCTACTTCTTTCACTTTTATGAGGGTTTTGGGACCGCCGGAGTGTTTGGGGCAGTATAGCAGCCATGTGTACAACACGCGGTACGTAGCGAGAGAAATTTTACTATGCAGTATTTTTGTTTTGGTTTAGAAAATCGTGTATTACGGCAAAAATTGTAACAATAGCATTTACTTAATAAGTTACATAAAGGAAATTTTAAATTACCAGACTTTTGCTGGCGTTAGGGTAGTGAGATGTGGCAACACTGCACGCCATTTATCCAATACTGAAACTTATAGATGGAACGCTCTATAGCTTCTTTAAATGATTAGTGTGTACAAAAATGTCTATTTTTGCAGATATAGGAAAGAAGTGAAGAGGATAGAGGAAGGTCTGCTGCATCCACCACTTGTGGTACCACTGGGTGCACAACCACAGGTTGTACGACCACCACCTGCACGATCAAGTTCTGTAAACAACAACTGCATGTCCGCATATTTCCGCTCAGTACTAGAGCTCAGACGAAGTCACCATCCTCCAAATCACGTGTCACCCGATATGGTTTTCTTCTGCCGTCGCGTGTACGACTTCAGGCAGAAGAGGATACTGAAGAACCCGGGGTGAACGACGTCAGCTGCTACGCACGTCTTTGGGAGATAAGCGAATCGCTGCCCTCCATGTTGGGACCAACGGAGAAGATGCTCGTTAGACACGGAGGGACGATGGTGTCTCTTCTCCTAGGCTCAGAAAAAAAAGTGCCCATATTTTCAGCCATTTCTTCCTCTTTTTATTCAGAAGTGATGTGATCAAACCAGTTTTTCCCCCTCCTTCATAGACACATCGTCATTAGAAAGTACTTCAACAATTACAAGTGAAGTTTTTTGTGACGAGCTCTGAAAAAAAATTAGACTGTATAAAAACATTGTTTCTTTCATGCAAGGTCTTGGATCAGTGAGAAAATGTATAACCAGGATTTGATCTTTTCACAGGTTTTGAGTTTTTTTTAAGTGGATGGAATTGCGTGTTGCGTGGATTCCACGACGCAATTGTTGGTATTCTGGCCGCAAAGGTGCAATGTGGGATTCCTCTTTCTTTGTTGAATTCCATTGCCAAATGTGGTGGGAATGCATATGCAAGTAGTAGTGTGAACCAACCATCTGTTTATCTAAAGTGGGCATTTTTGTTTTTTTTTTCATTTGCTCACTCACCTAGGATTTGTATATAAATATACATAAGTATATATATATATATATGTATATATATATATATCTATATATATATATATGATGGTATATATATCAAGATGAAGTGGGAGACCAAATGTATAGATATATATTTAACTTAAAAGTGGAAGAATATTTATAATTAATATTTGTGGTCACTCAGGTAGGACTTTTGTATCCAACAGGCCGTTTGTTTCGGAAGTATGGGATGAATTTTAGTGCCATGTGTTCACTCGCTAAATCAAAGCACCCATAAAACAATAGTTTTCACGTGGTTAGCAGAAAAAAAATGTAACGTATCATTGTGTATGTTTCACGCATGTAATGCGTCAATGATATTTTTATCCAAATTTTTTCCTATCAGAAACAGTGTTTGTTTTTGATTGACAAAATAGGTAAATTTTATCTGGAAAAAAAGGAATTCCCATGCTGGCCTTTTATTTGCTGATGAAAAAAAGTTTGACAGGTTTTCAAAAAATAATGAAAGATAGATCAAACCTTATTGAGGGAATAAAAAACAATTATATGAGTTATGGTAAATGATGGATCGATTAATCAGATTCACTGGCATAAAAAAGAATTTTTATGTTGATATTTTTTAATCCGAAGTTACTTGAGAAATAAACCGTATTAGTTAGAGTTAGCTTACATAATAGAGATCTTGTGTGGCTCATACAGTTAAAGCCTGGTTTATTTGTCGTTTATTTTACCAACTTGATGATCAAAACCTTTTCTTAAACTTAATATGTTTGATATCTTTTGTCCTATTTTTTTATAGTTGGAATTTTCATAGAGTGAATTATAATCCATCACTTAATTTGTCCAGTCAGTAGATTATGTATAAACTTTTATATTATAATTTAATCTTAGCAATAACCAAATATTGAAAATTCATAAATCTCAAGGTTATCCTTTGCAGCCTGTTACTTTAATTATGTACTTTGCTTAAAAAAAACTCTCTCTCTCTCTCTCTTTGTATATGCTCAATATTGGTCTATTTCCAGTAGTTTACAAGGTACACTTCAACTAAAGAGGGATTTCTTCCATTAACATGTTTTAAACAAGTTATTATTTTATGGAATGTCATTTCAATGGTAATAAATTGTTTGAAAGCAATACTATGAACGTATAAATATTTATGTTTACTGTTGGTTCACAAATGAGATGCCAAAATATTTAATAATTACATCACTTCAACATTTTGATCAGCAATCCTTAGTCAACTTTTACCAAAGTTACTTTTGTCATCTATGTTAACTATTAATTTAGCTTTTAAACTGTAATTTGATAAACAAAGCACCATTACAGCAATCATGGCTTTCAAATTAGTTCCTTCACTTATTTGTTTATGTCAAATGTTTCAGGAAAAGGCTTTACATTTCAATAATCACATTTTCTTGTAATTACAAAGTAATTAAATGCACGTTTTTTCATCGTCTAAATTTTGGTTTCATGTGGTAAGTTACTGATGGCTGTTTTGAAATTTAAATTCATATTCATTCCTTGTAAGAACTTTGTTTATTTTTATTGAACTGTTAAATTTACGCTGATATTGAAAATGAATTGTTAGAACTGATTTCTTATTAAATCAGGGGTGTGCAATGTATGAGAGCCTGCAAAGTTTTTATGAGAAAGCAGTCTTTGGGTTTAACCTTCACAATGATGCTTTCTCTTAAGTATGTTCTAATGTAAATCAGGTTCACTAAAACATCTGAAAGTATGAATGTGGCCATCTAAAGTATTCAAAACTACAAGTATGGCTTGCCACTTAAAAAGGTTGCACACCTCTGCTTTAAATAAAGAAATTACAATCTTCATTAGAACATTTATCTGATTTTTTGTTAGTAGAGTGACTTGGCAATCCTTCATCCTATGTTTTCTTTAGTTTTTTATTCAAAACATCTTTATATAGTTAAAGCACTAGAAAAAAATAACTTTTTGAAACATTTTCACCAATGTTTTACAATTAATTTTAGATGACCTTCATTTGGAATGGCACAATTTGGGTTGCTGTAGAATGAGATTGAGTTATTGATTTAAAATGCATATCCTATAGTAATGAATAAGAAAGTATTTTCATTTGTAAGTGCATTGCTTCCGTTATAATTATGATAGCTTATAGGTTAAACTAGTTACTTGTTTTTTCCTTGTTAATATGTATTTTAATTTATCATATTTCAATGCACCTAAAATTTCAATTTAACAACTATTGTAGCTATTCAATCTGCAAAATTAATTTTTCTTTATGATTCAAAAGAGGTCTTTTCTCTGATATGTAAAATTAGCAAAAAATTAGGCTTGTATTTCCTTGCCACTTAAAATTTTATGATTGAATTTGGTGAACAAAGCTGAATTCTAATGTGTTACGAAACAAATTTACAAATGTTTGGACACGTGCAAGATTAGTGAGAGATAAGTAGTCATTGTTATTCTTTGGTAAAAACATGATTTTTTAAAAAGATCATGAATTGTGGTAAAAACAGTGAGATTCATCTGATTGGTTACATTCAGAGTCAAAATTGTTTTTATAAGTTTAACTTTCTTGTTTAAATTAATCCAGTTAGTCATTATTGGTTAATACCCAACCACTGTAAAATATTTATTAATATGCTTGCATATTTCAAGTATTTATTTGTACATTCATTTCAGCTACAAGGGTATCATGTAAGAGAAATAAATTATTCTCTCTTTAGTAGTTATTTAACTAACTGTAGTAGCGTGGCTTTTGGTCATATGTAATGGAGCTTATTATTTAGTGTTTCCTTCCTTCTTTGCTTTCATTAATTTTGTTTTTATTAGATTTGTGTAAGATAGCCTTTTTTATATGTTGAAGCACTGTATATTCCCTTTATGAGAGATGATTTAATTTACCTTTGTTGACATTTGAATGTTTAAATATTAAGGATTACATTTAACATATCAATTTGAAGCATGTTTATTCTAAAGTTAACTTTTCATGGAATCACCCGAGAAGTGGAGCATTCATCATTTATTTTTCCCTTTTGATTTGCCATCAATCACAATCAGTTATTTACTGAGAAACCATTACAGGTATTAGATTGCATTACATGAATTTATGAGCTACCCAGTGCTGGTGTAACTATAGATTGTTTTCACAGGTACCAGTATGTAAACCATGAAAAATGTGATAATTTAATTTGTCTACTATAATTTATTTTTGATTAAATCCACAATATAATGATGGGATAGTATTTCTTAAATGGGCAGTGATATTTCAAATTGTCATAGTGCCTTCTCTAAAGGGAGAAGCAATGCGGGAAAGAAGTTGCCAGCGTACGCTATAGTAACAGAAGCAGTGTGACTTAAAAGTTTCAAGTTCAACGTTGCTGCTGTGAAAAAAAATCTCCCTCTTGATTGAAACTGGAGTGTAATCCTCCATTTCTTTTGTTCTGCTTTGGTACTAAGTATTTGATTAGACTTATTACGGAGTACTAAAGTATAAAAGGTAGTTGTAATCCCTTCAGAACAATGAATTTAATATCGACAATTGGCACACCCCTGGATGGACGATTCATTAAAAATTAGGAGGTATTTTTACACGAGCATTTTATATGATGTTTACAAAACAAATCACATGTAGGGAAGTGTGTATATATAAAAAATATATATATATCGATTTTTTTTGTTTTCAATCCAATCCTGTCATTAATGATTTCATTTGTTGATGTGTATATTTTTGCTGGAATTATAAGTTAAGTTGTAAAAGAAGTTTTGATTATGGTTAAGATGTGTGTGTGTGCGTGTGCATGTGTGGGTAGTTTGATATCAACAATTTGATGGAGAAGAAACTTTCACGTGTGAATATATATATTTTGTACAAAAGTATAGAAATCTATGTGTGTTACAACTTTGTAATCCTAAAGTCTGTCGGAAGCTGTCGAGCAAAAGGATTATAATACAAAACCTTTGGAGGATGGAGAACAATTGAACGTTCTTCGATCTGTTTAATTGTGATCACTGTTAAAAAAAAAAGGACACCTTTAGATGCATGGAACTTGGTGAGTGATGGATGAAGTACAATTGAACAAAGTGCATATTTTTAGTGGTGTTTGAACTGATTCGTCGATCAGTCAATTAGCGCGAGTTGTGGAAGAGTCCATAAACATTAAGGAAAAAAATCCAAGAACTCAAGAACTTTTATATGTGTTTATTAACTATAAACCAAAAGTGGAAGTCTGAGAAATCGGTTAAATTTAGATGTGGGTTCCTGCTTATTTTTTATGGGAAAAAAAGAAACATTTTATTTCTATTGGCTTTATAGTGAATGATTTTATTGAAATTGGCATCAGAAGTATTCAAGAGAAAATCTTTTCCCAGATTGAGAAACTAAAAAATGATTTATAATAGAGTGTACAAATGTTTTAAGAAAACTTACATTTAGTAAACTCTGTGCGTTAGAAGAATATTTTTTAAAGTTTTTGTCAATACTGGCTTACATTTAATCTTTTGTATTGCTACTTCTTGGCTCCTCCTAGATGACTAAAATGATCTTTATCTATTTAACTGCTGTAATCTGGTTACAGACATAAGCTGTATCAGTAGGATGTAGCCTTCCCTAGGTGCCTTGCATGTTATTAAATCCTTCTGGTTTGAATGTAAGTGTGAAATGAAATATGAATATAAAGAGAGTGGTGAAATTGGAATTTTTTTATTTTAATGTAATTAG
The DNA here is from genome assembly GCA_036926305.1 of Uropetala carovei. Lineage (NCBI taxonomy): Eukaryota > Metazoa > Arthropoda > Insecta > Odonata > Petaluridae > Uropetala > Uropetala carovei. Next base: position 9,459,077 of record JAXCHB010000108.1, read on the forward strand.
AATAACTATAATTTAGTTAGTACAGCACCCTATATATAAACCTATGTAGTTTACAAATATTAGACCATGAAGAAATTAATATCTCTTGGACTTTAATATTAGATTAGGTAGTTTTTTTGTTATTACAGATTTATGTCCCATTAAAAATCCATGACAAGAATGTGTTGCACAGAAACAAATTGTGCGTTTTAATAATGAAATGAGATAATATATATATTCCATTCAGAGGCATGTCTTGACCTAATCTGTTGAGTTGCTGTTTTTGTTCATTTTTCGTTTATTTTATACGCGATGATTATACTGAGCATTTGTTAGCAATGACAAAAACGGCAATCTTCGAGAATCGTATGGTTGAGAGTAAACATGAACTGTACAAGTGTTATGAATGTTTATCTGATTTAATATTGCTACTTAAGCTGTGAACTAATTTATTTACAATGGTACTGAACATTTGACCAATCTTATGTGAACAATTAATGGAAACTTTTTCAGAATGATTTTTTTGGAGTAAATTTCCACAGAAATTATAATTTTCGTATCTTATAAAGTACTTGTAGTATTGAGTCGCTAGGACTTGGAAATGTTTTTTCCCAGTTTTTCATTCACCCTTGCAATTTATTTCCGTTCCACATTAGCGTGTACGTAACGTAATAAATACAACGAACTGCTCTGCATTTTTGCATTGTTTTAACTTGCCGCAAATGGCTAAAGTTTTCTCATAGATTCTCGCTACCTAATAGTTCTTAATTTTTCACCAGCCTCATAGATGGCGCGCGCTACTGCTTTGACCGTGAACGTTTCCGTATCCCTCGTACGAAGTTCCTCAGCCAATCGCAAACTTACGCTTCGAGTTCCTTGGCCAATGGAATTGTATTTCTCAGTAACATTCCAAAAAGGACGGCAGTGTAGCATCATGGCATCTTGTCTTCTCTGATTCTCGTTGTTTGTGTTGTGTTGCGGAACTTACATGTGACTGTGACTTTGTGTTGACACTTAAGGATGAAAGCTGGACAAATCGAGTGTTGAGGTGGTCTGCTTTTCTACTTAACCCGGGTAAGTTTTTAAAATTAATTTTCGTCGCTTTTGTCATGACTTGCCTTTAATTTGTTTTGTTGTTGTCTTGTATGAGTTCTCGGTGTATTGTCTTGCGAGCTGTTTATTCCTTCGATCATTCAAGTGTCGTTTCTTTCGAATTGAGAACAATTTTGTGGTTGTTAGTTTCCGCCTTGGTTTTCTTGAACGAGAAATACGTTTCCTATTATACTTCGTTCTCTGTGTCTAGGTGTTTTCCATTGTTTAGAATGTTGTTTGTTAGTTGATGCATCTTCGAAACGATTCTTAACGTGCATCGCCCTCGCATAGATTTACACACGTTTATTTTTCGCGGTAGTCCGCATGTTACTTATCGTAAGAAGACCTTCAAGTGCGAACAGTATACCGCCAGTTTGATTGCCTGCGAGCACGTGAAAGTTTCGTTTGTCATAAAGTGTGCATTAGGTTTAAGACAGCAGATGCCTCGTGCGATAATTTGTTCCTTTAGTATGATTAGGGAGATTTTGTGTCGAAAAAACGTTCGTTGGTCTTTTCCATTAATTATTTCTCGTTAAGTGATCCGTCAAACACTAACTATTAGTACAATGAATTACTGACGATACCTCTGACACACACGAGAAAATTGACTGATTTAAACCTCTGAAAAGAAAGGGTTATGTATATCTTGGAATTTTAATTAGTATAAGGGAGATGTTTTTCCTGTTTCTCGTGGATAGGTTATTTTTGCTTCGTCCTTTTTTAGCATCTGGGGACATAAGGGACGACGCGTTAATGAAGGTGCGAAGAAGAATACGTCCAAAACAATGTTTATTCTTGGGGTAGTCGGTCCTTTTTACTCGTGCTTAAAAATTATGACATCCAAAGCTTGCAAAGTTCACGTTCGGGGACGTGTTCAATTGTACCTCATTGAACCGTCGATGTGTCTTTGGACGAATTTAATGTTTAATAGCTACCAGGAGTTATTGGAAAAGCATAATTTTATTTTTTAATCCATTTCTTTGAAAGAAGCACGGGGATGTTGATGTATATCGCAAAAGTTTTCTTCTGTCTACTGTCTTGTTGTTTGGAATTAGAAAATAAAATGTGCCGCCAACTTTGCCCGAAGAGAATAGGTTATTGCGTGGATTACTCTCTTAAGTTACTTTAGAATCTCGTTTCGTGGCGTATGTTTACTTGATGACGATCCCCACTCACTCATTCACGTGTTTTGAATATAACCTATAGGTATTTAATTGCGAACTAAAATCGAGTTCTGTAAACGTAAGCAGGTCTGTGAGAGGTGGTAGGACCGCAAGGAAGACGTAGCTTACGCATGGCTGCAGCGGTCACCCCGGTGTCAGACAAAAGATAAAATAGAGCCGACCCTGGCGTTTGCCTGTGCGCCGTAGGCAAAAAATAAAAACGGGTATCGGTATACGCCGCGGCATTCAAACCTGTTCGGATTTTTTTTTTGGATTCTCCGTCGTTAACGATGACGTGTTCCAATTAGGGTTATAACGTTAATTATTAGCAAGAAAAATCGATGGCGTTTAATTTGAGCCGGGAGTACATCGAAACGGAAGAATAAGGGTGAAGGTTGTAGCAGTGTATTTTTATTTAGGAATGTGGGACAGGTTCTATTTGTTATCCCGGCGTTTATGGAATGGCAACTAATGGGTTAAGTCGATTACATTCGTGGATTGTTTTTATACGAATGTCACGGCAGCTGTGTAATCTTTTTTAAGGATCCGATTGTTTTTTTCAATCCATAGCATTACTCCTGCCTAGAAATACACAGGATTTTTTTTAAAATCTTGATTTGCTGCCCTAGTAATTTCCTTCGTTAGCGAGTATTTTAATCGTGTTCGAATTTTATATTGATGGACGTTTCCGCGGAGTTCATCTCGTGGGCTACGTCCATATATAATCCGCAACGTAATGAATTCATGAAAAGAACGCATGTTTGTCGTCTCCATACTCTCCATTAAAAACATTGCTAATATTTTGATCCCGAAGTAATTGGCACACAAATTTTCTGTTTTGGAAATGGTTTTTAAAAAATAATGTACAAACACACATATATATGTATGTGTGTAGCACCTGGGCACCTGTTGACAGCGGCAACGTATTTATTGCTTTGGTTTTTTTGTCACTAGTAGGCCTTTTTAAAATCGTATACGACGGTAAATTTTGGTATTATCTTGAAGTTCGTAATGTGGAGGCCTTCCGAGCTTTTTAAAATCTCTTATAATTCGACGCGTCGTGTTAAGTCTTACCTTTTCATCTTTTTCATCAGATGTGTTGCGTGCAGTTTAAACGCTTTTTTTTTATTTATTACCGCCGAGTCTTTTGCTTTAGTTTACTTAGCATGCGAGCGTTACTTGTCGCGTTTCTTTGATTAAAAAAAACATTTCATTGTCAGATCGAGTAATTGCTTTAACGTACGAATTTGGCTCCAACTACGTTTTCAACGTGAAACGGCGTCAAGTTGTATAGGATTGTTTACAGTTGTATATAGGAATTTACTCATTTACCCCGACTACTCAAAAAAAAAAAAAACTTCGGAACTACATACGTCGTTCATTCACCGTTCGAAAGCACCCAAGGTTTCGAAAGTGACACTTTTCATGGGCACGCCTCCAATCTGCGTAGCTGTTGCATTACGTGACTCGGTTCGAAGAGTGCGTCGAATGAATCGTTTCGCTCGCGAAACTTTTTTTTTTTTTTTTAAATATCCTTCATTAGCCTTCGATTTTCGCAGGTGTTCTCCCGTCGTGGGAATGGCTCGCTATAAATATAAAATTTTCCTAATCTTATTTTCGAAGAACACAATTTTAACAGAAAGTGCCCCGTTTAATTTCGCTCTCTTTTATATTTCTCTCTCTCTCTCGCTGCCGTATCAAACTCCCTTTACACACATCTTTTTATCGACAGACTTTTTTATTTTTTCGTGAAAGAAGTCGAACGTTCTTTTAAGTTATCCCGACCTTGAAGACATTCTAAGACCGCTCCAAAACGTTCCCGTCCAAAGAAAAAAATCTCATTTTTATTGCCCTCTCCCTTTTTCTCTCTCTCCTCGGTTTTCTCCCCGCCGTTAAATCACTCTCCGCTCCACGGCTCATGATCCTCTCGCGACTGTTTTATCAGTGGGTAAAACACTTAAACATTTTTTTCCTCCTGTTTGTTTTTTTCAGGACTTGCTCCTACGCCCTTAATATGTGTTTACGTATGTATGTGTAATATGTATACAGTCGAACTTCTTTAAGTCGCACATCTATAACTCGAATTTTCCATAATTCGAAGTGAATTCATTTTGCGGGACAAAATATTTTGTGTTATTTTTGTCTTGTAACTCGAATTTTCTACGTCGAATGTTTTTGTTTCCTTTGAGGTTCGACTTATAGAAGTTGTACTGTAGATATTGTGTGTGTGTGTGTATATATATGTGTGTGTGTGTGTATATATATATATATATATATATATGTGTGTGTGTGTGTGTGTGCCTTCCGAACGAAACCCCGAATGATAGAAGAGAAGACGCAGGAAGAAAAAAAATTCCCCCGTGTTCCCGCGGGTTAAAGTAGTGGCGTGGTATAGGCACCGCAACTGGTCATGCAACTCCCATTTCTTGGTCTTATGTTAAATAAACGGCCTAGTTCGATAGTTTCTCACCTCACCTTCTCCTAAACAGGGCCCACGCCACTTTTTACCTTCCAAAGCACGCCGTCCCATTCCACTCCGGTTCATAATAAAATAAAAAAGCTCTGTCGGACACAATTACTTTCTCTCTCTTTCTACGAGAGAGGCCGCATTCTGTCCTTGGTGCGAGAGGTAGGATAGGGGAAAAAAGTTGGAGATGAAATAGCGCCTTGAGGTACTCCTGCGAGGAAAGGCTCGAGAGAGAGAGAGGTGTAGGATTGAGATGGGATGCCCTGATAAGTTCCGGCCACCTTTTTCTTCTTTTCTTGTCTTTCATTGGGAGGCGACGGAGTGCGACGAAGGGTTAGGGGGAGGGAAAAAAGTTCCGCCTCTTTTAAACTCCCCAACATCTATAAACTTTTTAGGTCTGCAGGTTTTTTTTTTTTTTTACGGGACGTAGGCGTCGGATAGGTGGCGTTGGTTTAGCGGTTTTGGGGATTTTCAGGGAGGTAAAGGTAGGGAAGGGCTGTGAAAAGCTTAGGGACGGAGGTATAGGAGCGTGTTTTGTGTGTGGGAGGATCCGGTCAACCGCGGCGATTCGGAGGAGTGATGAACATTTATGTTGTTTTGATCGGCTCGGCGTAAAATTTTTGACGGGTCGAGTCCGATCGGGTTGTTCCACGTAAAGTTCGATTTGACGAATTCATTTCGGAGCAGGTGGACGCATATCGGGTGAAAAATTTGCATGCGCTGACGTCTCACTGCAAGACGGCCTGCTATCTGAAGCAATTTTGTCGCGTATTTGTTTGTTTTAAAAGTTATTATTTTTGCGTAAATCAACGTCCGGTCTTCCGTTTTTGACTAGAAGAAAATTTCTTAAGCCAGGATAATATTAAAAGGCGTAGTTAGTATAAAGTTTGTATAAACACAGTCTAAGCCCCATAGCTAAAACGTGACCTTTAACTACGGAGGTGCGGTCTATGACACCACTAAGTTTTAGTGTAAAATTACTCCATTACTTTACCTCCCCGTAGTTTACATTTATTACTAATAATTAAAGCTATTATAGTTTATAAAATTCGTGCCAGATTATTAAACACTGATAATCTAATTGTAGATTGAGCTAGTGAATAAATAATAAGATTTAAAATAATAGCGGTCTGGGAGAACGAAACTCAATGACAACGTGATCGTAATTTCACCTTGCTAGTTAAAGAGTTGAAGGAAAGATGGAGAAAGGTAGAGATATAGAACTTCATTTTAGAGCAAATACTAGATGAATACGAACGCGAACATTCGAGATATCGAGGTTCGACCGTTATGTATTCTATACTTATTACTCTTGGATGCGTCCTTTGTCGTAGATGGCGTCGGTTTCTCAAAGCAATCGTTCCGCGCATGGTAGAGATTACTCAGCAGTGCTCACACTGGTAGTCCTTGTCGTTTTTTTTTGCACCCTTTATTATTTCTTCGCGTCTTCTTTGTTCCTGTCATAGCGCTAATCGGGGCAACGACCTGTTTGCAAAAAAATGACGAATGATTTCGCGTTCCTAAAATATCTGTTCGCCCCCCCTCCGACGCGACTCCAAACTGGTTCGTACGAGAATGAATATTAATCACGCAAATAACGCCGTCGTACTTATATATGTGAGTTTTTTTTTTTTTGCTTGCCAACTAGTGGTGACAAATCTTTCCGTCCGCAGATGTATAAGGCAGAAAAAGTAGTTTTAATTAATTTCACGACCGCTTTGCGGGACCAGTTAAGCAGAAAAGGTTTCGTGATTCTTTTTCGAAACGTTTGCTTAGGTTTGAATGTCAAAAGATTGCTATAGTTACTTTAGATGTTGAACGAATGCGCGTAAAACAAACTTTTGTCACGTGACGTTATTGGCATTAGTTAGATAAGTGTTTTTCGAACTTTTTCAATCGGCGACCCTGTGGAATGTCTCGCGAGCCAGTTGAGGGGAAGGCAAAATGCAGAAAAATACGTTGTTAACTGAGTTTTCATTAACTCTCGATAAAAAGTAGCTCATACAAAAATATTTGAATTTATATAATAAGAGCATTTAGTTCCTTGTAGTTTTTGACCCATTTCAGGTACTTCAGCATCGACTGTTCAGATTTTCCTCATGAAACTCGCGAACCGTACTTTGAAACAAAACTGAATTAGATGATAGATTCCTGTCTATGGTATACACGTCTACTGAACTAAAAACTTCAATCCAAACAGAATTCTCTGGTATACGGTTATAGAGTATAACTTGCTTTTCTGACCTTGCTTAGCATTTCGGCTCGTTTAAGATCTTCAGAAACTCCTGTAACCGTGAACACTTCAATAAGCGAAATGAGCCTCTCGGCTGCTACTTAGCCTTCCTCAGTGGCATTTCGCCGACCCTCCATTCCGAGTAGGACACTCGCGCGTTCGTTTTTTTTCGACACTTTCCATCACACAGGACGGTTAACTCAACAGTTTTGAAGGTATGTTTAGGTCGTCCATTTCATTCGGGCGATCTCGTTAATTTATTTTCGAATTGTTTTCCTTTTAAATACTGCCCGTGTTTCTGATAATTAAACCCTTCTGTATCGGCGTCCTCCCAAATAATCGACGCCTCCGAGCGTCTTGATTTTTACCGGCTTTTCGGCTACTCCGATTTCTCTCGTATACTGTTTCCCCGTCTACTTTCTTCCGCTCCAATCCTTGAAGTACATGTGAACCCGATCGGGTCGCTCTGGGAGTCCAGTGGAACGATTGTTCTTACTCAATATCGGAGGCGTCTCATAAGAGCTTTGAGAGATTAATTACCCGCCCGAGAAAGTCAGTGCACGCCTCTTTATTTTTTTCTTCCGAAGCCGCCACTAGATAAGAGGAAGGAGAAAAAGAGGCAAGAGGTGGGAGTGAGAATAGAGGTTTCAAAGTTTTTTTTCCCGGGTCCCATAAGAGAGGATTAGAAAGAGGGGGAGTGTGGGCGGTTTAGATGCGTCCGAGGGAGGGGGTTATTTTTTTATTTATTTTTTTGGTCGCTGGATTCCATCGCGGGTCCCCCAGGAGATCGTATGCCCGCGATTGGAGGAGTTAAAAAAGGAGAGAGAGGGAGGGAAGGGGGTCCTTCGTTCCTTTTACTCTTCTAGGGGGGGATTTTTTTTTTACCGGGAGGAGAGGAAAAGATTGGAGGTGTTTCTTTTTTTTAATTTTTTTAAGGCGGTAGTCGAAGAAGAGAGCGGAGGGTAGATGGGGGTGGGAGAGTAGTGGCGTGCGTGTGTGTTGCCAGAAACGAATGACCCTGCTCCTTAGGAATTTCATCCGAGAGAGAGAGAGAAATTGGCTTTTTAAGGTTTGGTCTGGGATAAGGAGGTGAAGGTGGTAGGGGAGAGGGGAAAAAAGGAGTGAGCGAGTGTTTTTTATTACTTCTTTCCTCCTACTCAGATCCAACCTCGATAAAAAACACTTGCCGTGGCATCGCTACGGGAGCGGTAAGTTGGGTGGGATCAAGAAGAAGAGGGGTGTGGAATTTTTCGGGTGTGGGAAGATTTTCTTACCCGCCCGAAACCCCACCCATTTTCTTTCGAACTTTCTCACTCTCTCTCGCTATTTTTCGGTTATTCCTTGATAGGCACGTTGAGAAGTTCCGCGGTTTATTTTCGGAGAGGATTTATTTAAAAAGGATTTATTTAGCGATCTCAAAAAAAAAAGTTCATCTCCGAGCGGTCGTGGAATTTTTTTTTTTTCGAAAAAAGATATGATGGCGAGTCGACCCGAGTATGCTTTTTCCATTTTTATTTTTAGCCGTTGAGAATGTTCTCGACCTTCCTCGGGTGTTTGGTGGAACGGCGGTGGAAGGTTTTTGTGAATACATTATTCCCAATGTCTTAATTCTTTCTGCTCTCTCTCTCTCTCGTTTCGCCGATTAAGAGGTTTGTTTTATTTTTTTAATATAAAGTCTTAACCGGCTTGTCTTTGGGTGACTAATGACCTTCCTACCTACTTTCTTTCCTCTTCACCTTGCTCTTTCTCTCTCTCTCTCGCCCTCTCCTCCAAGAATACCTTTTAGGAGGAACAGGAGTAAAGCATTAGCTCATTGATCGTATCAACGTTTAGGAGATGATTGGCGGTTTTAACATTGGGGGTATTTTTTTAAGGACCCTCTGATACATTGGATGACACTTAAGGAAATTTTCTATATTTTAACTCACTTCCGCGGCGTGTGATTTCTTAGGAGATGTCTCCGGAGTTCATTAAATTCATTATGGTGTGTCGCTGCCGAATTTTCTGGACGTCGTGTCACGTGGATTGTGTTTGCCAATAGTATTCCGAGGCTCTTGAAAAGCACGATGCATAAATTTCTTATCATATTCGCCCCACGATGCAAAATGTTCGCGCTATCATAACTCGCCACCAGGGGGTTGATTTTAATGCGCGTGGAACATTAAATTCCGTGTTGTGTGTTATATAAGATCCAAAACAAATACGAATTACGAATATATTACGGAAGTTTAAGAAAATGTATGGGAAGCATTTATTTTTTACGTGTTGTGCATGTATTTATTCGGGTGAGAGACACATTTGATGAAAATAAGTGGAAAAAATCAAATTTACTGATTGGGAACGGTATCACAAATTGATAAATTGTGTAAATACGGCTAACGAGAGTTATATTCCAGTATAGACTGTGCCCTAGCCACGCAATTAATTACAAGTTAAACTGCTGTGTAGTGTAATGTTTTATTCTTTTCCTCGGTCCCACGTTTTTAGCAAATATCTCCCGTAAGAGTGCAATTACTAACAAAAGACGAACAATGAGCTTTTCATAGAGAAGTTTTCGTCAAAAAGATTGTATTATTCGAACAGGATAGATTTTGCTCTAATATTAACAAATGTTATGATATATAGAACGATTAGAAACGTGCGTTTTAATTGACGTCTTTATTTAGCTTTCTCTTTTAGTCTAACATTTGCATTGTGTCGCGACCTTGTCAAGCGCGATCTAATTTTTTGAAATCGGCCAAATGAGTGCTAACACTCCAGCGGAGCTAATATTTACGCTTGACCGGTACATATTTGTGCGGACGTCTCGCGTGGAAGCAATTTGTCCCTCCAAAGGCTCCCCTCCCTAATGAGTCGGCTTCGATCATGCTCGCCTACCTTTAACTCTCTCGAAAACCTCTCTGGACATTCCTTTTTAATCCTCTTTCACTCCGGACTTTGCAGCTAATGTTTAAAGCTTTTGACATTTTACCTCACTCATCCTGCCACGGTAGGACCGGCCGGGAGATTTCACCCTACCCTCCCATCCTCCTAACTTCTCATTTTCTGGGGTGGACAGGGGCTGTAGAACTCCACCAGAACGCTCCAACGGAACCTGACCGACGGCTGGTGTCCGGGGGGGAGGGGGGAGTGTAAAAGGGTGGTGGCCCCTTTCTACCAGATGAGGGGTGAACAAGAGAGGGACCCTTTCCTCCCGAGACTTCCTCCTCGTGCCCTCTCTCCCGACTCTACCCTCGCATGCCGAGAACCCTGTCTTTTAGGACTACTTCCCTTAAAAATTTCTATCCTTGGCACCAACTAATATTTCTTAGCACCCGAAAATCCTACCGTTTCTCCTCCCTACCTATCTTTCCTCCCTTTCTCCTACCTCTTTCCTCCCTCTCTCCTACCTCTTTCCTCCCTCTCTCCTACCTCTTTCCTCCCTTTCTCCTACCTCTTTCCTCCCTTTCTCCTACCTATTTCCTCCCTCTCCTACCTCTTTCCTCCCTTTCTCCTACCTATTACCTCCCTCTCCTACCTCTTCCCTCCCTTTCTCCTACCTCTTTCCTCCTACCTCTTCCCTCCTTTTCTCCAACCTCTTCCCTCCCTCTCTCCCAATCTTACTTCTCTCTCCAATCTCTCTCTCCATCCTTTGTCTCTCCACACATTCTACACCCCCTCTTACTCCACCCCCTTCCTCTCTCCCCCCCCTACTTTTTCCACCCCCCCTACTCTCCACCCCCCTTCCTCTCTCCTCCCCCCCTACTCTCCACCCCCCCTACTCTCCACCCCCCTTCCTCTCTCCACCCTCTTTCCTCACCCTCTCTCCATCCTCGTTCTCCACCCTCTCACACCACTCTCACACCACCACCCTCTCCTCTCCATCCTCTTTCTCTCTCTCCATCCTCTCTCTCTCTCCATCCTCTCTCCACTCTCCATCCTCTCCACTCCATCCTCTCTCTCTCTCCATCCTCTCTCTCTCTCTCCATCCTCTCTCTCTCTCTCCATCCTCTCTCTCCACTCTCCATCCTCTCTCCACTCCATCCTCTCTCTCCATCCTCTCCTCTCTCTCCATCCTCTCCTCTCTCTCCATCCTCTCCTCTCTCTCCACTCCATCCTCTCTCTCTCCATCCTCTCCTCTCTCTCCATCCTCTCCTCTCTCTCCATCCTCTCCTCTCTCTCCATCCTCTCCTCTCTCTCCATCCTCCTCTCTCCATCCTCCTCTCTCCATCCTCTCCTCTCTCCATCTCTCTCTCTCCATCCTCTCTCTCTCTCTCTCCATCCTCTCATCCCTATCTTTCACCTCCCACCCTCTTTAACCCTTCTTTTCTTCACCCGACCTGTCCGGAAGGTTATCCGAAGAGTGGACAGACTGGCGCATAAGCGGCGATGCGGATAAAAATAGCGTGTTCCTTTAAAGCAGGGGTTCCCAACGCGGTGCCCGCGGGCGCCATGGCGCCCTCCCGAGGTTCTCCGTAACGCACGCCGAGGTTTGTTCTGGTGTCCTTAACACTTTGAGCTCTTGTGAGTAATATCGTTAAGCGTCCGCAGAATGATGCAAAGTACCAATGTATTAAGATTTTATGGCAGTCTAATAGAATTTACACGCAATATATTTTTGGATTTAACTCGCAGTTTTTTCGCCAGGGCGCCCCACGCTTTCGCTTTAAAGTCAAATGCCCATGTAAAGGTTGGGAACCACCGCTTTAAAGCGTTGTCTCCGGTCGTCGCAGGTGTATTTTCGAGAGGCACGTGAGTCGATCAGTCTGGGAGGGCTCAATTGTCATTTTTTCGCTCTCGGCTTTAAAAAAAATCCATTCCGCTCTCTCCGCGTCGTGTTTTGTAGAGACGGATCGCTCTCTTCGTGGAAGTGGTTCCACTCTTCTTTTTCCCTCCCTCTTGCCTTAAGCTCCATTTCGGTTTCGTCCGCGTTTTCAAGTAGTAGGTGGGTTGTGGTTAAAAAAAAAAATTCGGACTGCCGCGGCGAAGGAATCGAAGACCTGGTTTCGCCCAGGATTTTTTTGTTTTTTTAAAAATTATTCCCTCTCTATTTTTATCATTGCCTCTCAAGAGAAAGTGGCATTTATTGATGGATGGTTTTCGCGTCGAGAGATGTTTTTAAAACCGCTTGATTGATTTCCTGTCTGTATTTTAACCTTAGATCGGAATCTCTCGGATATCTTTTCGCTCTAAACGTTCGTCGTTTTTTTCTTTTTCTTTTATTTTTCTTTTCTTTTTTTTCACCCTACGCGGAGGAGATGCCGCGGAGTTGATACCCGTCCGTCCGTCGGTGCGCGTGAGCGTGAATTACCCTCGAGAATACAGATAGCTGTTTCGGTTGACGGCTTACATCGGCGCTATCCACGTCTTCCTCTCTCTTTCTTTCTTTGTTTTTATTATCGCGAGGAATTGGCGTTCTCTTCATGTCCTTTTTAAGCTCAGGTTGGTGTCTGCGATTCCGCCGTATGAAATGATGGCGGAGTTTTTCCGGTGTCCTCGTCGTTAACGCGTTTGTTAGAGAATCAGGACAATTTTTTTTACTTCGCTCGTAATGGACGATGGTAATTTTAGAGACCTTTGCGTGTAATTTTAGGTGTCAGTAAGCGTTTGCGGAACTCGAAGTTTTTGGGAACCAATCTGTCAGGTCTATCGTCAAGAGCATGGCTTTCGTTTTGTATTATTTATCTGTTCACTTTTCATTGCTCCTAGGTGGTGACAATGTGGTTAAAGTAGCCCCGTGCGGGTTAGGATTTTTTGGAAAAACCGCGTTGGGCAAAACCGCTTTGCGTAAGTTTGATACCTTACGGAAAAAGTCACGCGTTTGGCTTATAGTTACATCGTATATATTGCGGATGATTGCTGGATTTATTCAACCGCGTATTATAAAATTCACGTTCGGAAAATCCGCGTTGTGCATGGGTCAGTGTAATATAACTATCGTATCCATTGCACGAAATTTAATAGTTAAAAAGGATCGTTAACTTGAATATAGAGGAGACCACCCATAAATCACTGAGCGTCATCTGTAAGTGAATTTTATAAATATATAAATTTGTATGGTCCATGGTTACAACGGGATTTTCGTTATTTCAGAGTGCATGGTTTTTTCATTCATTCATCGAAATAGGTAAATATGGACCGATTTTCTTCGTTTTTGCTTTATTCGACGGCCAAAACTCTATACTATCTCATTATTGCGATGTTTACATGTGACACGGTCGAAGTTTTCAGAAATACGCATTCTATTTCGAAATTTTGCGGTTCTTTCGTACTCATTCCGGGTGTTGTCAAGGCGACCATCATTGTTGCTTCCGATTCAATTAGTGTCAATTAAACCTTCAAATAGGTGAAAGAATAGTGTTATTCTCTTCGTACTTTTAAGGATCGAAATTATTGCTGTAGCAACGTCAAACTTTATACATAGCAACGTAAATATTTACGGATAATTATTCAGTTAACTGCGTATGGTAAGCGTCTCAAAGCAGCTGAATCTTTATTTCATCGTTTGAATTCTGGAATCTTACCTTTTTGTAAGTAGAACATCTGTAATGTTTATTAACGCAAATAGGCTCTCGCATAAATTTAAAATTAGATGAGAATATGGACAAACGTTATTTTTTGTAACACATTCATTGTTATCTTCTCTTCATTTATAATCTAAATAAACGGTTGCATTCAGGGCCGCGCTGGGCATATTTGCCGCCCGGGTGCATGCAGTTTATGCCGCCCCTTATGGACTTTGGCCCAGATTTTTTTCGATTTTTAGATTAAAAGTTATTTAATTTAAGAAATAAATTGTGCAAAACACATTGCGCAAACTTTCTCGTATACTCATATAAAAAGAACCAATGAAAATTAAAAACAAAAATTCGCGATCAATTACTGTGTAGAATTAATATCCTCTCTGATATGGCTTTTCAAATGCAGATTTCGGCTAGCCTTGCTTATTCAACAACCAGATGCAGACCTAGTAACAGCCAGAACTATTAACGCCTCCAGCGCCCGAATAATGTACTCCCTAGTCACAGCGTTAAAGTTGTGGTTCTCTTCGGTTATCCCGAACCCCATTCTGAAAAATAATTTTTTGAGATAACCCTTTCACGCAAAACGAAAGTTACAAACCCATGACTGATCTGCCCGTGGCGACATTTATCCACCCTATCACCGGACAACGTGGAGGGATACATTCGTTCCAGATAGGCGAAGGTCCGGATAGCGCCCGGAGACGGCTACATCCGATATAAAAGGCATTATAATCTAAAAAGACAGCGAGCCGCAGGCTGCCAATGCGGACACCAGCGGAGTAAATATCGGTAGAGGAGTAAGACAGAGCTGTATGTATGGATTATAGATTTGTATGGGGCAGAAACGTGGACACTAAGGAAAAATGATATAAAATACTTGGAAAGCTTCGAAATGGCATGGAGAAGAATGCTGAATATAAAATGGACAGATAGGGTGAAAAACGAGGAAGTACTACGAAGAATATGAGAGAAGCTAACGATTATACAGACTATCAAAAAGAGGAAGGCGATCTGGATTGGACATTACCTGAGGAGAGAGAGCATGATTAAAGAAGTGCTAGAAGGAAAACTGGATGGAAAAAGAGGAAGAGGTAGGAAAAGGTTTCAACTGATAGCAGGGGCGGATCCAGAAACTTCTCAAGGGGGGGGGGGGGGGGGGGCGATCGCTCCTCCACCTAGCGAATCCGCCTCTGCTAACTGTCCTATATTTTGAAAACCCCTATCCCTATCAGAATCCTTCTTTCCCTTGCTATACAGACCTAATCTGCGACGCATAATTGAGGATTTTTGCGCGGAATGAATTTAAGAAAGCACCCAGTGGAGTGCAATGGGGTTATCTAAGGAGGGGGCGATCCTGGCTGATAGACTACTTGAAAGGGAAAGAGAGCTATCAAGACATGAAGAAGACTGCGGAAAATAAGGATAACATGGAGAACCAGGTTTAATCATGAATAGTCACGGGCCTGTCTACGGACAGACTACCTATGGTGATTTACTGCAGATCATAGGAGCAACCCCCTAAACTTGGGAACTCCGGTCGACCTAAGAAAGTTTGATAATATTAGCCAGTAGTTAGGATAGGTTGAAAGAGAAGCGTTTTTTTTTAACCTCAAACAGCAATAAACACCTGAAATTTATTTTTAAGATTAGTCGAAAAAAATTGAGGAAAATAGCAGATGCCGTGAAATTTATAGCCATTAGTCGGGCCACGGATACGAACGTAAAAGTATTAACAGTTGCGGCTTCGTGACTAAATTTAGCGAGAGAAAAGTTCGGTCGATTGTCTCATGTTCGGTCTCGGTTACAAGTAATACTACTATCGCATTGTCGGCTAATATATAAAAGGGTGATTTAAAACGTTAAGGTTTTATAAGTCGCTCGAAGGTTTTTCCCCCTCCGTTCAGTTTGATTTATATGTTCTCTCACAATCCCTAAAGGAAATCGATTATGAAGTTAATTGACGCGTCATTAAAATGGTTCCCTCTGCAGTTTTGGGTTGGGCGTGTAGATAGATCCTTATCTCTTTCTCTCCTTCCCTTTCAACCGCCCTCCCCTCCCCTCGTTTTTTATTTCCGAAAGGCGCCGTTTTTTTCGAGGCGCACGCACGCACATGCGAAGAAGAACGGCGCACATCAATTTTTTTCGCTCGTATTTTTTGTTTAATTCGCTATTTCGACGGAAGCGTTTTTATTAAGCGCCGCCGCCGTCTCGACGCCATCTGGCCGATTTTTCTCTATTCGGAGAGAAAGAAAAAAGAGGGGGTAGTAAAGGTTTATATGGTATGTGTGTGTCTATATATATATATATATATATATATATATATATATATATATATATATATATATATATATATATATATATATATATATATATATATATATATATATATATATATATATATATATATATATATATATATATATATATATATATATATATATATATATATATATATATATATATATATATATATATATATATATATATATATATATATATATATATATATATATATATATATATATATATATATATATATATATATATATATATATATATATATATATATATATATATATATATATATATATATATATATATATATATATATATATATATATATATATATATATATATATATATATATATATAAAAAATCACGGACCTATGATGATGATAATGTGCGGGAGGTGGCATAACTCTTTGTCCCAAGAAGTTTTTGCGTTTACCCAATTTTAAGCAGGTTTTAATGGAATTTCTTACGGATGTTTTCCCGGTCTTCCTTCTCTCTCTCTCTCTTTTTTATTACCTAACCGTTCCCGCCTTCTTCATCAAGAAAAAAGTGGTTGCCGCGTGTCGGGTTTCTGTTGTTCGCGATCGATCTTTTTTGGATCTGTCGTAAATTAGCGGGCGTTTTTGAATCGGTTTTTTTATGCTTTGGAACGTCGCGGGACGACCTCCGATTTGAGTTCATTCGTAGAAAGATGTACGTCTTTCTATTCGTGACGGCGTAAAATTCCAACTACATTCTGGAGTATACTTAGGGGCGGTACTTTTATTCATATGGGTCATTCGATTAGCTGTTTTAACTACAGAGGTGAAATAATGAACACGTAACTGACCGCTATTATTTTGAAAATTATTATTAATCGCTAGCTATATCTACAATTGGATTTCTCGTGTTTAATAATGTCATCAGGATTAAGAGGTAATTAAAAGAAAAGCTAATGATCGCGTTGTTTTTTTTGTTAAATGTAAACTAGCGGAAAGTGAAATAGTGTAATATGGGTTTAAGAGTAATTTGACTATAATTTAGGTGGTGGCTCACAGGTCCCACCTCAGTAATTAAAGATTAATTCGGTATCCGGAAATAATATTGGAATGCCTCATTCTATATATAAAGTTTCCGCGATCTGTACGTTTGTTTGTTGGTCTGATGTAACGCTACACCCACTCGCTAGAAAAAATGCGAATGATAATATATTTTTTTAATGCCCTCGGCAGGAGCATGGGAGCTAGACACGCCAACCACACCTCTACCAGTAACTCGAGAAAGAATCGATATAGAAACTTGAAATTTGGCAGGTATTCTCGATTCACATATTTTATGGGGATGACGGAAAACGTCGAAAAAAGTCCTGGGTTCGGCTCCAAGGAAGACATTTCCATTTCCCGTAAAATAACACGTAAAAATCGACTCATCGACGTGCATGCTTTCATTCTTTTTTAGATTAAAATTAGAAAGAATTAACCTACGCTCTTCGGATCTGAATCATTTTGTAGAAAAAATATAAAGTTTCTTACCCTGTTCATCTTTTTCGCCTACAGTCCGAAATCACTCATGTTAAACGTTTATAATTCACATATTCTGGGGAAATCTTGCCATGTTAACGGGGTGTTGTCTTGCCTACCAATTACATTGTTATTTCAATCCATAGGGGTGTAAGCATGCATTAAATGTTTTTATTACAAGAGAGAGAGAGGAGAGGGAATTGATTTTCATATCAACCAAAGTAAACAACATTCTTAAATTGTTATATTGAGTATACATTCATTCTCTTTCGTGAAAGAATATACACAACTATTTTGTTTAACTAAAGAAAGCCCGTCATATACAGCTCGATAAAGGCTCCACAGTGTGTGCACCTCACTTTACTTTCCTCTCCTTTACATTTGACGCGGAAATTAAGTGAAATTAACACTTCTTTTAATTACCTCAACCCTCATGACAGATCATTAAACGCTGAAAATCCGACTGTAGATGTATAGGTAATGAATAAAACAGTAATAATGAATAATATTGGCCCGGGAGAGACAACACCTCGTTTACAATGTGGTCTCAATTAAATCTCAATATTTAAAAGTAAAATGCAACATTTTTTCCTTTGCGCATAAAAAAATATGATGTTATCGTAATGAAAATTTGTCCCCGAGCGCAAAACTTCCCTGTCACGACGTCCTGAATGCATCCCGCGTTACTTTTAACGAAATTGCCCCATGAGGAAACCTTATCAATCGGTAATGCATCCGGAGATTGTTCGCATTTGGCGGCTTTCGGAGAACGTCGGGTCGACGAAATTTTCATGCAGCTTTTTTCCCACTCTCTATGCGCGCCGGCGTTTATTATTTTTTCTCCAGGAGGCGTAGTACGTGTATTTTTTTTGTTCCACCTCGGCTCCCGGAAGCCGTGTGAGATATTGGGTGGGTGTGACGAGAGAGAGAGAGGCCCTGGTGGGCGTAGGAATGAGGAGGTACTACTCAAGAGAGAGAGAGAGGGGGAAGGGTGAGGGAGGCTGGTGGTTGTGCCCGTGGTGAAAGCACCGCGTGGGAAGAATGCTATGTGGGCGTCGCACGAAGAGAGAGAGACCTCTGGCGGTGGTAGGTACAGGCTATCGGTCGTTTTTAAGCCGTCATGGAGCAAGGAAGGGGGGAGTGGAGGAAGCTTAAAAACTTAGTACCCGTTATCTCTCCAGGTATGGAAGCGGCCGAGATATTCCGGGGCGCTTACGATATATACCCTCGATCCGTCCATATCGAATGGCGCGAACGGACGAATTAAGTGCTTTCTGATCGGCCTTTATGGCGCGAATCATTTCTTTTTTTTTTTTTTTTGACGGAGGGATTTTCTTGCGCTCTCCGCGTTGGGCGGTTCCTTTTTTTATTCGCATAGCAGGGTTCTGCAAAACGGTTTGTTACCTCTCCTCTCCCATTAAAAGTTTCCGGAGGGACGCAATTCTTTTGTGGTGATGTGTGTGCTGCTCGCGGGGAGTTTTTGGTGGCCGTTGAAACGGTCTGGGAAGGATGAGGCTTTATCCTACGTGTTCCGTTCACTTTGTTTGTGGCGTTTTAACTGTTTTATGGTCGGTCCCTCACCTGCCTACGTTTATGGCGGTATTTAAACGCAGGTTAAGCTGTTTCTTGGGGATAAGAGAGAAAATATGCGGCTTAATTTTTATTGAACGGCTAAGACAGTGGTTTTCAAACTGGGTGCCTCGACTGATTTTTTGCCTCAACTGATTTTTAGGGGTACCGCGAAAAACTCATTTCATAAATCAGGGATTTGGATGTTTTCACGGGTAATCAGGGAATAATTTTTCTTCTAATAAATTGATCGCAGTGTAGTACCAACAGATTTAATGCGTCCAAAGGATGTAGCATCCTATTGTAAAAATATAAAAACCTTGTGTCCATTGTTGGGGTGCCGCGAGATTCTGGTCATCATCGATAAGGCGCCGAGCCTACAAATAAGTTTGGAAGTTGGTTTAATTATTAGAAAAAATGCCCAGATTCAGGCACTCAACATTTTTAACGCGTCGTCGGTTAAAATACGTATCTTGTCCAAGGAAGCCAGTGGGATTTGTGGAGAGT
The DNA here is from genome assembly GCA_036926305.1 of Uropetala carovei. Classification (NCBI taxonomy): domain Eukaryota; kingdom Metazoa; phylum Arthropoda; class Insecta; order Odonata; family Petaluridae; genus Uropetala; species Uropetala carovei. Next base: position 9,478,382 of record JAXCHB010000108.1, read on the forward strand.
GGGGGTCCGGAGTGGGAGGTGGTGTCGTGGGTCACCTGCATTCAACCAGAAGAAGCCATAGACAAATTCGAAGGGTAAACAAGGAGAAAAAGCAGAAGCGAGACGACCCTCATTTTCAGCTATTTTTTCCGTCACATTTCAATTCGGTGTGGTCTTATTTTGTCTGTAAGCTTTAATGCTTGCGCACTCATTTCAGATTAAATTTCACGCAAACATTGAAGGGTTGAAGGATCTGCATCCAAACGTCGCTTCTCTGGACATCGGCGAGCTTCGTTGTCTTTGTTAGCCTTTGAAGCAGGCGTGTCAAACTCCATGAGCCGTCAGGACCGTATTAAAACGATGGATATTATAGAAGGGCCGCATAAGAATTACAGTTGTTTATTGATGGCCATATTAGATAAAAATTGACTATAAGATCGGGGTCTTTTTTTTGCCATTAAGAGTAACAATTCAGAAAACGCGTTTTTTGGGCTTTAGTAAGAATGCCAAAATATCGAATTATTCTTATAAAAATAAAGCATACGTATAAAATAATGAGCTCTTTAGTTGAGACGGAAATGAGCATTCGGGCCGCAGTTAGGCATGGAAAGGGCCGCTAGTTTGACGTCTGCTTTAAAGGCACCAAACTAAAGATGTCAAAGTTTATCTTCCCGTAAATAAGTACATATTAATATAATATTCATGTATTAATGCTATTTTCATGAAATTCTGCAATTCTCTCTTAAAACGCAGGAATAGTAAGATTCTACATAACTATGGTGTTTCCTAAAATCTCCAAGCTACGTGCCTGATAACGAGAAATAAACACGCCTCAATTTCTTAGGTTTTTTACGCAAGTTAATGGCAGTAAGCGACACGGGAAAACTAGTTCTGTCTTTGAAGAGACTCAAATTATTCGAGTTTTCAAGCATCCATTCGACGAAGAGTTATACTGTAGCGAGAATGTATTCTCTGCGTACCGGAAAACGCTCGAATTACAGGCATTCCAGTTAATTAAGATTCGATCGTAATTTCCCCGTCATAAAAACGTTTAAAAAAAAACAACTCCGTGTAATTACTCGCTCGCATGCGGGGATCGAATTACAATCTGGTCCGGGACCGGATTTAACGCGACGCATATTTCCACGTTTCTCAAACGGTGGAAGTCGAAAAATGATTCAGTCGCATCGCAGTTAACTCCTCTTTTATGTTACTCCGTGCTTACATCCGGTGACGGGCCATAAAACTTCGCAGGAGAAGCGGCAGATCGAATATACATACACACACACACAGGCGCGGGTTGGGTCGGGGTGTGAGGAAAGGCGGATCACAGAACAAAACGGATAAAAAAAAATAAAATCCACCTCGCCGCCGAATAACGCACTTTTCTCAAATTCTCCTGCAAACGTGTGTGGGATCCGTTTAAAAAAAAAAAAACGCCTTCTCCCCACCGAAACGGACGTTAAAAGGGGGAATTAAAAATACGCCTATCTCGTTCGCCCTCGGTGGCAAAGTTGGGGGAAGGAGTTGGGAAAATTTTAAATAAAGAATCGGATGCGAATTATTACGATCTTAAGAGTGTCGATTACGATTCCTCACCACCCCTTTTCTTCTCTTTTTTTTTTCACCCTTTTCTCTCCGACTCCTTTTCTTTCTCTCTCGGCCACTCCCTTTCTTCGACTCGGCGCCACCTCCGCCGTTTTTCACCCTTTCTCTCTATCTCTCTAACCCCCTTTCCCCCCCATCCCCCCTCCTCCCAAACCTCGCCGCCACGACACGGCGATTGGACGGGTAAGAGAAAAAAAATCGGGCGAGGGTCGCTAGGCCGCATTCCTTCCAGAAGACCAACGTCATCTGAGCTCAATGGAGGTCCGCGGGAGAGAGAGAGAGAACCGTAGGAAGAGTGGGGAATGTTGTATGGAGAGAGGGAGAGATGGGGGAACCTCTTCTGGAGGACGTATCCTGAGAGAGAGAGAGGGAGGTCTTATCGTTTGTTTTTTTTAATTTTGGTTGTTTTTTTTCTCGTGTGGGACGACTTATATGCCCGGTTGCGGAGGAGTATTTTTTTTAATGACGGCACCTCCGCGCATTCGAGAGCCGCATCGGGTCTCATTTGTTTTCCTCGCGACCTGCCCATCAGGGGTCTCTCTCTCTCTCTCTGTTAAGTTCGGCTGCTTCTCTGGTCCAGGATGCGGCAAGTTTCTTTTACTATTGTCAACACCGGAGAAGGATGGGTTGGTAGTTTTTGAAAACGGGGGATTTTTGGCACTTTTTCTTTAGAGAGAGGGATTTGCGTCCTTTTTGATCTCCACCGCTGTCTCGTGGGTTCTTTCTCTTTCCTCTCCTCTGCGGTGTGTTCTCTGGAGGCGCGCAACGCTTTTCCCGTCAGGCACCTGTCGTTTTACCCCCCTCCTACCAGTACCTCTCTCTTTCTCGTCTTCATGAATTCCTTCCCTCCACGGTTGGGATTTTCTTTCTCTTTCTCACGTGGAAGTTTGCCGTTGTATGTATGTGCATACTTGGGTATTTTACGATCAACTGGTTCGCGGTAGGATTTGCATGGCAGGTGGTGGAGTGGTGGGATGGGAGTTTTGTACAGGAGGAGATTCCAGAGGACGATTATATATATATATATATATATTTACACACAGCGGTATTCGATTTCATATGTTGGATTTTCCTTTTCGAAACAAAATATGCGGTGACTCGTGTTCCCTTCGCTGCATATTTTTCTCCACGACGCGTTAAATGAATCGTACACGGATTAAGGTCGCGGATGCAGTGTTTTTTTCAAGTTGAGAGAGGTTGGAGTGTGTCTTTTACACGAGCTATCTAGGTGCAGATAAAGCCGTGATTATGATTAAAGCCTGCGTGCGTAATTTCTTCGCTGTGTTACGCAAGTACATGCATTTTCTGTGATCTTTTTGACTCGGACGGCGTTAGAACTTACTCGGTTTTCCGTGGGTTCAAATTCTTGTTTTCCGTGGTATCGAATTGCGATTGTAATATAATAAGGATTGATATGTATTGGGAGAAAATTGGACATTCGGTGAACATGAATATAGACAAAATTTTAACTAATTTTGATGTTAAATTTGCCAAAATGCTGGTAGGATGCATACCTGCCTTCTAACCCGAAGGTCGCGGGTTCGAATCCCGCTTCGCTTATGGATGTTGTGATTCGTCTTGGGGTTTTTCCCCAACCTGCAGACAAGCCTTTGGCCTCGCATCAATAAAAAAAATTAGAACTGAAAATTGTCGAAAAGTTTCTTAATCTTTAATTACGAAGACGTGGTCATTGAGACACACCGAAATCCAATTTTAGATACGGCTAGTGAAAAATAATAATAAAAAACGGATATCTATGAGACAGCACCCCAATTCAAATGTGATTATAATTTTACCTCAAAGGTTGTTTAATTGCGTTAATTGCTCGATTTATCCTCGGGGATTTTTGCCTGTGCGCCTGCTGTTCGGGGTAAAAAATTATGGAATATTTTTTCTTTAAAGATGTTTTATATATAAACCAGATGTGTTTTGTAAAAAATGGTCATTTGTAAATTTTTTCCTAATGATATTTTTTCTTCACTGTAGTCAAAAATACTGAAAAAGGTGTACCTTTCCATGGTGCGAATTTACCGAAACAGACCGTACAAAGGGGTGGCCCGAGGTACATTGGCGCCCCGGGCGAGAAACCACTCAGCGCCCCTCCGTAAATGTTTGTTAAGATATTTTTAATAGAGCTCGTCCATTTATTCATTGCCCCGTAAAATTATTGATAATGAAAAGTAAAAGGAATTTTATATAGATTCCAGCCCATCACGCTATATGAATTAGCGTATCCAGTATTTATCCACTTGAATGAAATGTAGAGGTAGATGGTTAGTGCTCCGAATACTTGGGCGCCCCGGGCAGCCGTCCGGCTCGCCGGTACTTCGGGCCGGCCCTTCCCTACACTTTTGCGGAGACAGGGTCTCGGCATTAGACGTTCCATGTGGAATTTCGTCATTTTCTCAAGTTTATGCGGGTAATGTTCTTTTAAAAATTTTTAGGCACCGGGCAAAATGGGGATACTTTCATTATCCCTTCATTAGTGTATACAGATTTAAAGGCGAGCTCTTTCTTCATCTTTCCCCTTCCATTTCCTCCCTGCGAAAATTATTACCATTAAAAAAACCTTTTTAATACGTTTTTACTAACCGTGTCGATTTCTACGCGATTTCGAAAACGTATATTTTTTGGCGACGAGCCTTAAGCAAATTTCCGTCGGCTCCGTTCCGCTGTTTGTATAATAAACAAAAACCCTTTTCCCATAAGCGGAAGCCCGTCAGATTCCGAGGTCCATTTTCACCTGCCACGGAGAGAAATATTACGAGCGTTCCGCTCTTCGTTTTTAATTTCCCGGAGAACGTTAACAAGCGGTCATTTTTTTTCCAACCCAGAGCCCTCCGACCATGCGCGCACATAACGAGAAAAAGGTATCTTAGATGGGAAAGTACGCATTAGTTCTCTCGGATAATATTTTTGAGAGAGAGAGAGAAGTCCGGCATTCCCAGTCCAATTACGTCATTTATCATCCTGTCTCGACCTGTAACGCGGCTCCTCCGTTCTCCGCGCGAGATTTTTTTTTTTTGGAATTTCGTGCTAGATCCACCATCTCTTTCACTCCCAAGGGCGAAACTCTCCGTATAAAGAGCAAATAATTGGCGGAAGGGTCGATTCGGCGTAACTCTTTCGTTGTTATCGCGTTTTTCTCGTGGGCGAGCCCTCTTTTCTTTTTTAAATAAACATTTTTTTGGGGTCGTTGAACTCGTACGTTTTTTTCTTCTTCCTCTTTTGTGGACCAAGAGGGAGAAGTGGGAGATGAAAGATCACTGCTATTACCCCGCGCACACCTTTTTTCACCGCCTCTGTACCCTATCGTTTCCCAACCCGAAACCACCCACAACTCCGCTAAGCAGCGATTCCCTCTCTCTCCTCCCGCCTCTGCATTTGATGGGTGCCCGCAGGGGTGCCTCTCCTTTTTGGATATGCTCGGGTGGTTGTTCTCTCTCTCTCTTTCTTGAGTACCTTGTTCCCTCGACGACGATCCCGAAAAAAACCGCCGACTCTGTCCGTTGTATTACAGTGCCATCGAAAAAATACGAATCTTTTGTAGTCGTCTCCTTTTTACAATCCTCGACATAGGGGGTTTTCTTTTAGAGACTACGTCCCTTACTGGATCAGGTCGTCACCCGTTAAGCCTTCTTTGACAAAAAATAGGTCCCTTTTTAGGTGAAGTTTGAAGCTGATTGTCAGATCTGTTGCCATGGTTTCACCGCTGATGATGCGGGTTCTGGTAAATTGCTTCGTGTCAACTTAGATGACTATGCGAAATTTGATGAAAATCATACGAGCCGTTTTATTTTAGAAAATTCTATTGTTATTAAATATGCCAAGAAAAAACCAGCCTTTATATTCATTTTTTGAGAAATATAAACTATGTTGTATTATTACAGACGTAAAATCAAGTAACTAGACGAAATTCGATCAAAATCGTTAGAGCAGTTTTTGAGAAAATCAAATTGTTTTTAAAGTTGCCTAGAATAAACTGCTCTTTATTATTGTGCAATGCCAACCATTTCCTCATGGTTTCTGTTCTGTGATAAAATGCCTAAGTACGAGATTTCATTCATTTTCGATTCACCGTTTAAGCTCTATAGCCGCGAACAGACAGACGGCATGGCGAAAACCACTTTTTCGTACTCTGGTACGCCTAAAACGTATATTTCCGTTAAAATGCAGGGATGGAATTTTTTCGCGTTTACAATACTTTCTCAGTGTGCTAATTATATGAGAAAGTAAAAATTGCATCGGAACTCATAGTAAATGTCTAATATGTAAATGTCTAATAAATGCAGCAACACAGCGGTAATGAGTAGTAAGTAATAACAGTGATCGCAAATAATTTTTATTATCATTAATTTTAATATCGAAAAAACAGTTGCAATCTAAACTGACAAGAGGTTTTTAATTTATCAGTAACATTTTTAAATAGCTCATTAGTAGCCTTTCTCTCGGCAGGACCCGCGACCGTTGCAATTGGAGTTAGGCACGCCATCCACCACTCTACCTAGGCAGGCATTACTGAAGGAAGATGAAGAAAGTAGTCGTACGTATACAGGGTTATTCAAAAGTCCTTGAACTGTGAATACCGCCTTGTTTGCCGTTTGACACATGGTGCACATATTGAAAATCTGTAACTTAAAATCTGGCTACTTAAAACCTTGAAGTGTTTCTCGATCATATGGTGTTTGTTTCATTGTTCTGTCTCTTATAGTTTTTGTGTAATACGTTTACGAAATGGTTCACGGACTTTTGAATAGTCCTGTATTTCATTTTATCTTACTATATTTGCTTCCACTGCGAGGCCTGCTGTGATCGGAAGTCGACCTCGAACGTTTTTTTTAAACCATACTCCCAACGTATGGTATCTTCTCGTTATATCTTTCTCCTCGCTACGTCTTTCAAAATTCCATTCTCTTTTTTTTGTATCGGAGAATCTTTTCTTATCCGCACCGTTCGAATAATTTATTATTTAGTATATTAGCGTCCTCGAGGATGGACCGTCTCGTATTTTTTCGTCGTTCGCACCATATGTGTGAAGGATGGCTCATCTTATTACGTCCGCCGTGTTATTTTTTCCCCATCGGCGACGGAGATTTTTACCGCCTCCCCGAGAACATTAAACGTTCAATTACCACCACTTTATCAGGCGGTTCTCTCTCTCTCCCCCCCCTCTCTCCCCCCTCTGTCTCTCCCCCCTCTGTCTCTCCCCCCTCTGTCTCTCCCCCCCTCTGTCTCTCCCCCCCTCTGTCTCTCCCCCCCTCTGTCTCTCCCCCCTCTGTCTCTCCCCCCCTCTGTCTCTCCCCCCCCTCTGTCTCTCCCCCCCCCCCTCTGTCTCTCTCCCCCCCTCTGTCTCTCCCCCCTCTGTCTCTCCATCCTCTCTTCCTCCTCTCTCCCCCTCTCTCCCCCCTCCCCCCTCTCCCCCTCTCTTTCTCTCGGAAGAGGTATTTCCGAATCTTAGGGTTTGGGGTGGAGGAGGAGAGAGAGGGGAGAGAGGCGTTTGTTTCCTCCTCCCCACCCCATTCTCCCCCTCTTTTTCTGGGTATAAGGGGGCATTAAAAAAAAAGAGGTATCCATATTTTAGGAGACGCACCACCACCGACTGCCTATTCCTACGTTACCCTTTTTTTCGTCCCCAATCCTTTTGTTCTTCAAAGTCTCTCTCTCTCTCCCTCCGGACGTAGAACGAACATACGGACCTCTTGAGGAAACAATGGGGCCCTCTCTTCTCTCGTCACTCCCGATCTTTCGAAATGGGACTGCATTCCTCTCCCGCTCTCTCTCTTTCTCCCCCTTAAAAAGCTCTCCACGAATCTGCTAGCATGGCGTCCCATTCCACCTCACCATCTCTCTCTCTCGCTCGCTCACTCTTCCCCATCCCACCTCCCGACTCCTTAGCTTACCCTTCTCTTCCTCTCAGTAAAAAAAAACCATTCTTTTACGTCCACCCTCGCCACGTCCACCGCTGCTGGCCAGCTGATGAATTGCACCGGTACACGTCTCCAAGGCGCCGCGTCTATTTCGTTTCTCATCTTCTCCACCTTTGCCAACCACCCCTCCGTTCCTTCTACGCCCCCCACCAATACCTCTTACCTTCTCTTCTTCTCTCTCTCTTCGTCCATCCTATCCTATTTTTCATCATCTCGACCTGAACTCACGGTCCGAACGTTCCATTCTTTAAGGAAGGCCCTCTACCAAAGCCTCCCTATCTACTCACCCTTGCTTCCCTGTCTCTTCTCTCTTCGCCACGGTGTCTACCTTGGTAGTCGTCGGAGGCACTCAAATATAATTCGCTCTCTCTCTCTCTCTCGTACGATTGTTATTCGAAGGCGAGAAAATGGGTTTCATTTTTTTTTCTCTCGTCGGTTTTATTATTTTTTTACTGGGGAAAAAGGCGCCGGATGGGACGAAATCGGATATATTTTTGGTTCTGCATCATGGGTGCTTTTTGACGTTATAAAAGGTGCTGAAAAGGGTGTGAATTGATGTACGGAGGAAGTCCTGTTTTTTTCATCCTGCCTTTTATCGAACTTGATTTTAAATTGGCTTCCTCTTTTTTTTTGCTCGGTTAAGGTTGGTAAACTTGTTCAAAATGAGACCGATCGAGAAGGATATGCTTACATCCTGAAGGAAAATTAATTGAAAGTGGGACTTCGTTGTTGTATTTGCTCTCCATTTGATAAGAATACGATACAGAGAAACGTTTATGTCTATTATAACTGTTGATTTTAAAAATTTGATACACGATTTTTGTCGTCTGTAAGATATTTATATGGACGCTAGTTACAATAATTTTATGAATTAAAAAGGTGCTCCGATTTTTAAACCAAATGAATGTTTACCTTAATAGACACGATTCAGTAAGAAACAATATGTATGTACATACAAGACATGCAGTTATATAGACATTCGAGCAACTGTTAAGTTCCAAATTAGGAAAGGTTGCAGATCTTATAAATACTTAAAGAGTTAAATAGCTTGAGGTTAACGTATATGACCGCGGAGAGAAAAAAAATTCTTCGGATTGTCTCAAGTGCGAACATCTCGCGTTATCAAAAATAAAATAAAAGGAAGTAATTAAGGAATTTGATTGGTATGAATTCTGAATTTACTTCAAGTCGACGAAAACTCGTAGTCAAAACGTTTGGGCTACTGCATATATATAATCTTTAACGGCATGGTTATAATTTGTATTTCAACATTTTTTCGCGTAAGATTGTTATGATGACTCAATTATATTTCAGCGAACAATAGGAAAGACGCAAATATCGATAAGAGCTACATTAACGCGATAAATATTTTCCAGCTCTCTCGGGTTAATATTTCGTAATCTTAATGACTCCTGTAAGCTTGATTCCTATATCTTTTCACGGGACGTGCTCGCTTTAATCGAGACGTTTCAGCTCCGTGCACGATTTGCCTGTAAGATACGGAGTAGGTATCACTAAAAAGAAATCGCAACCATTCACAATGTCTGGCGTTAGTTTCTTTCTCTTTCTCTGATCTCGGTATTTGTTAAATGCCGTCTCTCTATCTCACTCTCTCGTCTTTCAAGAATAACCAATATTTCCAGCCTTGGCATTCCTACTCATCGCAAGTTCTTGCTGTTATTTGACTTTATCCTTCGAATGCTGTTCTCCGTTAAAGAAGACATTCGTTTCTGCTTCTGAGAAGAACGAAAAAGAAGTTGGTCGACAGAGCCTGGGAAAGGCTTCTTGGTTAGTCGATTGCTCTTCGAAAGGCAAGATGTGTTATTGCTCGTTTCTGATAGACGACGTTTCAAATGGCGGATTGTTCGGAAAGGTGGTCCTTTTTATTTGTATTATTTGGAATCCACCTTCCTTTTGGGTGCGAGATTTATATTTTCTCATTTTAACTGATCGTGTGTATAACTCCAAAGTTTTTTCTATTTCACGAGCTGCGTACTTAGGTACGTGTTTACCTGTGCTTTGCCCAGTAAAGAAGTCGATGTGTAGCCATTTCACTGTTAACCAACCTCTGAATTTACTTTTTGCATTAGCCCTTCCTTAAGTGTTTAGTTTCTTAATTTTTACGTAATGTTTATATTTGTGTTTAAATAGACGCTTCTATGAATCTGAATATCCTATTAACCGGTCCCGAGACATCCGATAAATCAGGAGTTTTGTATACAAAAGATTTTTTGCCTCCCATTCTCTTATCTCCGAATCTTCTCCCATTTCTCTCGCCCATTCCGTCTTTTTCCCTCCCCACCTTCCCCTTCTCTCTCTCTCTCCCTCCCTCTGTGCTGTCTCGTGAGTTTTTATTTTTTTCCCGATCCGCCCGTCCTCTCCATCGGTTTTACCGCGGACTGGAACAGGATTCCTACGGAGGTTCGGAATTTCTCGAAGGCATTCGGACCGCATGCCGTATTAACGTGACCTCAGGATTCCACGGAGCGGAGGAGCAATCATGGCCGATTTGTGTGACCGGAAAACCTTCTCCGGGCGCAAGACGAGAAACGGTCGTTAAAAAAAAAACGCTTGATTGGTCCGACAATTAAGGGGAAAGATCCGTTTTAGGAGAAGGATCGTCTCCGGTGTATGTGAGTAGTATCTCCCCCTTCTGCGCTCATCGTTCAGTCGTCGGTTATATGACGAAAACCCGCGTGGGTTCTTTCTCCTTTCTCTTTCCGAGCGCGTGGATTCTCCGAGAAAAATGGCGGGTTTTGCCGTCGGATTGTTCCGAGAAAGAACCCGAAACATTTTGCGTCGTGGTCCGAGTAATTTTTTTCCTCAAGTTTTTTCTCCCATCTCTTCCTATTATATGTTCAGAACTCCGTCTGAGAGTTTTATCGAAAATAAAGCCCCACGGACTCCCTCAGCCCCGCAAAAAGTTCCTTGTTCCCCGCCACATTTTGTATACCATTTCTTTATGTCCGTCCCAACCCTCTCTCCTTTTCTCTCTAACATATTTTCATTCCTCCTAACATCCTCTCTTACCGGAGTCATCATTGGAGTCTTCCTTTTCCCACCGACACCTCATCATCCCTTCCCTCCGAGACTCCACCCAAAACACCTCTCTCTCTCTCTCTCATTCTCTCACTCGGAAAATAAAAAATCGCGTCCCACGCCCATATACCCAAGCACCCTTCAAAATTTTCCTCCACACCATGGGCCGTCATCGGGCACCAGCATCGCTCGTTGTCGACTTCCATCTCATCCCATACCTCAAGCGGCTCCCCCCGGCGTCTCCATCCTCCGCCTCTTTCTCACTTCACACGAACTCCTCCCTCTCCTTCCTCCAGATCTTTTTCCTCCCACCCCCTCCCCATCTTCTATCCCCTCCCTTCCTCCCCTCTCCAACCCCTCTCTCTGCCATCTTGGTCCTCCCCGCTGTCCCTCCCCATCTTGTTCCTCCCCCTTCCCCCTCACATCTTGTTCCTCCCCCCTCTCCCTCCCCATCTTGTTCCTCCTCCCTCTCCCTCCCCATCTTGTTCCTCCCCCCTCTCCCACCCCATCTTCCTCCTCTCTCCCGTCTTCCATATTCCTCTCCCCTCTTCCATATTCCTCTCCCCTCTTCCATATTCCTCCCCCCTCTTCCATATTCCTCCCCCCTCTTCCATATTCCTCCCCCTCTTCCATATTCCTCCCCCTCTTCCTTATTCCTCCCCCTCTCCCTTATTCCTCTCCCCCTCTCCCTTATTCCTCTCCCCTTCTCCCTTATTCCTCTCCCCCTCTCCATTATTCCTCCGCCCCCTCTTCCTTATTCCTCCACCCCCTCCCCTCTTCCTTATTCCTCCGCCCCCTCTTCTTTATTCCTCCGCCCCCTCTTCTTTATTCCTCCGCCCCCTCTTCTTTATTCCTCCGCCCCCTCCCCTCTTCCTTATTCCTCCCCCCTCTTCCTTATTCCTCCCCCCTCTTCCTTATTCCTCCCCCCTCTTCCTTATTCCTCCCCCCTCTTCCTTATTCCTCCTCCCTCTCCCTTATTCCTCCTCCCTCTCCCCTCTTCCTTATTCCTCCTCCCTCTCCCCTCTTCCTTTTTCCTCCCTCCTCTCCCCTCTTCCTTATTCCTCCCCCCTCTCCCCTCTTCCTTTTTCCTCCCTCCTCTCCCCTCTTCCTTTTTCCTCCCTCCTCTCCTCTCTTCCTTTTTCCTCCCTCCTCTCCCCTCTTCCTTATTCCTCTTCCTTTCTTATTCCTCCCCCTCTTCCTTAATCCTCCTCCTTCTTCCATATTCCTCCCCCTTCCATATTTCTCTCTCTCTTCATTCCCACCCTGCCGCTTTCCAACCTTCCTCCCCTCTCCTTTCCTACATTTTCCTCCTCCGTCCCTTCCGCTTTCCACCTTCCGGCTCCTTCCTTCTCCACGCCGTAATCTAACCTGCCTACTGACACAAACCTACCTGTCTATATGCTATTACATGGGTGGCCCAGCCGCGGATCTTTTAAAATTTCATGCACAGGCGTCAAACGTTTTTCGCTAAAGAATACAGAATGACCTAGTGTGACTTGAGACGTGTTGGGCATGCATTAATATCTGAATTGCTTCAGATACAGGTCATGTTTTACTGTCCGTAAATTTATGACCATAGAATGTGTGCCATGCCACTCTCAAACTTTGGAAGACTGTATGCGGCTCCGAGTGAGTATGTTAGCCATACTTATATTATTTTCGTACGTAGAAACAAATAATGCCATTCATTTCTTTGTGTCCAGCAGCTCCTTAAGGACTGTGGAGAACCTACTCCGACGCCCTTTTTTCTCTCTTCCCCTTGAAACTCTACCATTACAGGTTTTCTTTTCCTACCTTAAAGTTTTGAAAACTTCCTCTCTCACTCGATCCGCAATACTCCCCGTGGATCTCTTCTTCCGCTCTCTTAAACTCTCTTCGAACCCTTTCGAAAGAAGCTTATTGGACGTTGGTGGGGTGATATTACCACCTGCGTTCTCCTCCATTCCAAGCCGCATTCCGACCTCTTACGGATTAAGCCATCCCGGCATCCGGTTTTTGTCCACCTTTGTCCTTGTCACGATCCTCTTATTCCGGGAGCCGAAGAGTTGTATGGCCCTCCCCTTTCTTCTCCCCCTCGACGAATGTTTTGCCTTCGCACCCCCCTCCAGGGCAGAGACATCTACACCCTCCCACCCTATTCCTAGATGTCTGAAGATGCGCGGCGGTTTTTTTGCTTTCTCCATACGTAGTCTAGGGCAAGTATTGTGATCGCGAAAAAAATCGACTTCGGGATTTCAACGGAAATACACGTTTTGAGGTCCCTAGAACACGTTTAGACTTTTCGGAATGATGTGTGTGGATGGATGTATGTGATTGTGGGCGCCTAACTCAAAAAGTACTTGCCATATCGTTACCAAACTTAATATATAACACTTTAGCACGAGCACAAGAAACTGATTAGTTTTTGGACAATAACGGTTAATCGGAAGTCGAGGTTTATTCGAAACCCGATTCGGTTTTTGCGATATTTCCCCGATTCTGTTTTTGCGATATTTCTCCGATAATACGTCATTATTGTATACATTGACCATTGCAAAAACTGTAGAAAATATAATTTCCTGCATCTTTTATTTCGAACAATTTTCCAAAGCAGTTATTGTTTAGGAATTATTTATAAATAATTGGTTTTACGGTTTAAAAACGTCATTGGTAATCTTCGTGAGGACCAAAGTTGTAGAGAATAATATTTCTTCCAAGTTTTGTTTGAAACAAATTTTCGTAGAACCATCCATTTCGGAGATATTTAACGTATTCGTAATTTCCAATATACAGCGCCACCACCATGTAGCGGTGAATTCTGTAAACATTCAAAATATACCAAATTTACGGCACTACGGACGACTGTATTCTTTTACGATACGAAATAATAATTTTGCCTTATAATGCTATTCATAACAATTTAAATATCTATACCCCAAATACGGAGAAAGTCGTTTTGGCCACATCAGATTTTTTTTCGTGTTTCATATGGTTTCGCAAGAGATTTTCCCCTGTACCTTTATTCCTCCCCGAGAGAGTGGGCAAGTTTCGTATGTATATAACTGTGTATTCTGCGCGTGAACTCGCTCGAGTACACGTCTCCCTCCAGATGGGGCGGTTGGATAACCCCGTGCCCTCAAACGGATGAGTAGGAGAGAGAGAGAGAGAGAGAGAGACCCCTTTCCTATCCCCACCCACGCCCTCGAGATCTTCCCACAAAGCTGAAGCGTACCCACGGTGAAGAGTGAGGGAGGTTGGGAGGGGGCGTCTACCTCTCTCGCTGCCCATATATCCTCCCCCTCCACTTCTTTCCCATATGCTTCTTCTATGCCCTTCGAAATCGTCTCTCACGAACCAGTCGCCTCGAGCATCAAACGGAGAAGAGAGAAAAAGAGAGTGAGAGTCTTCGAGAATTTGATTCTCTACGTTAAGAGAGGCTCTCGGCTTGGTTTATTTTTTAATTTTTGTTGTCCGACGCAATACTTTTGATTTCGATTTAAATACAGTTTGATGTCTGACTTAAATGTTCAGGTGGATCGCAATCGATTAATTCAGCCGGCCTCACTAAAAGTTGTCAATTATTCGGCGGGCTGGAATAGAGTTTTAATCGGAAGTTATCTAAATATTATGAGGTTTCATTATAGTGAAAATCAAACGAATGTGACGTTTTTATGGTAAACATTCCAATGTTAACAGTTTATTATCAAATGTTTCATAAAAATCTATGAATAGGTGTGCTAAATTTTTCGGATTTATTTTTTCATCATGGCTTCGCCGGCCACGTAAAAACTCTTCGCGGGCTGCATCTGGCCCGCGGGGCGTAGGTTGGGCACCACTGACTTAATTGATTTGAAATTCTGTGAGTGTACGCCTTGTTGGTTAAGGTATTCAATCAGAACATGTAACTTTTAACGAATATAATCTGCCGTTATCAGGGCCATATGCCCATATGTGCGATGTGTGCGACGCTCACGGGCGACCAAACAACGGGGGAGGCCGATTTATATCGTAATAAATGTACAGTATTTTTAACAGTAATGCGAATTGTATTATAGTATGTCGTATATTCTTAGATATTTATTGGCTACAGAAATTTATCAAATAATGTGTTTTTAAAGACTTTTGTAAAGAACGCCTAAAAAGTGCGGCCAATGAGAGACTTGCCCACGGGCGGCCGTTAGGTAGTTTACTATAACTATATCCAGTTTTTCATGCTTTGGTGTGAATTTTATAGCCCTAGAATCTTCAGGAGCTTGCCTTTGAAACCAAAACAAAATAGTCTTTGCTGCTTTATGAACGTTTTCTGCCTTCTAGTAATATTATATGTATTGTGAATTCGCTCTTCCTTCTTATGTACTGAGGTTTTTGACTGAAAATAAAGGAAAATTTATTTGTAAGAGTACATTTGACAATTGAAAGCGCTTTATATGATGCTGTTAAAAAGAATGGACAACCGAATGAATGGATACCAAACAGCCATTAGTAGTATTATAAATTGCCTTAGGGATACTTTGTATATGCTGTGTCGGAGTTACGAAACGATCCTTTGGGTCAGTGATTCCCAAACTTTTTGTAGGCGCGGCACCCTTTCAGAGATACACAGAATTTCGCGGCACCCCAGCCTTGGAACAAGGTTTTTACATACGCGTATCACAACCTTTGGACTTGTTCTTTTGTTGATGACGCTTCATAATCAATTTATTTGAGAAAAATTATTGCTCCATTTACCTGCCGAAGCATCTAAATCGTTAATTATTATTTAGTAAACTAAGTCTTTCGCGGCACCTCTTAAAAGTCGGCTACGGCGCCCCAGTGTGCCGCGGCACAGTTTAAGGTTTTCAAAACCGTGTATCCGGTCGGCCGTGATCTTTATTTCTTCTTTTCTTGCAATTTCTTTCGTTCTTTTTTTTTATCGCGCTGCGTTGTTTTTTTTTTGGAGGTGGGTTGGGAGGGGAGGGGCTTTGCGATCATGTCGGCCGCTTCGAATGAAAAATCGAGAGGGACGGAGAAGCGCCGAAATTCTACTCGAAGGAAGTGTAATTTCCTTCGCTTTGATTCTTATGTTTTTTTTCGATGCGAATGATGCGTTTTTTGTTGCTGCGGTGCCTTCCTAAGATGTTGAACTGGAAATCGTTGACCGTGTGTAGGTTTTGACCGTATGGAGTCCTCTACACGTGCGTATATTACTGTTTCTCATATAAGTTTGTTAGTTAATTCATTTTACGCAATTGGGATGATTGTAAAAAAACGGACGCTTTGTTAACTTTTTACTTTCTCATACGAAGTATATTGAGAAAGTATTGTTTTCGCGAAAAAATTCGACCTCGAGTTTTTTACGGAAATACACGTTTTAGGTGTCGCTGAATCCGAAAAAGTGGTTTTCGCAATGCCGTCTGTCTGTCACTGGTTCTGGAGCCTAGATGGTAGAGCGAAAATGAATGAAATCTCGTACTTAGGCATTTTATCATACTGAGCAGAGTATAGATAGAAATAGTTGACATTGATCAATAATTAAGAGTAGTTTATTCTATGCATTTTTAACAACAATCCGATTTTCTCGAAAACGGCTCTAACGATTTTGATCAAATTTCGTACAGTTACTTGAGTATACGTCTGCAATAATACTACGTATTTAATTTTTCTCAATGAATGATTATAAGGCTAGTTTATTCTTGGGCAACTTCAGCAAAAATTGGATTTTCTAAAAACCGGTTGATACGATTTTCATTTTCTAAAGATAACTAAACGACGCATTAGTACTCGTATATGAGAAAGTTTGTACAATGTATGCTGTACCGATTTTTTTCTAGATAATGGCATCCATACGGGAATTTTTTTTCTACTTTCGGTACCTCTTCCATAAAGCGGTTACGTTTATATATGTTACCACTCTTGGGCGACTCCACTCCATCTGGGTTTCCATAATCCTTAATCATCGTCGCTTTCGCTCATCAAATTTTTTCTCGTCGCTTATTATCGTCCATCAATAACTATCGCTACGGAGAAAGTCGGGTCCATTTCCTCCGGTGATTTGCGTCCACTCGACCGAGATAGAGAGAAAGAAAAAAGATTCGAGTAGGCGTCCAATTTGATACCGACGTCGAGTTAGGATTCCCGCGGTGCTTATTCATTGCGATTCGATATCCTAATCTTTTTTTCTCCGCGCCAAGCGCATGCATATTAAATTCTCAGGGTTTTCCGACCCGGATTCGAAAGAGAGAGAGAGAGAGAATAATCCTCGACGGCATGCTCGCGAAGATAGTAACTCGAAACGCGTTCCTTTGAGAGATTTTAAGAGATAAAAAAGTATTTTTCCTTTTTTTTTCGTCGGAGGGATTTTTGCAGCTTTCCCCTTTTCACCGCGAAGAGGCTGTTTTCTTTTCTTTTTGCGGTCTCCCACTATTTTTACCCGACAATCATCCTCCCACGACATTCCTTCTTGTTTCTTCTTCTTCTTACCCTTCTCCACTCGAAGAATGAGCATGAGAGAGAGAGAGAGAGAGAAACAGCTCGTTATACTAAAACGTTCGATTGTTTCCATCCATTCTCTCCCTCTCTTCAACTTCCGTCTCTTTAGTATTCCTCTTTCGGTCAATCCCTGTCTCATTCCACCTCTTCCCATCGCGCAATCCAAGCACGTATGATGCGAGAGGAGAGGGATGGGCACTGGGTTTGGGAGAGAGAGAGAGAGAGAGAGAGAGAGGAAGGGGTGTACTACGCTCTCGCTTGAAAAGGAGTGGGAGACTATATAGTCGTGATGCTCTTTCACCTCACTCTCGTCCTCCTTCAAGAAATACTTTCGCAGACCTTGGCGTCGTGCGTGTGTGTTGTGTGTGCCCTTTCTCTCTCTCTCTCTCTGTCGACGGAGCACGTGGGTTCCTTGGCAACGTTTTGTCGCACGCTTTCCCTTCTTTTTCTGCCCCACGCCCCTCTCTCTGTCTCTCTTGCGATAATGGTCGGGAGAGGGCATGTCACTGGCGTAGAGAGAGAGAGGGGGGAAGAGGGTGATTCAGCAGGATGATGATGAGGGATCGGAGTCACGTCGCCGAGAGTTTTTTTTATTATTTTGTTTTTTTTTGAGTGACGGTTACGTCGGGGTGTGTTTATTCTTGGTCGTCTCCGTCGGATCCTTTTTGCTCCAGTAACGAGAATTTTTGCGGTCGGTCGTTTATATGTTGTCCTAAGTTGAGGGAAGGAAGGGGTTCGATAGTGATCGGTATATGGAAATGCTCGGTGTATCGAAACGCTCGGTATATCGAAGTACTCAATATCTCGAACCGATTGGTGTATCAAACTGATAGGTGTATCGAATTTATCGGTATCTCGAATTGACCGGAAAACCAAAATTTTCGGATCGTCTTAAAGGCCCTTTATCTCGAAAGATTTTGTACCTCGATTCGATTTAAAGCGCCCTCCTTAGCTGGTTATAACTTTTCCCAACTGTTTTCATTCCGCATGCCGCGAGCGTCTTCCACGCTTTCTTCACATCTTCCATCTTTAGCTCCGGGACGGTGTCGTCATAGAAAAACTTCGGAGCGTTCGAGATGAGGTAAGTGGCGGTGGATGGATATGGTAAAGGTATGCGGACAGTTGGACGTCACCGCCGCGATGTTGACCGTTTCGTTAATGGGTTTCCATCTCCATCGCGGCGTGCCCTTCCTAGGCCAAGGTTGCCTGCCGCTTATGTGTGTGTCCACGTGTCTCAAGGCGTAGGTTGTAGTTGCGGCTTTTATGTTACAGCCGGCGTCGTTTGATGCGGTCCGCATAATCTCCCTTAAAAGCGGCCGATTGTTGCGACCGCCGTCAGTGTTGAAGACGATGTTTGATACGTAAATCCGTTGAATCTATTATTTTTCCTATATGTAATGATTGTTTTTCTCTAATTTGATCTAATGATTGTTCGTTGTTGGCATTGCGCCCGTTGATTACGTCGGAGTGACAGCTTGATTCTCTATCGAGGATCGTTTTGTCGTGTCAGTCATGTTCGTCCTTTGTTTTCCTTAGATGAAAGTGATCGGAAAGATCAGATTGTGCTTTCTAGTTTCCCGATAAACAACAGGCCTGTTAAACTCATACGTTGGGGCGTCCTTCTAGAACAAATACAACGAAATCGGTGTTAAATTTTAGCGATATCAGGTTGCGATATTTTCAGTTGAAATGCCTATGATGGCGGTTTTCTATAAACGATTTTAACCCCTTCTGTTATAAGGACGATTTGTCGTAATTTAATGAGTAGATGTTTTTTAATGATTGAAATGGATTACGTTGATTTCCAGGTAAAAATTAAAAAAATCATTTTTGAAGGCAGTGGTCGCATATGATAACGTGGGTTTGAAGAGCGTTGCATTGGGTTTAAATTTTATTTTTTCTGATTATCGGTTGCGATTCTGTTGAAAAAAAATATCCTTAGTTTTGTCCCGTTTTCGCAAACCTTTCAGGCCTCCGGTGTCTCCGTAGGCCGCTTCTGGAAAGCGTGTATCACGGGGCGCAATGTATTATACATTGAACATCAGCGCATATGTTTTTCCGGAGGTACCATTGTTTTCTCCGTGCGCCGGAAAGGAACATTTTTAAGGGACAACTTCCGCTCTTCACCTCTCTCTCTCACACGTATCCCTCTTTTCCTTTGCTCTGGAAAGAAGGAATTCTGTTGGGATTAAAGGTCGGAAGGAACGTTTACATTTAACTCAGTGAGATACCAGTCAGTCGGGACCCTTGTGCACTCTTTCCTGAAAGTTAGGAAGGTCTTTTGGTGTTGTCCTTTTGTGTCCCTTTAAGGATGTCGGGGCGAGTCTCTTTTATGCGTATGAGGGCGTAGAGGAGGAGGAGGACGACGGAGGATCAGTGGGGCACCGTCTTGGCGCCTTCGTCTCTTCGCCTCTCTCTCTCTCTCTTCCGCCCCACGCACGTGCTTCCTGCCACCGATGACGCATTCAAGAGCGTTGATCGTGTCAGGGGAACCTTATACGTCGTCTTGCGGTTATAAGTGACTTTAGTTCACGAGATGCAAGAAAGTCTTTCTGTGCTGCATATTGTCATACAGTTACTGGAAGTGCTCCAAATTTCGAGCTCTTTTTTCATGCGTATTCCCTTACTGGAGTAGAAACGGCGCAAACTCCGAAAGTAGCAAGAACGTCACCGTTCCCTTGAGACAAATGATTGTGACACGGGTAGGGCACTGTGAGGGGACGTCGTTGGCTTTATCGTAAACGTGATCCCCTGAACTTTCGATTCCTTTGTTCTCTTAAAAGGGACCGCTAATTTTTTTCTGAGGTTCAAGGATCAACTGTGATATCCTATGGTTTTGAATCCTTCCCTTCTCGCCTTTAAGTATATTTGTGCAGACCAGTGGTCCCCAAACTGGATGCCATAGTCGAGTGTTAGGGATGGCGTCAAAAAAACTTACAATTAAATAACTCAACGATTTGGAAATGTTGATAAGTAGTTATAGCAATAATTTTTCTTTTATTAAAATTATGAGGTACCGACGAATTAATGCCGCGAAGCGTTGTGATTTCTGTACGTATAAATACACAAACTTGTTTGAAGTTGTGGGCGCCGCGAAATTCTGTTTATCTTTTTAAATGGTGCCGCACCTACAAAAAATATTGGGAACCACAGGTATATATGTATATACCAATGGCGTGCAGGTTGGTTTTATAAATTTTGAACGTTCTTAAGTAATATGCTAATAGAAGATTATAATAGTTTTAATTGATGAGAGTGTAGGATGGAGACTTCGCCCTGCGTGACCGCATTCTCAAAGAATTTACGAGAACCATAGGTCGCAGCAGGGGTCATGAGAATTTTAGTTCTTTTGTGACTTTCGAATGCCACCGTCGAGTTTACTGGACGAGAAACTCATTTCTTTCAGTGGTCCCGCGTTCACGTATCTTTGACGATAACGGTCTCTTCTTACGGGTCGACGTTTCAAAGAAACGCTTTGAATATTTTCTCTAAAACGTGCAAACCTGCCAACTCACCCTTTTGTTAATCAGGTTTCGTTGAAAATACCGTGAAATTCTAATAATTCTGTTCAGTTTTTTCTGCGCCATAGGTTCGAATTCATTGGAAGGAAGAAGCATATTCAACTTCGCATGCAGACGTTGCTAATTGTAAACGAGCATAATAACAATGAGAAGATCGTCCTTAATTTTCGGAAGATTTAAGTGTGTCCCTTCTACCACCTATGTAAGCCATTATGTATATGGCTAACACCATTTTATTCCCATTCTGCTAATAACTTTCGTTCTCTTCGGTCGTTGCCTTGATTTTTCCTCCAAAATTTTATTATTAACGCGTGATTGACTTAATATTTTGCTTAATTCAAACGAACAGAAATTTGTAGTACAGTCTCGAGCATAAGTAATCTAAGTCTGTTGACTCGATGATTCCGTAGTAGTAGTCCAGTTGGAGGGTGGGAAAGGTGCGAGGGTCAGGTCATGTTATACTAGGAGGGAGGGAAGCGGTGTGAGTAAGGCCAGGTTAAGCTATATCTACACGCATACTTCACTAGAAGGGAGGTAAGGTTGCTGAGGAACGTCCTTATCCTGTGCGACGTCATACAGTAGAATGGGGGAAAGCAGGGAGATCATATTAAGCTAAGAGTGAAACGAAGATGTATGTCTCACGTGTTTACCTGGAGAAGTTCAAAGACGCAATAGGGAGGCGGAAGAGGGAGGGAAAGGAAAGAAAAAAGAAAATCTTTAAATAGGTGATTATCTCGCAGTTGCGATATTTTCTTGGATTAGAATTACGTGTTTAAATGAAGCTTTCGTTCCATTCTCGACAAGTAGTTATGTATAATACGCGTGTGAGATACTGAGTTCCACCATTCTAATTCATGGCTAGAGACTCTTCTTGTTGTGATTAAAGCACAAATAACTCGTCCCTCCAAATCCTAGAAAAAAATTTCCTTAGGTGTTTTGATGAAATTAGCTTTCTCCCTGCTTTCCTCCTGCTTTCCTCCATTCTACTGAATGACGTCGCATAGGATAAGGACGTTCCTCAGTAACCTTCCCTCCATCCTACAATAGTGAAGTATGCGTGTAGATATAGCTTAACCTGGCCTTACTCACACCACTTCCCTCCCTCCTAGTATAACATGACCTGACCCTCGCACCCCTTCCCACCCTCCAACTGGACTACTACTATGGAATCGTCGAGTCAACAGACACCATCGCAAAGTCGGACTTATATTACTTATGCAAGCGACTGTTCATAGTAGGTATAGGTATATCGGTTTTGTAAGTTTTTTGATCTAACACAGGCTTACCCCCAAAGAGTAGAATAGTTTGACGCTTGTTTAAAAATTGACTGGAAGAAGTGCCGCGGGAATATCGGCGCGGTCTCCCTCCCGTTCTCGATTCAACGGCTGATCTCTGTCGTACGTCGCGCGTCTCGGAAAATCCCCGCGGTCTGGGTGCACGCATCCTTCGGAAGGGTTTGTGATACAAGCTACCACCCTTCCCCCTTTTAATGTCCCGCCGTCGTATGTATACAAGCAACCTTGTCGCGTGTCGAATCTGCCCCCCCCTCCCCCATAAGACCTATCCTTGTCTCTACTCCCCAACTCCTTTTTCCCTACCTTTGCCGTGTTGCCGCGGAGTTTTCCTCTCTCAACGTCGTTGCCGTCAACTTGCCACCCCCCCCCCCCTCAGCCCCATTCATTTCCTCCGCCCCCCCCCCCCCCCCGCACCGTCTCCGTGGGGCGTGGTGGTTTGTGAGTACCGGGAGGAGGCTATAGCATCTTATCCTTTGTCCACCGTTTCCGCCCCGCGTTCTCTCCCTCCGCACCTCCATTTACTCTTCGCGGGGCTGAGGAGGAGGCGGGGTGAGGCGGTTTTTGTGCCGCCTGTCCTCTCTCTCTCTCTCACTCTCATTGTAAAGTGACCGAACCAAACACGCCGACGGCGCCGGAAAAAGCTCCTCCGGGTCCTCCCATTGTGATGGCCCGAGCCTTCCTTTAAGACCTGTCAGTTGCGACGCCCAACAAATAACTGTAGTAGAGTTTTTTCTCTCCGTTTCTTCACCCTCCCCTCTCATTGGAGTGACTGCTTTTTTGGTCCTTGCGGAGAGGGAGAGGGGTAAGAGAAGAAAGGCGGAGGGTAATCGAATGCCCTATACGTGGATCTCTGTGCGTGTTAAGGACTTTTTGGGGTTTTGCTTATTCGAGCGTGAAGGTTTTCTAAGCGAGAAGGTGGGGGGGGGGGGGGGGGGGGGGGGTAGGGTAATTGAAGTGGGGACGGTAGCGGAGGAGTAGTGTAGAATGACCGTTCCTTCCTCTCTGTCTGTGGAAAAGAGGGGCAATTTATTTCCTATCAACAATGCGACGGAAGCCTTTCTTTTCCTTCGGAAAATGTTGTTTTGGGGACGGTATTTTTTCCTGGTAGAGGGTTGGTTGTTGGTGGCAGCAATTTCGCCGGAATTTTCTTCGCTCAAAGAAGTTCGCATCTTTTATTCCTTTCTCCGGGGGGAGTTTAGTTGTTACATATGTAATGTGTCATCTTTTGTTGAAAATTCGGCTGCCCTCTTTTTTATTTAGTGTTTCCCGAAGGCGTTGGAGTGATGTATTAAATTCCATCTAGGGAATGCGGGGTGAAATTTTTCAAGCTTGCCGGAACACGGAAACCTTTGCAGGAGAAAAATTTTTGCTGTCAAAAGTGTTTGTATGGGAATCTTTCGCCATTTTGGGCCTTAAGCCATTGCGAAATTTAATTTATTACGTAGCGTAATCTATAAAAATTTGCGGTTAAATTGAACTCGATGGCTAAGAATTAATTTTCAATTGTTATTGTTTCGATAAAAACATAGATGTTCCGTCAAAGTATTTCATTCCGTTTCCAAGGGCACGAGTAAATCAACTTGTAAATCGATTGTTTTATGTTAAACGCTTTGTTTTTTTTTGTGTCGATTGATGTCCGTATCTCGTTAGGCAGCCGTCGTATACGAGCGGAATGAGTCCTCGAGACGCCGGCATTAATAAACTGCCATTATTTTAGGTTAAAATTCCCACGGCTGCCTTCAGCGGGTCCTCTAATCGTGAAGGCATCATTAAACGTAGCCGGAGCTCGCGTTTTGAATAGACGCAGAATCGAGACCGTGGAATTCGCAGTGGGATCACGTCCCATTATTCAATTAGCTTCCTCGGGGTAGCGTGCGTTTGTATTCCTCAATCAGCTTGCGATACATCATGTGCAAGGCAAGACAAGATCTCCCTTCCTATACCACCCAACCCGTCGTTAGCTACTGAATTCGAAATGTAAGCGCACAGGTCAGTCGGAGGAATATTTTCGTCAGTGAGGATGGTTCGTGCGCCGTCAGTGCTCGATCAAAACAACCGTATTGCTTGGAGGAAAAGCATTTCTGTTTATCGTGCGGAGAATAACCTCTTAGTCGTCCGGAGGGAAAAAATACTGTGATCGGAATTTTTGATGCGAAACTGGGAAAAACGCGGAGTTCTGGTGAATGATGCTGTTTTCGGTTTCTTTTGCTGTGTTGTAAAGCGTATCAAACAAAGCGAGCGTATCTCTGGGGTAAAAACGGCCTTAACTAGCTTATTTGTCAGGAATACTAAATTTTTACGAGACGTGGACGGCAACCTATTTTCGTCTTACGTTTTCTTTTTGGGGTACTTTCATTCGTTTTTAAATTGTATCGCCCCCGTTAACGTCTCCCAAGGAGGTGTCACGTTATGAATGATTGCGGTGGAATTTAAAATCGCAGAAGGCTGTTCCGGATCTGGTTTGCGTAATAATGTCGTGCGTAGTTGATTTATAAATTTGTCAGGCTTATTTCGTCGTTATGGATTTTCCCGTTTTCTTAACTAACGAGATCCATTCAAAATTTAGTTTTTTTCGACGATTTTTATTTTTGTGATTGAAATGTGCGAAATTGCAGTGAAAATTTCTATTAGCTTGACGTTTTAGTTGTTGATTATTTTATGCAGGCCGGGTAGAATTCGCGAGTGACACTATGTAGGTGAAATTTCCCTGAAATTGTTAACGAGTACCTATGGACAACGTCTTAAACCAGGGGCGTATGTAGAAACTTCCCTAGGGGGAGGGAAGGATCGCTCCTCTTGAACCCGCCACTGCCAACTAGCTTTTAACTCTGGAAATCCCTGCCCTGTCAGAACCTTTCTTTCTCTTTGCCCTTGGAGCTAATCTTCAGCGCAAAATCAAGGGATTTTGTCTGTAATGGGCTTAAGAATGCATCCAGCGGAGGACAGTGGGTGACATCCAAGAGAGAGATGGATGGATCCACCTCCGACTTAAGCCCGTTATAAATTGGCTATTTAACCCAGTAGGTATTTGAGAGATTACGAGACAAATTTTATTTTATTTATTTTTGTTTCAAAATAATTTCATGCTCTCATACGCCATTTTGGTGTAGAATAAATAGGAAAAGAAAAATATCACGATGATAACGGAAACATTATAGTATGGGGTTGTATAGACCACATGTTATATTGTTCTGTTAATTATCGTGATGTTGTGTATTCTATTTATTTATTGAACTATATTGATTGAAAATACACTAAAATAACGTACGATAACAAAAAATTACACCTTTTAGAACAAAACTAACAAATAAAATAAAGCTGTTTATGTTCTAATGCAGTGTTCTTTAAAATTTATATATCGAAGGGAAGGCGACATGGAGAAAATTACGTTTTCAACTCAGTTTTCGTTAACCCTCGATAAAAAGCAACTCGTACTAAAATATTGGCATTTATTTATTAAGAGCATTTAGTCCCTTTTCATTTTTGACACATTTCAACTGTTCATGCATCGAGTGCTCAGATTTTCCTCGTGAGCCTCGCGACCCGTACTTTTAAAAACAGTGGTATAAATGGTATGTACATCAAATATCCGGTTGGTTCACGCGCCTGGATAAGGGTTAAAACGTTGCCATCCGACTCCGTAGCCGAGACCACGGTATATATCGCCGGAATTCAAATGGAAGCGGTGTTCCTCGCTAGGCGACGGCGTCGGCGGCGCGTGTTCGGAACCGTTCATTGCAAAGCCCGCCGACGGCTCTTGGAATCGGTAGCGGGCGAAGCGGTTTTATAAAAATAGGGTGCCTTCTTCGACATCTCCCATAAAAGGGACATCGATGCGCCCTTCCCGCTTTGTCTCTCTCGACCGAGAGAGAGAGAGAGAGCAACCTTTCGGGTGCTGCCTCGCTCTTGTATCGGCCGATGTAGGAGGTTTCGATCGCTATAATTTAGCATTGCTATGTGGTGTAACCGGATTCTTCCATTTGTATGTGCACCCTCCCCTTCCGCCCTCCGCCGCACCCCGTGGTCCGCCTTGGTGCGCTAGCCGAAGAGGCGGTTCTCTCTCCCTCTCTCTCTTTAAAAGGAGAACGGGAGGAGAGGTGCCTCGGAGCGAAGATGGGATTACGAGGCGTCGTTCGCGTTGTTCACCCTACTTGGTCTTTCTATATGGGATCAAATAATAATGATTAGGTCGTAAATTTGAATAAAGACGCCGGAAGCGGAGGAATTCCCCGGTGCGCGTCGGTGTGATTTACGGCGTCGGGATGGATTTATGTTTATGGGTTATGGAAACGGGACCTTGAATTTTTAATCGCGGGGTACGTGAAGTTCTTTTTTCCTCTTGTATTGGTTGGGCGGTCGAATTTTGTTTTTCATCTGTCGTTAAGCGTGTGAAAGAAAAGTCTTTGGAGGTCTCGTAGGAAAAAAATTGTTGGGATCGGGAAAAAAGTATTTTGTCGTAATCATACGCTATATTGAGTCGTTAGCCTAGAAGTCGCGCGTCTCTTAAAGGTACGTACGAGTATACACAATGCGAACGAAGGCGAGCGAACGAATGTTCGGCTGTTTTTTGTCATTCGGACCGTGCATTTGCTCAGTCGTCTACACTAGAGCGATTGTTTGCGTTCGTTGATGTTCGACACTTTGAACAGTTTCTTGCTGAAGTTGCTGAGTTGTTTACTTAAACGTCCACACTGCGCACGAACTTCCTTTGACATACTGCCCTGCGAGCGAACCGCGCCGAATGCATTCGTTCACTTTCGTTCGCCTTCGTTCAACCGTACACACTACATAAATTCGTTCGTTCGGTCGCCTTCGTTCGCATAGTGTATCCGTACCTTTACATGAATCTTCGGATTATTGTTTGACAAAAAATTACACCGTATGTTTTAGTTTCGGTAACTTTAGATTTAATAGTTTGCTATCGCGATCGTCATTTTGGTGTATGGGCGAGTTGTTAAAGATTTTTCTTCGTATATTTTTCAACGACTATCATCTTGCGTATTATTTTCCACTATACTCAGGGTATCAGTGGAGACGAATTTAAAATTTAAAAAATTCAAATTATCTCGATAGAATATTATCGATCTCATCCTGTGGCATGAATAAAAATTGACAAAATACGTCTCTCAAATAGAAGTATAAAAGGGTTGGGAAAACCGTATGTGCAAATCGACTGCGAAGAAACTGTCATCGGCCATAAGTTTTTCTAGAATTTTTACTTTGGAATGATATATCAGTGAATCTCCACTCCTTCGATAAAGGTAAAGAACGTTACGCCCAACAAATAATTCTGAGTTGAATTTTAACGTGTTCAGATTCTTGAATAGTCGTTTTCGTTAAATAAAATTTTCCGTCCACGCTTGCTTGACAGTTGTTGCTTTCACCGAAACGAGGTCTGCCAAAAATGTATGTTTCTAGACGCCGTGTAGGATGTCGTTATCGGTTTACGGACAAGTTTTCTCAAAGACACGTTTGGTTTATCCCTTGTTTGCTTTTGATTGTTTGAACTCTTGCCATCCAAAGGTCCCTTTTGCATCCCTAGTTCCCAAGAGAGATACTTCTTGGCGTTTTTGCCCTCCACTCACTCAGTTTGCGTTTAGCGCTTGTGTCTTGTAAGATGCCCGTGACAGCTATTAGGTGAGTGAAATGAATCTCCCGCACCTCAAGATGTGCTTGTAACATGCCATCTATATAAACCGCCAGGTTTTTCCAACGTCGACTGTAAAGTGCTTCTTATCTCGCTACGAATGTTCGTGCTTTTTGATGATTCCTTAACCCGACCTTTCTTTCCTTTAACGTGTGTTACCTGTAAGGAAACAGGTTTCAAGAGAGTCGGACATTTTGGAATAGGCCGACTGTGTCGCTTCATGTTCGTCCGTAATATATGCTCTTTATGTTGCGTGAATGTCCTTATTCGACGGAAATATATCTACGGGACGCGATTGCTTTATGCCTCTTTTGCAGAGTGTCTTCGGGTATTTGGCGTTTTTATTTACGCGGTTTTTTCTTGTGTTCCCATGGAAATTGTTGCGTCTTGCGTTTTTTTTTTGCTGCCTTCAACGAAAATATTTTCTTCGGTATTCTTTAAGTGATTTTGGAATTGTTTATTAATCTGTCATAAATTGTCTCCTCTGATATTTTAAAATCTTTAGTGTTGCGGATGAAAATCAAAGTTAAAGTAATATCATTAGTTAGAAGAAATGACTCCGTTCTCCAATCTTTTGTATTAATACTGCTTCATTAAGGTGAAATATAATTTTGCCATAACGCTTTTGTACCGGTTCATTATCATATAATTCTTAATTTTGGCTGTCGTACGTAAGTTAATGTAGTATTTAAGAGTAAATTAATAATGTCATAGAGGAAACATTTTTATCTCGTGATTCTGTTTCGTTTTTGGTCATTTTTGAAGAATTATGAAAGCAAACCGCGACTGGGAATCCGCAGCACGATTTATATATTTGTATGGTGTTCTTGAATGTGACGAATCAATAGGTTCATTTAAAACGAAATAAAATTTGTTTAATCCGGTAACTATGGAGGCGAATATTTTTCGGACATCCACTCATTATAAGATCATTCGCACATTTATTATTTAATTTCTGAAGAAATCCCAGAAATTATTATCGTTCGTTGGAAATTTTCGGCCTATATCATTGGAAAAAAGCATCTGCGTCTTCCAGAAATTATTCATTCTCTCGGGAGAGAAAAATCTCGACCCTCTCAGCTCAAGCTCCGCCAGGTGATTCATGAACAAAAGCTTCGAAATGCCGTATGTGTCTGAGAGAGAGAGAGAGAGAGAGAGAGAGGAGGAAAAGAATTGTTGTGGAAGGGTTTTATTCCCCCCCCCCCCTCCTCTTCCTCCCGTTAGTGCCACGAGGAATGTCACGCTTTCCTCCTCCCCCCCCCCTCTCCCTCCCTTTCTCCCCTCCTCTCGGGGGTCCCCATCTTTGTTTGATCTCCCACTCTTCGCGTGTGAACCCTTTGGTAGGTTTTCGTCGGTCTAGAAGAGGTGGGGAAGGTGAGATGAAAGGGAGAGGGGGAGTATGCGGAGGGGGGGGAGAGAAGGGGTATAAAAGCATTCCCGGATTCGCGTTCACCTGCACCCACAAAATGCACGCTCTCACGCGCACACGTACGATCACACGCAAGACACACACACACATACGGCTTGGTCGAAATCGTCGAGTCGACAAGAGGATTTTGTTTTATTCTTTTTAAAAGAGAGAGTCCCTCCCTATTTCCCTCTTCACTCTTTCCCGCATCCCCAGGACCGCTCCGGGGGCCGGCTCGGGAAAAATTCCGCCGCGCTGCCCACACGCCCACGTGACGGCTGATTCGTTCTCGAAAAATGTGGGTGTAAAAAAAGGGAAGGAGGTGAAATCACACGTGTGGGATGGGGGGAGAGGGGGAGGAGAAAGAATGAGAGGGCAGGTGGGTGGCTTGGTCGGTTAACGCGTAGTAAGAGGAGTGGTAAGGGAGGGAGAGATTTTTGGCCCTCCCGGTACGCAGTACCCGGTCCCGCGCCATCGGGAGGAATCACGCGGAGTTACTAAGGCGGGAAAAGGGATGTGTCAGGCGGGGTCCTTATATTTCCTCGGAGGTGGCGTAGTAAATTTAATAGGGAAAGGGGGGTGAGGGTGGGAGAGGGTGGGGCGTCGGATGAAGACGAAAAAGATGAAGGGTGCGAAGGCCGCGAGAGGATGTGCAGAGGGGGAAAAAAGGTGTAAATGGAATTGGATGTATGTACCAGTATACGGCTCCCTCTCTGTTTCCCGCCCTTTGAATTGCAAATGAAGGGAAAGTTTCTCTTCCTTCTATATTCCCCGTTTATTTCCTTCCCTTTCCCCGCTCGATTCCTTTCTACCTTCCCTTACGAAAATCGCTCTCATTTTGTCGTTTTTTTTTTAAATCTTTCCATCCTCCACTTTCTCTCTCTCTCTCTCTCTCGCCTGGCCTGCCCAAGCAGAAGTTTTTCCACCTTGTTAAGGCGGGAAATGGATAATCCCTGGCGCCCGGCCGACCTTGAGTCGGGAGGCCCACGGTGGATGGTGGGGGCAAGCGATGGATGCCAGGCGGCAGGGTGGTGTGGGAATAGGGAGGAAGCTGGAGAGGGAGGATGAGAGAGAGAGAGATGGCGAAGGGAGAATCCGGGTGGTGTGGGGGTACAGAGCCAGTCCGATGGTATTCGTGATGCGCCCTCCCTCTCCTCTCTCTTTCTCTGACCTCTCCTCCTATATATCTCTCTCTCTCTCTCTCGCACACCACTTCACCGAATCCTTTTCTTCCCCTCTTCTTCTACAGCACGCTCTCTCTCTCTCTCCCTCCTCCGTCTCTTCCGAAACCTCCACGGATACCCTTCACCTTCGTTGCGGTCAGTCTCTCTTATACGATAGCTCTCTTGTGGGCTTGTTGCGTTTTCTGTTCAACTACTGTAGTATCTACTCGCTTTCTCTCATCTTTCTCCCGGTATCTTTCCTGTACTTTCTTGCTCTCCGCGACAACCTGTCTCTACCCCTTCTCTCTCTCTCTCTCTCTCTCTCTCTTGCCGCTCTTCCTGATCTCTCCTGCCGCTAATCCTCGACTCAAGCCACTCCCCCTTCCTCTTGCTACTTTTACCATGCCTGTTCTTTTACTTCCTCGTCACCTTTCCCCCTCCATCCATTTTTTTCATTTCCCCGACTGCTTTATTTCCTTATTTTCCTACGTCTTCGTTCTTTCTTCTTTCTCTATCTCTCTCTCTCTTCGTTCTCCTTTCCTCCTGTCAACCTTTCCCTCCATCCCTTCCACTCCCTCTCTTCCACTCCCTCTTCCACTCCCTCTCTTCCACTCCCTCTCTTCCACTCCCTCTCTTCCACTCCCTCTCTTCCCCTCCCTCCATCGCCGCTTTACCTCTCATCTCTTCTTCTCTTCTTCTTCCTATCCCTCTCCTTTCTTCTCTTCCTCTTCTTTCTTCTCTTCCTATTCCTTTCTTCTCTTCCTATTCCTTTTCTTCCTATTCCTCCTTGTCTTCCTATTCTTCCTTGTCTTCCTATTCTTCCTTATCGTCCTCTCCCTCTTCCTCTTAATTGTTTTTTCTTTTGTTTAGTTTAAGGTTTTTGTTTTCTTCCAATGTGTTTGTATGTTTGTACGTTATTTTTTATTCTCATTTGTAATTATTAACGTAGGGTTAAATGTAAGAAGGGGCTATATAGTCTCAATTTTTCCCGTAATAAAGTCGTTTGTCTGTCTGTCAGCCTCTTCCTCTCCTCCATTTTCCTCCATTTCTTTCTCCATTCCTCTTATTTCTCCATTCCCCCCATTTCTCCATTCCCCCTTCCTCCCTCCTCTCTCCCTTCCTCCTCTACCCTTCTCTATTTTTCGTCTCTCTATCTTCCCTCTGTACCTTTCCTTTCTACCTTTCTTCCTCTCTCTCTTTCCCCTCTACCTTCTTCCTCCCTCCTCGTCAACCCCCTCATTAATCCCCCTCCATCTCCCTCCCATCGAATGACACGCTCACTTTCGTCGCTCCTCGCTTATACCTCATCGGGAGGGGGAAGGAGTTAAGGTGAGGTGGGAGATAATGGGGACGGGATTGAAATTGTGCATGGGAACGCAAAGGGGGACTACTCATCTCTCTCTCTCTCTCTGCTCGAAGGGCGTCGGAACGCTCGTTTCCGTGGCAACACTGGCGGTCCATTCCAGTCTCGTTACTCTTCCTCGGAGCGGCGCGGGATCTCTTTCTCATCCCCTTCTTCCCTTTCTTCCCTTCTCCCCCTCCTTTCCTCCTCCCCCGCTTCGCCCTTCCAACCTCATTCTTTGCGCTACACCTTAGATTGTACCCCTGTGGAATGATGATGATGGGGGAGGGGGGAGAAAAGGAAGGGTTCGGCGTCCTTCAACCATCTTCCTCTCGTACGGAGATGATTACAGTTGCCGCGGCGACCGTCTCTTTTTCTCTTTTTTCTCTCTTCTCCTTTATCCGTGGAGGGGGGAGGGGGGTGTGGGGAGGGGGAGAGGTTTGGCAACATGGTGTGGTTCAAGGTATTTCCGCGCGGCTGCCGTAACCCTCATTAGTGGTGCCCTAACCCTCTCATTTTCCTCTCTTTCCCATTCTCTCGCCTTTGGTGCCACCTGGCGCCTTGAGGTGAAAAAGTCTGCCTCTAGACCCTGATATTTTCTATTCTATTTATTTATTTTTTCGTTGTTTTTCCTGCGGCTGTCTTTTTGGTGGTGGTGGGGGGGGGAGAGGACGGGCCCCTTGCTCGTTCTCTCTTGAGTCCCTGGAGCCTTCCCTCGGGACGGATTGGGAGGGGGGAAGAAAGGGGAGGAAGAGCTCATTTGTCCATGTCCAGTCAACTTCAATCTCCTCCCCTCCATTCCTCTCTCTCCGAGCCACCTCCTTTTTTTCCCCGCACGTCACCTTCCTCCCTCTCAAGATTCCGAATCTTCGAACCTTTCTCTCTCTCTCTTCCTCTTGTTGTTGTTGTTGGGGCCCATCATCGGCAGCGCGGTTCCCTTTGCCACGCTCACCATCGCCGCCTCTCCGCCCCAGGCCACTCTTCGCCTCTTCTTATTTAATCCGATCTGACGAGGAGGCTCTCTCTCTCTCTCTGCCTTCCTACTTTTCCAGTCCGCTTCATACCTCCCTCTCCACCCACCTACTTCCCTATCTATTCTTTCCCCTACTTCCCTATCGCTATTCTTTCCCCTTCTTCCCAAAATCTATTCTTTCCCCTACTTCCCTATCGCTATTGTTTCCCCTTCATCCCTATCTCTATTCTTTCCCCTACTTCCCTATCTCTATTCTTTCCCCTTCTTCCCTATCGCAATTCTTTCCCCTACTTCCCTATCTCTATTCTGTTCCCTATCGCTATTCTTTCCCCTACTTCCCTATCTCTATTCTGTTCCCTATCGCTATTCTTTCCCCTACTTCCCTATCGCAATTCTTTCCCCTACTTCCCTATCGTTATTCTTTCCCCTACTTCCCTATCGCTATTATTTTCCCTACTTCCCTCTCGCTATTCTTTCCCCTACTTCCCTATCGCTATTCTTCCCCTACTTTCAAATCGCTATTCTTTCCCCTTCTTCCATATCTCTATTCTTTCCCCTTCCATATCTCTATTCTTTCCCCTTATTTCCTATATCTTCTTTCCCCTTCCTACTTCTTCCTGCTACTCCTTCCTCTTCTTCCTCCTACTCCTTCCTCTTCTTCCTCCTACTTCCTTTGTCTTCATTCTACACCTTTCTCTCTTCCTCCCTCTCTTCATTCTTCCTCTCCTCCCCCCTCTCCTTTCTCTCTCTCCCTCTTTCCCTTCTACTCTTCTTACACTCTTCATCCCTCTTTCTCCTGTCTCTCCTTCCTCTTTCCTCTCCCTCCCTCTCCCTCCCTCCCTCCCTCTCCCTCCCTCCTCTCTCTCCCTCCCTCCTCTCCCTCCCCCTCCCTCCCTTCCCCTCTCCCCCTCTCCCTCCCTCTCTCTCCCCCTCCTCCTCCCCCTCTCTCTCTCTCCCCCTCCTCCTCCCCCTCTCTCACGCCCCCTCCCTCCCTCTCCCTCCCTCTCTTCCTCTCTCCCTCTTCTTTCTCCCCCTCCCTCTTCCTCTTTCTTTCGTATCCCCTTCCTCCTATCTTCTCCCTTTCTGCCCTTTCTTCTCCCCTCTCCTCTTCTACCATCCTATCTCATTCCTTCCTCTCCCCTTTATCTTTCTCTTCTCTCTATCCTCCTTTCTCCCTTCCTCATCTCTCCCTCCCCCTTTCCCTCTTTTCTATCTCCCGCTCCCATCTCTAGTCTTCTCTCTGTCTTGGGTGTCCGTGGCCTCCCAGGAATACGATTATTCCGGAGCAAAGCGCGTTAAAAGATTTTAAGAAAGAGGAGGGAAAATGGTACGTGGTCGGGATGATCTTGATGAGGAATTCATCCATGGGGGAGAGAAAGGAGGGATGGGAGGAGTGAAAAGAGGGACTGGGAGGGGAGGTGGTTAAGAAGGTCGTGAAAACTCGTTAGGACTGTCGGAAATATTTTAATATCTAATAATTCTGGATTTTTTTCTCAGGTGTGTCTAATGGGGAAATCATTGAGTTGAGGGATGACTTTGAAACACTTCTGAGGTGTGGCGGTAATAATACTTAGCTGGCGGGCACGATTTCTTTTTACGGACTGAAAGAAAGTCGTTAATTTTCTCTATTTTTGGTTCTTATTGTTATTTTGTGGATTCTGAACTGGTTTTGGTTGCGAATTTCTGTGCTAACGTGTAATTTGTATTTAGGTACTAACTTGATATTTTATATTGAATAATTTTATTTTTTTTGTTCAAATAACAGTCAATTTTAATTTACGTTGGTAACGGTGTACGATAATTTTGTTTAAAAGTTTTGCGGTGATATTAACTAAGGCCTTAAACTCATAAAATGGGAAATTGACATATTTACTAGTTGTTTCGGCTTTTAAATACGCGCGTGAATTATTCTAAAATGGCATTTTCATTAATCCCTTTAGGTGAATCGCATCGTCCTCATTTCTTATCTTCTCACTTAGGTTTTCTTATTTTATAAACGTATAATCCTATTTATTAAAGGCTGGTTTGTATTGATATTACGCGCAAACACGCAGAGAAATCTTTAAACGAGGGGGACATTCATCCTCGCAAACAGCAGGAAATTGACTCGAAATGCCACCTAATCCGGGAAAACTTAAAACGTAAACATACCTCAAAGAGAGAGGTTTATTGCTTTTTTCCCTTGATTAGATTAGTTGTGATTTAAATTTTCCAGCAATTAAGTCCCAGACCGCGTAACATTTTTATCAAGTTGACGAAAAACTCGAACACGAATTCCCGGACCCGCGCACCTGTGCTCGACGGACGCTTCGCCGGAGTCGGGACTTACTCGAGAAAAAATTCAGTTTGCGCTCGTCAGAAGCGGAAAAAACTGGTTTGTCATGTATTTGCAGAAAAAATTACGGCGTCAGTGACTAAGCAGTGACTAGACGGTACCGTCATCACTCGGAAGACTTTTCGGTAACTCTTTTTAATCGGATGTTTACCGGAGTAATTCCGACTTTTTTTTAAAAGCTGTTAACCAATCTTTTTTTCTCTTCTCCTTTCAAGCCCACGAAACCTCCGACGCCCCTTTTTTTCGGGCGTTTTATCGTCCATTATGGAAATACGTGGCCACCTGCATTCCATCTTCACTCTTCCCCGAAAAGTCGCCCTTACGTCACGATAGGCCGTAAAGAGATGTGGTTCTTTAGCGCTCCTCATCCTATCCACCACCAATGGGTCGCAACCGCCGCTTCTTGTCTCCCCCACCTCCTCTTCCCCCTCCTCCTCTTCCTCCTCCATCTCCACAAACAGACTTTATTCCCACGGGGTGTTGCACGGCCATGTTTCACGTGCGCGCGTGAGATCTTCATGGCGTCCGTGTGCGAACTTGCAGGGGAGGGCGATACACGTCGTGCCTCTCGGCCGCGGAGAATAAATCAGGATTTTTCTTCATCCGCCTCCGCCTCTTCACGGAGGCCTTTTGTGAGTCTGCAGTGCACATCTCTTTTTCTTCGGAGGGGGGTGGGGGGGGAGAAGAAGGTTGGGTGGGCAAGCGATTGCGGTGTAGGTGGTTGTTTGGAGGAGTGTGGGGTGGAAAGAGAGAGACGTAGTATAGAGGGGGAGGGATGTTTACAGTAAGGAGGGCGACTTCACTCAGCTCTCGGCTCCATTTATTGCGCTCAGCGAAGAGAGCGAGAGCGCATTCGAGCGCTTGCGTGTGTTTATGCAGCGACTCTTGGACATGGAAGGCTCCTTCGACGTTCCAATACCCCTTTTGTGTCATTTTATCGCGCGTTTTTTTCTTCTCTCTTTCTTTCGAGGTTTATTTTTCGAGCCGGATGCGAAATCGGAAAATCGTGTAGCGTTTTCAGTTGAAGTGTTTGGACGGGTTCGAGAGTGTCGTTCTTTCTTTTTATTATCAAACGCGAGTTGTTTTCTCTAGACAAGTCTCGAGGTAGAATTTTCGCGACTCACTGGAAAGACTATCTTTTGGCTTTCGTGGTGAATTGATTAATTGAATGGATTGGTTCATTCTCGATGTTCATCGAGGCTCAACAAAAGGAAATTGTCTTGATTAATCTTCTGAAACTCTGGATTAGGAGTTTTCAGTCGCGGTGCATGCATCGTTTAAAAATGGATGCGGGAAAATATTAAAGATTTTAAATTTCCTTCTTGCGTCAGATTTAATGCGTTATTTCTATATCAATGGCTGCGATTTTACAGTTACAAACAACGTCATAACTTGTCTTAGAGTTTTTTTACAGAAAAAAATGGGAATTGGGATAGAAAATCATTTCTTGCAGTGGCGTAGGGACCATGGATGCGATAGATCGGTCGATCCAGGGCTCGGAGTTCGAGAAGGCCCGTGGTCGACATATGCAAAATTCTACCCTTTGTGTCATTTTAAACCACAATAGCTGCTAAATACAGTTTAAAAAATCCGAGATCGTGAAACTTATTTCATTCAGAATTTCACCTTAAAAAATAAAATAACCAAAAAATATTTATTGGAGGAGAGGGGGGGCCCGTAAAGACTTCTCGAACCAGGGCCCGGCTTCACCTTGCTACGCCACTGATTTCTTGTATCGCGGTAAGTAAATTGCTGAGATGTTGGTAGGTCTTTTTCCGTGCAAGAAGCCGCTAAAGCTCATTGATTATACTCAACAAAGAAATTTATCACGGCGAGCTTTATTATTGACATTTACAGCATCAGAAATTTACTCGATGCAGATGTTTTGTTCATTTTATTATCACTAAAAAAACATCCTTCTGAATACGCGACTACATGAAATATCCTCAAGATGTTAATGGAATAAGACCGAATATTTCGGCCACTAAAATGATCAAGCTGGGAAGGTTTACTACTTCTGTCTCCGCACTTGTTTGTAGCCACATTTCCGTGTGATGTCCCGGGAGACTATTATTTGTATGCAAGATTTATAAAATTGTTATTCATGTATGCACGTACGTTTATTTTCATGTTTATGTCTCACAATCAGTCGTTTAACCGATGGCCTTAAAATTCCGACTTGTAAATTTACTGATCACTAAAAAAAAAAAAAGAAAATAATTCGAAGCTGCCTCAACGTGCCAGAACTTTTAACTCGGTCTTGGCGACAATACTTCTTCGCTTCCAGCGTATTGGCAAAGATTTCTTCTCTCACCGAGAGAGAAATTTCCTTCTATTTTTAAGGGCGCTTTTTTATGCCCCGCGTATATATTCCTCGTTGCAGGAATCACGTGGGCTCGAAGAATGGCAACGAGGAGTTTTCCGTCGCTAAGGATCTCCGGAGGCAATTAAGTCCGCGTAAATATTTACTCGATCCCGCGAGTTGGAAACTTTGGAATGCGAGTCGGACAGAAGCTCGCTGGAAACTTATGACATCGAAGATTGGAATTTAGCGACGCAGACAATCATCCAACTTTTGTACTTTTTGAAAAAGAAAGGTTTTATATGAACTCGGAGCGGAATTGATATGAAAGATATGCCGAAGAAGGTTTCCAGTATTTCTTAAGTGGTCGTATCTTATTGATGACAGGTAAATCCCTTAGCCATAAAACCGTTTTCCAAACGTTTAGCTGGCGTCGGGAGGCAACTCCATCGTTAAAGTTGGATTCCAGAACTAGCCAGAAGCTCCATATTTCGTTTTTTTTAAATAGTCGTAACATTGGCCGGAATAGCGACTTGGACGTTTCGTTTTTTTTTGTTGGCTTACTACACGTAATGGAATCTCGTAGAACCACTTTTAGATTATTCGCTCGATAGAAATATAAAAAAATCCGTCATTTAACAGCGTGTCATCGGAGTTGGGATGTCATTTTAAAAACCACCTCGAGGACAAAAACGCTTAGCATCTCTATTTCATCGGGAGACGCCTCGTAATGCGGTAACCGTTCATCACGGTCAGGGGCAGAACCAATCATCTCGAAAGGAAAGATAACGTCTTTCCGGCCGCAATTAAATTCAGTCGGGAGAAGGACGACTTTCAGTCCGCCCTTTTCCAGAAACGCTTGTCTAGCGCCGCGCCATGATGCTTCTTCTCTATCTCTCTCTCTCTCAACTCTCCGTACGCTTTTATATTTATTGAGTCTTCAAAATCGAACACGTTTTCCCGTTTCATATCATTTGCGGAGCAAAAAGGACGAGAGCTTGATTCACCAACATAATCAAGCGTCTGTCTTCTGTTCTTTATTTTTCCTTTTCTCTCTCTCTCTCTCTCTGTCTCTCTCTCTCTGTCTCTCTGTGTGTCTCTCTCTCTCTCTGTCTCTCTGTGTGTCTCTCTCTCTGTCTCTCTCTCTCTGTCTCTCTCTCTCTGTCTCTCTCTCTCTCTGTCTCTCTCTGTCTCTCTCTCTCTGTCTCTCTCTCTCTCTGTCTCTCTCTCTCTCTGTCTCTCTCTCTGTCTCTCTCTCTCTGTCTCCCTCTCTCTGTCTCTCTCTCTCTGTCTCTCTTTGTCTCTCTTTGTCTCTCTCTCTCTGTGTCTCTCTCTGTCTGTCTCTGTGTCTCTCTCTGTCTCTCTCTCTCTCTGTGTCTCTCTCTCTCTCTTTTTCTCTTTCTCTCTCTTTTTCTCTTTCTTTCGCTCTGTTATCCCATCGTTCCTGTCCGCGTCATTCCTTCACGATTTGCTTCGACACACTTTCGTTGCCCACTGGGAGTTCTTTTCCTTTCTCCTTTCCCATTTCTCTTCCTCGGTCCTCCCCTTTCTTCTTTACCTTTGGAAAATTCTCCGTGTAAAAAAGGCATTCGCTTTATAATGCGTCTCATTATCTCGTTTAAGGGGAGTGTATTAAGGATGTTGTTTTACCTCTTCTCTCTTTCTCCTAAGCCGGCAATGAAATTTTCGACACGCAAGAAAGAAACATACCATATTCCTCGATCCACTCGTCAAAAAATTATCGGACGTAACTCCCCTCGCTCGGAAACTAAAACGTTTCGTAATGTCAGATGCGATCTCTCGTACACTTTTTTAAGCGGTTCTGTTTTAAGGTTTAAAAAAGTACCTTTGACGCTCGTCCTAACTTGGGATTAGCGGAGTTGGCTCTGGGAATTTTGGATGGTTTTTATTTGTAATCTTGGAGAAAATACGTCAGAAGTTGCATTGCAAATCGAATGTTTAGTTAGTATTTTTAGAAATAGATTGTTACATAAGTTTCTGCTCTTGCCGTCGGATGTGATGCGAATGGACTTACGTCGGTAATAATAAAAAAACACGTCAAGTTGTTGCTAATATTTCGACGGATGAGTGCGAAGCGAATTTTTATTTCTTAACATTGATGGTTTTGAAGTAACGTTGCTGACGATGACTTTCGAGTTACCCTTTTCGTTAAAAATTTTTTATGCCAGAATTTTACCTTTGTGTGCCAATTTATTTTTAAATGTGACCTGAACGTAGTGGAACTGTAAACAGGGTGACGCAAAACCGAATGAACTGAATGTAGGGTGACGCAGACAAAAAAAGGTTGACAACCACTGCTCAAACCACCTGTCTACCAAGGCCGATAGCTATAAAGAAGCGTACGAAATCAAATGCGGATTCTGGTACACAAAGGCCGTCTTTAGTGCTCGTTCGCTGATCGTCGATTCTAAATTCTTAGGAGAAGAGACCAGTAAATCGGCTATTTAAGGTTGAGGATGGCTGTTTTGTAGTAAAAAATGCGAATCTGGTATTCCTAGCCTTAGTTCAGGGATGGCAAATGATTTTTGTCTCGCGTGCCAAGAAAGTAATGTGAATCATCAGGATGTTTTTCGCGTGCCATTATTTTACTCTAAGATACTTCACATTTGAATCAGAAAATAGATGCTTACGCGTGCCAAGTAAAATCGCAAGCGTGCCACGTATATGCCATCCCTGCCTTAGTTAGAGTTGTATTATTTAATAAATTCGGAAGAAGCCTTTTGGATGTGGACGAACAGAAAATGATTTCTAGATTGGAAAATAAGAGCAGATACCAACAAGACGAGAGGGACATTGGATCGACGAACCGAAAATTAGAAAACTCTCGGTTCGTTTCTCTGTACACAAGGCGCGAAACGATTCAAATTTTCCGGCACCCGATAATGTATTGTATGTATAACAGAAAGAAGACAGCCTCCCGATCATTCCGGGGTGTTTATCGGGACTTTATTTTCGCGATTCGAGATAAAGAAACCGTGAATCTTAATTAAGGCGAACGTTCATTCGAATTTTTATCGCTGTTAAAAAAAAAGTTCATAAACGCAGCCTGAGATTTCGAGGTGTGTTCCGCATTCGACTGCGTAAATGTAAGAAGGCGAAATTTGTTTTACGGTCGAACTCTTCTTCTTCTTCCCCCTTTTAAAAATCCACCCATACTCTCTTTCTCTCTCTCTCTCTCTCCCACTTCTCTTTCCTCTACGCCCACTCTCCTTTTACACGCGGTCCTTCTTATGTAGACCGGAAACGGGGGAACATCCCCCACACTCTCCGGCTTTCCCGATCGGAAGCTATACAGCGCCACCCGTGAAACCGAGGGTGAAGTCTTCCACGCCGTGTGTCTGTGTGTGTAATGCGATTCTGCGGTGGGTGTTTTTTTTTGTTTTCTTTTACTTTTTGTCCCGTATCTATTTCCAACCCTTTCCTCTTCTTCCCGCCCCCGCACCTCTCTTCCCCCCCCCCCCCTTTCCTCCCCTCCCCTTTCCTCCCCTCCCCTTTCCTCCTCCTACTACCAATACTGCTATTCTCCCCCTCCCTGACACTTTTTCGTTTCGGGTCCTTCGTCTCACGCTTTTATATACTTGGGATGCTGCCGACGTCTCTCCTTCCCTTCCTCTTGGGCTTTTCATCCGGATCGACCGCAACTTAATCGAGGGAGCTATCCCTCTCTCTCCCCCTCTCATCTTCTCCTTTTGCCAAACATTAAATTTCAGGTGTTTTTGGCGTGTTGTTTTATCCTTCTTAAATTTCGCGGTCTTGTATTCGGGATTTCTTTTCCTTCGATCTCAGCCTTCCGTATCGGATTTTTTTCCTAGCGCGCATGCGTGTCGATCCCCGTCTTATGTAAGACTTTTTGGTCCGTTTCGGTTCCTTTTTTTTTTAATCGGCTGGCAGTTAAATGTGTGCGATTATAAAGTGGCGTTTTCTTTTAATCGATTATTTTTTGGATCGCCGGCTATTTTTTTAAATGAACTCTTAAAAAAAAAACAATCGCTAGGATTTTTGATTTTAATTAAGAATTTAAAAATTCGAAATTTTTAATCCTTATCTGCATTCACACTTTGTCTATTGGAAATGCTTAGAATTGTATTCTGGTATTCATTTCCATTTTCTATTTCTTCGATATAAAATGTCGATGTAAACTTGGAGAAGGAGAAATATTCTGAACTTGATCGGGAATCGTACTCGGACCTTCCATTTGCCGGGTAGGTGCTTTAACCAACTAAGCTTCTCAAATTCTCCAGTCTCGTACTGGGTACTTAGGTTGGGGAAGGGCAGGATTTCTGGCAGCTTGCAGGGGTATTCATGTAAATGAAAATGTAAAGAATGTGCAGTTAACTGTGTGTCACCACGTTCAGTATGACTCCATTTTACTGGGAAAATGATGAGAGGTTTACTCAGTCCAAATATTCGGCCTCTTAATTGTACAAATGCGCAGTTTACTCATTTTTTACCTCTTTTGACGCCCCACAGTTAATTTTCGCATTTTTAACTGATCGTGTGTGGAGCCCAAAGGATATTTATTTGCTTAGAACTAACCTGCGGCGCAAATTCTAGATATTTCATATCGAATGCGTCTAAGAGTGCATTTCCTCAGCGCTTAGGAACTGAACGTGAAGTGGTGACACACAGTTAACTGCACATTCTTTACATTTATGTACATACATTCGTATTTCGTTTTTGGATGATATGTTAAATCCTACTCAACAGTAATTTAAAAGTTTCCTCGTCCAGTAATTAGTGATTCAGAACACCCGTCGTCCTATCACGTTTGTAACCACTTGGAATAGATGTTAATCCCGGAGTCGACATTCGATCGGCGATTTCTATCGCGTTGAAACACGTGTAAATGTCTCCTCGTCGTTGTCAGGCGCCCTTTTAAGAGACGTGAGAGAGGAAGCCACGAAAGCTTTCAGGAAAGCGGAATCCCATCCGCTTCAACTCTTCCTTCGGGGGTGTAATCTCTCCCTCTTAACGGGCGTAAAACCCTATTTAAACGAGTCGATTGGAGTTGATGCGGTTATCCCCATTCCCGTCATTGGAGCATTCACTTCTCCGTATATTCTCTTTTCCTTTGAAAAAGCAAACGCCCTCGTCTCTTTCACTAACACACACCAGCTTCGATACCCTTCTACGCATCTTTCTACCCTCCTTCGGTACTTTTACTCTTCTGAATCCCCTCCTTTCGCGCCCCGTTCTCGCGGTTTTACCTCCCTTCTCCCCTCATCTCTCTCTCTCCATCTCGAGGAATCTGGGATTGTTCCATTAAAAACAGGTCCCGACCGACACCATTTCCGTTCGGGAACCCATTACAAAAGTGTGTCTAAAAGCGGCCCCGCGAGCCAAGAATCACCACAAGCAGGAGGGAGGAAGGAGGGAGAGGGAATCCCCTCTACCTCCCTCCCCCCTCTTTCTCCCCCTCCCCCTCAGTTCTACGACTCTCCTCTGAAAGTTGGATGGATGGGGGAGGGAAAAAATAAAGGGGAAAAATTGGGAGAAATAATAACGTTCGAAGGTCTGTCTCTCTTTCTGGCGGAGTATCCCTTTACGCGAACCGTCATTGCGTGTCATCTCTCCATCCTTTTTCTCTTTCTCTCCCTCTTTCTCTTTCTCCCTTTCTCTTTCTCCCTTTCTTTCTCCCTTTCTCTTTCTCCCTTTCTTTCTCCCTTTCCCTTTCTCCCTCTTTGTCTCTCTCCCTCTTTCTCTCTCCCTCTTTCTCTCTCTCCCTCTTTCTCTCTCTCTCTCCTCTCTATCTCTCTCTCTCCCTTTTTTTCTCTCCCTCTTTCTCTCTCTCCCTCTTTCTCTCTCTCCCTCTTTCTCTGTCTCCCTCTTTCTCTCCCTCTTTCCCTCTTTCTCTCCCTCTTTCTCTCCCTCTATCTCTCCCTCTCCCTCTTTCTCTCCAAGGGCGGATCCGGGCTTCATCCATGTGGGAATAATCTGGAATGAAAAAATAAACTTTGAAAATGTCGTAATGTAAATGTTAATACGGAAAAAGGAAATATATAACTTTTTATACAGTAACATGAATGTAGTAAAACGGTCTAGTTTTCGCCTGGCGTGCTCAGCACGCAGGACGAGGTTCAGGGGCTATTTTTTCCTATTGTTCAGAAATATTGGGGAGAGTTTAATTATCTATCCCCTTTACCCTCTCCCCCCTGTATCTCTTTTATCGTCCTCTTTCTCTCCTTCCCCAACTTTCTCTCCCTCTTTTTCTCTTCCTTCAATTTCCGGTAGTCAAAATCTTACAAAGAAATAAAGAATATTAAATATTTTCTTATAACTACCTCTTAACCTCATGACGTAATTGAATACGAAAAATCTAATTGTAAATATAGTTAGTGAATGAATAAGAATAAGAAACGGTAGCGGTCTGGAAGACTGCATCTAGGGTAAAATGTGATCGCAATTTCACGTCACCAACTAAAGGTTTAAAAGTTATTTTCCGTCCTTTGTAGTGGAGTGGTTTCTCCCAATGCTAGGGGTCGTGGGTTCGAATCCTGGCAAATGGATCGTCGGATGCGTTCTTAGGAAAGGCCGAGCAAAAGATGTAGACGGTAGATCAAAGAATAAGAAGGGCTGCCGTTTAATAAACGTTAAGTCTTTCTCTCAATGAGTCGATATTAGTTGTTCAAGTGTAATGTTATTAAGAAAAAAATAGTCGAAATGTATAGGAATTAACAGAAAAAATTCCTCTTTCCAGAAACTTGAGTCTTTGACAATTTTTCAGTGTAAAAGATTTGGTGCAGGCCTCGGAAAGGTATTAGATTATTGTTTTAAAGGTCGAAATGTCTGCTCTAGACTTACGAGGAAAAAAATTCTCCGTTAAATTTCTTCCCTTTTACTTTTCGGTCCGCTTCCGTTCGTTCACTCTCTCCTCCATTTCTTCTCCCGAAAACTTTTCATCTCCGTTTTTTCTACGCTTATGTAGCCCCGATGTGATTTACGGTGACGACTCTCTAAGTTTCGAGTTTCGGGCTAGTCGGACAAAGGGCTAGGAGGGGGTGACTTCATTCCTCCGCTATTTTACGTGATTTTTTTAACGACTGTCGTCAAGTGTTCATCTCACGCTCTCCAGGCATCCAGCTTCCTCCACTCCCTCTACCTCCCCCTCTTCCCTCCCCCTCTTCCCTCCCCCTCTACCCCCCTCCCTTACTCTTTTCCCCTTCGTGCTCTAATTTTCTTTTGGGAGTGACCATATGCGTGCGGGTTCTTGACTTATGGTTTTTCTTGCGACTACCCACGGCCCCCTCCTCTTTCCTTCTCTCCTCCCGTTCTCCCCTCTCACTCTTTTCCTTCAGACTCTGTGCCTTTCTAGCATTTGGTGTTCTTGGAACGCACCTCCTACCTCCTCCACGTCCTCTCTGTCTCTCCACTCTTCTGCGCTCTCTGTTTATATTGTATTTAATTCCTCCCCAGGAGGTTGGTTGCTTTTGTTCTTTAATTTCTTTTTAATTTCTCACATACGCAGTATATTGAGAAAGTATTGTTATCGCGAAAAAATTCGATTTCGAGATTTTGATGGAAATATACGTTTTAGGTGTACCCGAGTTCGAAAAAGTGGTTTTCGCATTGCCGTCTGACTGTTATTGGCTCTAGAGCAGTGTTTCCCAACCTGGGTGCCGCGGTGCCCTTGTGTGCCGTGAAGTGTTCGGAGGGGTGCCTCAAAAATTATTGTTTACCCATTTCAGCCTCATTTTGCGTCGTCGCATTTCAAAAATCAAAACCAGAGTTAAGACGAACTTCATTTAGTCGCAAAGGCACTTCGAAATGGAGATTGGAGTTAGGGGTTCAACTTCACCACGATTATTACTGATGGTGGTTAGGGAGGGGTGCCGCCAAATTCTGAAAAGTCACTTAGG
This sequence comes from Uropetala carovei, assembly GCA_036926305.1. Lineage (NCBI taxonomy): Eukaryota > Metazoa > Arthropoda > Insecta > Odonata > Petaluridae > Uropetala > Uropetala carovei. The sequence goes on from JAXCHB010000108.1 coordinate 9,523,245, forward strand.
GGTGCCGCGACTCTAAAAAAGTTGGGAAACACTGCTCTAGTGTATAAACGGTAGAGCGAAAATGAATGAAATCTCGTACTTAGGCATTTTATCATACAGAGTAGAAGCTGTGAAGAAATGGTTGACATTGCTCAGTAATTAAGGGAAGTTTATTCTTTTAACAACAATTTGGTTTTCTCAAAAACGGCTCCAACGATTTTGATCAAATTTCGTAGAGTTACTTGAGCTTACGTCTTCAATAATACTGCATAGTTCATATTTCTCAAAAAATGATTATAAGGCTAGTTTATTCTAGGCAACTTTAACAATAATTTGATTTTCTCAAAAACGACTCGAACGATTTTGATAAAATTTCGTACCGTTACTTGAGGATGCGTCTGCAATAATAGTACATACTTCGTATTTCTCAAAAAATGAATATAAGGCTAGTTTATTCTTGGGCAACTTTAAAAAAATTGGATTTTCTAAAAACCGGCTCATATGATTTTCATTTTCTAAAGATAACTAAACGACGGCTCATATGATTTTCATTTTCTAAAGATAACTAAACGACGCATCAGTATATGAGAAAATTTGTACGATGTGTGTTGTACCGATTTTTTTTTATGGCCAGGAATCCGTTCTCTCTCGATCGCGAGCTGAAATTACGTCGTTGGGAGTCAGCGTTCGGCGATTGTAAAACTCGAGTCGAACACGCAAACTGCAATGCTCATTATGCCGATTGTCTTGTTGGTAACGTCGGTGGTCTCGAGAGGATTTATCTCAGGTGATTTTTAAAGGAGTAAGGTGGACACGAGAGGCCAGTTTTATGCGTCTCGTGTGATAATTTTTTTGCCGAAAGGTATTCTTTTCCAGGAGCTTTCTGTCAAGGCGGCGACATTGTTTTTATGTCTGGTATTAACTCGTCAAACTTCTGAAAGGTGATTTTTATAGTCTCAAAGAAAATTATTTTACAGCTAGTTGGCTTTGTACATATGTAATATTTGTTTTCTTCGCGGGTTAGAATATCTTAGGATAGCTGCGAGATAGGCGAGATTTCCTTTGGTTGTGAACAAATGAACGAGCTAATTGTTAATGTGAATTTCCTAACGGTTCGAGATTATTCCCGTTCGGAAAGTATTGATTAGTTGCAGTCATATTAGGAGTGAACTTTGACAGATTTATATTGCCGTCAACTGATTAGCGGAGTTAAAGTTTCAATTCAAATGTATGAACGTTAATAAGTAGAATTAGCATTTCGTAAAAGATACGACCAGGGTTGTTAATATAAAATTTCCGGCGTATTATGTTTGCTGGGAACAATTTTTTATTTTTGTGTGTACGTTAATGCGGTGATGTTTTTAACGTTTTAATAAGGATTTACAAAGATGCGCACTTCGACGTGACTTCCGCCTCCAACCGGAAGGATCTCTTGACCGTCGTAGTACATAATCGGTTTTGAATCGTTTTCCTACCCTTCGACGCGGTCGTCACTTCCTCCTGTTGATCGCTTCAGCGCATCGGACATCCAAGCTTGAATAAACACAAACAAAGAGACGACCTCCGCCGAAAACATAAACCGCGGCCGTTTTGAGCATTACGAGAAATAGTATCGAGACGGGCGAGGAAAAGACTCCAAAAAACCCTTTCAAACAAACATTTTTGACTGGGTGGGTGGAGAGGAGTTGAGGAAACCTCAAAAGCATTCATCCGATACGCATCCGAATGCGACCGCGTTGGTTAAGAGCGTTGCGGCTAGGTGCACCTCCCTTATTCATTCCTCTCCCCCCACATAACCTTTCCACTAAAGGGGTTTCCGTGTCTGTAACTCAGGAGGGCGTGGTATCATCGCACCCTCTTTTTCCATCCATCCCTCTACTCCCTCTCCTATACAATGGTGCAAGGTGACTGCAGCGGGTGCCTTTCAAGAGGGGAGGTCAGGCGATGGTTGTTAGCAGCTCCGAAAATGATGGGGCGTGTGTGTGTGGATCCACGAGCCGAGGGACCTTGAAGGGCTTCGGCTGAGAAATAGGGTCCAATGGAGCCGGTCGTAGGGAGAGCGTGTGTTTGGGGAAGAGTGAAAGGGAGAGGAAGGGTTGGGGAAGGAGTGGTTTCTGGGAAGGAGGGAGGGAAGGGCGGAGGAGAAGCGGTAGGGGTAAGGATGGAGTAGGAGTGGGAGAGCTCCAATCCGGTTTCCGTGACTCTCTTCCCATTTTCTTTTTTTTTCACTCTTTCCTAACTACGAGAAGGGAGGCTTTTTGGTAGGGAAGCGTTGCGCAGATGCTCTTTCTTTCTTTCTCTTGATTTTTTATATATATAGGTTCGTTTTCTTGTCCGCAATCCGCGGAGGTATGGGAGCGGCTGTGTTTGTGAGGCGCGCGGACGCACACACACACACACACACACACACACACACACACACACACACACACACACACACACACACACACCACCGAGAAACAGGAGAAAAAATACATTGCGTGGCGAAGGTGCTGCCACCGCGCGGGTTAGGAGTACCGCGGCGTATCATTCTGCCGCCTACCTGTTGCTCATTTTCTTTAAGAAGAGTGGATAAGGTATGGGGTTTGATGGGACGGTGGGTGAGGAGTTAGTGGTAGCAGTTCCCGAGAGGAGGAGGTGCGTTCTCACTGGCAGCCCCAAAGGATCGTGGCTAATGCTTCGCTGTCACGCATGGGCCGCGGCTGGTTTTTTGATCTCCCTCCCGCCGCGACGCCGCCTCATATTTTTCACGAATGTAAATCGTCCATCGCAAGACGCGAATCTTGACGGTTGTTTTTTTTTTAAGCGCGGGGTCCACGTTAATTAGAACATTCTTCCACTGGAAGTGGAATGCCTGCGAGTGGCCTCTTCGGGCGCTGCCATTTTATTTTTCATTTTACGGAGAAGCAACTGCGTATTATATTCTAAAGAGGGGGAGAGATTTTTACTTCGGTTTTCAGCGATTGTCTGTGCAATGCTTCTGGGAAAAGTGGCGTGTTGTACGTGTTGCGATGCAGTTAATGGCGCGACGGGCCGTTGATGTTTTTTTCCCCGTCTCGTAATTAGCGTGAAAATGGCGATTTTTTCTGAAGTTTCTGCGAAACCCGATTGTCTAAAACGACAGGCAAGAGAATTTTTACCTTCGTGCTGATTGGTTTTAAGTATTTTCGACGCTTGGGAGTGAAATTGTTTCGCTACGCGAGGATTGGATCAGTTGATAGTCCTCGGGTATTAGTCATATGAATGAATGAAGAGTAATTTCCCTCGCGATTTTCCCTGACGAGAGACATTTCCGCTCAGGTCGGTTAAGCCCATACATCTAGAGCGGAATAGTTTGTCAGGTGGAAATATGGTCTCCTTTAAATTAAAAGCACCCAAGTTAACGCGAGGCGAAATTGATCACAATCTCCCAGATCACTTTTGTTTTTATTTATTCACTAACAATTGGGTTTTCTTTGTTTGATGATGTCGGGTGGAAATATGTTCTTCTTCTTTACATTGAAAGCACCGAAGTTAACGCGAGGCGAAATTATGATCACCATCTTCCAGATCAATTTTGTTATTATTTATTCACTAACAATTGGATTTTACTTGTTTTATCATAATAACAATATATTAGATTTACTTATAACGAACTTCCCTGAGCGTATGAACAAGCTTTCCATAGAAGAAGGAATAAGCGATCATAATGCCGTGTACGTAGAATTTAAGCTAAAAGTGGAGAAACAGGTTAAGGCTATATGTACGCCAAAGGCGATTTCTCTAAATTTAGGTCTTTTTTGCAGACACAATTTCCTAATTTCTGCGAAGCATCAGTCGACGCTAGTACAGAGGAATCGTGGTGCATGTTCAGGGATTTGATGCGAGCAAATGTTCCCTATTGAGTTTCTGGAAGAGAAAGAACAATGAATTAGACTCGGAGTACAGAATTGATAGATTGAATATCCAATCTGCGGAATACGTTCAATATTTATGAGTCACTATTTGTCGTTGATCGTAGGCGCAGCCAATAAGAAATTGGGCTTCGTAGGCAGAATAGTACGAAGTAGCACAGATCAAGTACGAAAAACGTGTTATTTATCATTGGTCAGATCTCAGGTCGAATACGCTTCCAGCATATGGGATCCGTACGAAAAGGGGCAGATACTTGAGTTATAAAGAATCCAACGCGGAGCAGCCAGATTCGTTAAGCAAAAATAGAAGCAAAAATTAAGCGTGACATCACTCTTGAAGGAGTTGAATTCGATATCGCTTGAGGACCGCAGAATTAGCGCTAGGTTAAGGCTTCTGGAGAAATTTAGGTAGGAAGTTCTCTTAGAGGTGGTCTCAGGAATATTAGAGGCATCTACGTACATGGGCGGGCACGATCACGAGGATAAAATACGAGAGATCGACTGTAGGATCGAGCGATATCAGGGCTCGTCTTTCCCAAGGACCATACGGGATCATAATAGGAGAGTGATTCCCACGAGAGACATTATTATGTAGGTTTTGGTGCGCTGCACCCCCTGCCACCCACCAGTCTGGTGATTTGCGGGGTATTATATAGATGTAGATGTAGAATAGATAATTTAAAGAGAGAGCGTAATATTCACTTAGTTTCTTTGTAAAATGTAAACTAGAGGAAAGTAAAGTAGCTGGGTAAATAGACATTAATAACTTAGGTGGTGTCTCAAAGAGTACATCTCAGTAGTTACAGGTTAATATTGCCATACAAGGAACACAACTTCTGTAAGCGTCTGTTAAAAATTAGGCGCGTTTGCCTTTCTATTTATCAAATTAAACCCTCCGTGACATGAAATAGATTCCAAATTTAAGCAAGGATGACATTGATATCCAAATTAATGTACCTAATTTCAGCGAGAGATCACCGCGATATACACTTAAATATATCAACTTTTAAAAATGTATTTATTCAAATGATAGTCGTGCATTTATTTCGGTGTTGATCCACCGTCGCGAGGAAGATAACACCGGTTTTCTGTTAAACATTCTACCTTATTGCTCCTACTAGGTATATCATTGATAGGCATATTTCTAATTATCTAGTGATATTAAAATAAAGCGGTCTAGTATATCGAAAGTAAAGTTGGCCCACCAGTTTTGCCAGGTCTTAATTAGCCATTCGGAAATGTGGAAGAACGAGCCCGTAATAACTGGCGCAAAGTCACCCGTAATTGGATAATGATAATAATGACGATACTTGGGACGTCAGTGCGGGGCATCCGAAACCCGGAGCCCATTTCGCACACATGGCTGCTGCAAACGAGCGTTTGGCGTGACTGCTTTCAAGACCTTGTCGTTTTTTCTTTCGAATCCCGCCCGCAGCAATCCGCGTTATTATCCCCAAATAAAATTTTTCATGGCTTATTTTTGCGGACTCGCCCTGATGGTTGCACTTCATCCATCATGAAGTGGACGTTGAACCGCGGAGGGACCAAAAAAACAAACAACCTTCCCCTGAGCTTTAAATTGCTGAGAATCGGTCCTTTTTTTGTCGTTTCCATTAAAATTCTGCGAGGAGAAAGTGAGCATTCCGGATCTATTTTTGCGAGTGATAATAAAATTCACAATAAAGCTCGAAAAATCTTCTGAACATGGTTTTTTTTAAATGCAAGATACCATATAATTTTTCTGAAGGACGCCAAGACATTCCGCAATTTTATTAATGCTCGTTTTCTATTTCTTTGCAGTTGAACGTTAAAGTTTAATGTTTATGGTTTTTATTTTTTGCTACATGGCTCTTAAATGTTTTAATTATAAAAAACAATAAACCTTTTATATTCTTGATGTATGCATGCGCATGTGTTTATGATTGCAGTTGCCGTAAAAGAGCATTTGGATTTTGTCACCATAATTTAATTTACGGTTTTTAACTAACTTAAAGATGTTTTTCTTCTTTTGTCAAATCCTTAGAAAAATGCAAGCATTATTTCATCTTACCGCAAGGTTGGATCTAGAAACTTCCAGAGGGGGGGGTCGATTACTGACTTTCATGGGGGTGGGGGATATTTTTAATTTTCACGCCAAAAATCTTTGTCAAAATTATTTTTTATTATCCATGAACATGATACTTTCCGCGATCTATATTGGTTGGTTTGTAACGCTACACCCGATCGCTAGAAAAAATGCGAATAATAATATTCGTTTTTACCTGCCCTAAGCTGGATTCGAACCCGCGTCCCCTAGCATTAAGGAGCTGTACACGCTAGCCACCCCTCTACCAATAACTCGAGGAATTATCGAGATAGAAACTCGAAATTTGGCAGGAATGCTCGATTCACATATTTTAAGGTGATTACGAAAAAAATCTCGAGAAAAGTCTTGGGTTCGACTCCAAGGAAGCTATTTCCATTTTCTGTAAAATATCTTTTTCCGCCTCCATTTCGCCCATGTTAAGCTTTTAATTAACATATTTTGGGGAAATCTTGCCATGTTAGAGGATGTTGCCTTGCCTTCCAATTGCATCGTTATACCTTGAAATCCTATTGTTATTTCAATCTTTTATGGGTATAAGCGTGCTTTGAATGCTTTTAATACGAGAGATAGAGAAGGAGGAAATTTCTTTTGAACAGAATAAAAATTATCTTTTGAAATTTCCATTTTTGAAATATTATTTCGATCCTTCGTATTGACGGGCTTATTACCTAGTAGTTTCATAGTTATTACAGTGAAGCCTATTGGGGAAAATTCCTACAGCATGACAACCCTCTCGACTTCCCGTTTTGCTACCCCTAAAGAATGTCCGAGGTCAAGTCAAGCGTGTTTCTCAGTCCTACCACATTTGATTATAACTAACAGTTAATCTTGTAGACGACGGCGAATTTTTAAATGTGGCAAGAATCCCTCCTAAGCGATAAAATAAGAACGTTTAGAAATTCAGAAAGAAGAGAGAGGGAGAGATCAGTAGCGGATTACCGCACAGGCGCACGCCTGGGGCCTCGACACTCATGGGGGCCTCAGAATAGTCAAAACTCGGTTTTTTTAAATGTTGTATTTAGTAAAATATTTCACAATCAGTATACACTACTACCTGCGTACACATCTCGCGTTTTTACTTAGGTATGTTACAATGCAACGTCCCATGTGTCATTCGAAAACACGTCCCACAGTTATAATTAATTTTTTGTTTATTTTTCGATATGTGCAAGTATAGGTATATAATAAATATTAAAATTTCTATTTATGCATTTCTTTAATTCAAGTTATTCAACCTGCTGCATACATTTTTTCCATTTGTCAATTGTAAATTTTTTTGTAGAATGAGTTACCCCCCTCCCGGTCAGTTGGGGGCCTCCCGAATTTTTTGCGCCTGGGGCCTTCGGATACCTTAACCCGCCACTGGGAGAGATAATAAAGGAACGTACAGATAGAAACAAACAAAAGGGAAAAATAATCTTTAAAAAAACCGAAATGAAAAAATGTAAAATAAAAATACGCCGGCTTACAGGATAGTTAATCCTCTCCAGGGTTAACGTGGTATCTCCAGGGTTAGTGTGTCTTGCGTCAGCGAGAGAGACGTCCTCCTATGCGCTGACAATTGATCAAAACACTAACATAAATCCTAAAGTTGGAGAGAAGGATAATACCTAGTTTTATGGGAAATTATTCCCCGTAAGAGACCAGGATTTCACAGTCTGTATCTTTTGACCGCTACGGTGTCGTAATAAGCAACACTGAAGTATATATTTAAAAAAAATGATAACATGATTACTTTGTTTTATGAGAAATTATTTCGCGACAGGGGCCTACTCGATAGCAACATTCACGCGTGCAGTTTATCTCAAAAAAGCAATAGTGATATCAATGGCGTAGCTAGGCGTGCTACATTTTTTCCGGGCCCCGCTATAAGGAAACGTATTCTATAGTTTTAGGAGAGAAATTCGCCCAAATTTAAAATGCGTTCTTCGGTTTTTGGGCCCGCTCAAATATCTGTAAGTCGACCTGATTGACCCTCTCAATAATCAAAATATTATGTAGATGAAATAATTATTATCGCTGATGGTTAACGAGAGAACCGACTTCCATCGGATGTAAGACAAGACTAAGACAAAATCTCATACTGCGTTAGCTATGGCAAAGCAATATCGTGCTATGGGAAGTGGACCAATCACCAGACGCAAATCCCGTGTTCAGAGCAGGCTAGGAAAATCGCGGGGTCCGGTGAAAAGTGCGCGCGCGAGGCCTCTTACGCGTCAAAAATTTCAATAACTTAAGAAATCTCTCTCACTATGACACATCGATATTTTTAAGATTTTATTTAAATGCGTGTACTTTTAAAAATACGACAAATGTTTTTTTTATGAAGCGCGGGGCCCGGTGCAGTCACACCGTTCGCACCGCCAAGTATTATTTTTCTTCGGTTCTAAAAGCCCGAAACCGTCCGTTATCTCATAACCGACACAGCATCGTCTGCCAGAGTTATGAGACGCTTATTTGTAAGTAATCTGTCTATACTCTTTGTAAACAGTCTATTCATCATAACAATGTGGCCCTATGCTGCTTAATTAAATCTGCACAGAGGGAGGGTGTCTCTTATCTTGGCCTATTCCTATAGGATTTCTTAATCGTTTTGTATTTATCTCGTAAGGGAGGATTAGGCCATATACATCTTTTGGGTCTACGGAATGATTATTCTTTTTCATAAGAAAGATAGTTCAAAATTGTCCCGGCAAAGTTAAAGAAATTCTTAACATTTCGGTCTCAACATTAATCCTCTTGCGGGCGCCCCTAAGCACGGGCCCCCGGACGGTATCTACGCCACATCAGTATTGAAAAGAAGTCAGAGAAATTACATAGCTACGACTCAGTTTCTGGAAGGTCGCGAGACTTTTCAACGGGAAAATCCCGTGAGCGAAGGAAAAATGGCAGCTGGACTTGAATCCAGATACTTTGAGAATAAGGAATACCTTGTTGACCTTCACTCCAAAAAAGGACGATAACTCCACCAAAATATTGCCTATTCGGTGGACGCCGTGAGGATTTACATGATTCTCTTCTGTTAGCACTTAGGTTTGACACGCACACGCACTACAAAATTAATATAAAGCGCTAGACTGTGGGTGTTACAGAAAGAATAAACAAAAATAAATTTTAACGAAATTTCTGAAAAAATGCCGACAATCTTTTGAATAAATGCGAAACACAACTCATTCATAATCACGGCTTAATCGGCACCTAAATAGCCATTTGAAGGACAATCCAACCTCTCACTTGTAAAATATCATCCGACCTAATTGTGAAATGTAAACTAGCAGAAAGTACTACTGTACTTTAATTTGACAATATAAATTGTGGTGTCTCATCAGTAGGTAAAAAAAGATGATCGAAATTACCGGAATCAAATGTCGGTCGGTTCTGTACTAACGAAAAGGTTGGAAAAAACCAGACGCGTTATGACTGAAAGCAGCCGTCATCTGTGGTGATTAACCAATTTGAAGTCTCGTTGAATCACAGCTGGCGGTGGCCGCATTGTATCCGAAATGAGCATCTGGTTTTCCCAACCTTATTACGGCTGTGGGAGCTAATTAATTTATCAACCAACGCAAAAGCCTAATCCTATGATCCACTTGTAGATAAAAAAAAGATTCTGCGTCGTTGAATTGAGAACTGCGCCGAAAGGATAGTCGAATCCGGTAAAAACTCCATAACCTGTGACAGCGAAAAATATAAATTGAGAATCAGCCTGAAATGTCCATTTTTTCATTGCTAATTGAATAAAATGTTTCTTCAGATATCTTATTAGAATTTTCAGCTTGTTCAACGAAAAGAGCGTCAGAATTTAAGAGAGCCTTCCTTACAGGTTAACATGAACTTTGATTTAATCTGATAAATCCTTAAACTCGCGATATTTATAAAAACAGTTTCAGTTATACATATATAAATCATCTGCTGCCACCAATTATTTAAAACGACATTTATCTAATTAACTAGTGGGAATGTATATGAATTTTTTAAATTGCCATTAAGCTTGTGATGGTGATCTGTTCTAATAACACCGCCCTCCGCACCATTATATCGTTGACTCAAATGCGCGGTTCTATCACACGTGCAAAGAGTAAAAGGGAAAGAAATACCTTTGGTAAGATGACTCAAAGAAAAGAAAGGAAAACGAATTTATATGATTCACTTTATATATAGGCACCAAATACCTTCTCTTTGCATTCGGGTTCTGAAATAGTTACCAAGGAAAATGGATAGTAGAATATTGCTGCGATTGGTTGAAATGCATGATCGTGCATGACTGAAGATAGAGCCGTAGGCCCTGCCTGTGTTTCCGCGTAACAACATACGGAAGCCAAACGCATAGGCCTAACAGACGAGTAGCGTACGGATCAAATGAACTGCACCAGTTAGATCAGACGTCGAAATTACATACATATTGTATTAATTGTTGAATTTCAGTTCTTTACTTTCTTTAGAATAATACTATTTGAACATTTTACTTGTTAATGCATTTTTTAATTAAATTTTCATTTTTCTTTCAATAATACTGTCTATATGAGAGTCAACCTACGGAGTGGGGCCCCCAGGCACGTGCCTACTGTGCCTATTGGGTAATCCGGCACCGATTATTATATTAATAAGAATAATAAAATGTATTATAAAATATATTTTATTTATACATTGTTAATAAACCATTGTTTGGAGAGAAAATTGTGTGCTGTATACTTACATTACGAGGGGACGTAATTTTCAAACCTTGCCTAGGGCAAAAATATCTTGTCCCTGTGCCGATCCTTGGAAACGTACTAAGTAATTTTATAGCCCATTATATATCCCACGCCCTCGACGCACGTCTCGTGCTCAGTTCTCGTTTAACTTCTTCCAGGGGAGCATATTTTTTTCATAGCCCTACCCACACATCTGCGGAGATCCTCTCAATGGATTACATAAATAAAAGATACCGAGATAAAAAATCCATACGACTAATTTTTGTTTCGTGTATGTTTTTAATTTTCGCAATGGCCTTAGCTTCGGTAAATCTCTCCGCGACGCCGCGCCACACATTTATTGAGCCATCAGGCACGCCACTCTTTCAGTCTCAATATGCTCTCGAGTGATCGCTCTCGGATGGCGTTGGCGTGTGGACTTGTTTAAGATGTCACCCTAACCACGCTCCTTTAAAGAGCCTCCGTAGGCGCAGCGCGGCGGCGGCGGCGCCCTCCTACTCTTTGGGGGCCTCTTTCCATCCCACATCCTCTGGACACGGCAGACATCTACTGTGTCCCACTCTCTCTCTCCTCCCTCCCCCATCTCTCTCTTTCTATCTCCTCTCCGCCTCGTTTTACGTGGGGGCAAGTGGATGATGGGGGTCCCATTATGCCTCCTCTTTTCTCCTTTTCCCACCCCTCTCTCCCCACTCCTCCCACCCCTCCCTCCTTACTCCTCCCCTGCACTCTGTCCGGCAATAAACGTTCTCCTCCCCCCCTCTCCTAAGCATCGTTCTCGTGGGTCCTTTCTCGCGACCAAAGGATACCACACCGTGGGTATGGTTTGTTTGACCGTCATCGCGGATCGCATCTCTTTTGTTTCCTCTTGTACAATTCTCTTTCTCTGGAATTCCACGTTGGTAGCACGTCCGGTAATTTTCCCCCTCCATCTTGCTTTTAACCTTCCGCCCCACTCCTATATAACGTGTCCGATTTTTTTGCCACTGTCTCTCTCTCTCCGTTTCTGCCCACTTTCCTCCCCCACTCAACTAAAAGGGAACCAGATTGATGATCGAGAATGTATACTACTGCTACTACCAGCACCACCTCCCATTCTCTCGGATGGACGAGATTCCAGATAGATATTTCGCGGCTAAAGGAACGAAGAGGGAGGGGGTGAGGCGAATCTCGTCTCCATTATCATTGTTTGCATTATCTGGAGACCTCCATCTGCTCGAGAGTCTCTCGCGTGTGGCGTCTTTTACGGTCAATGCGGGTGTGCCGGACGAGAGAGACCTCCCCCGTCCGTGCCCCGCGCGATGTGTCGTCGCCTCAAGAGGACGGCGGTGCTCCCGGTGTTGTTGGTGATCTCTTTTGGGCCACCCAAGTCGTTCGTGTCCCGGTTTTAAAGGGTGTGCGGGGAGGGTGGATGAGGAGGATCCACCAGATAGGGCACGGGGTCTGATCTCTCCTTTTGTCGTCAAGAAGGGGGCGTTGTTAAGGATGTGCCACCGGACCACTCGCGCCACTTTTCGACGCGCGGCCCGATAAAAACTTCCCCTTCGACGTCCTTACGGGTCGGCGGCGCTGTCGTTTCGACATTCCCACTCCGTCAACTACGCGGATCTCGTCTTTTTTTTTTGTTTTATATAGAGGACGAGGTAACTCGTTCTGGCTTCTTGTGCGGATCCCGCGGATGTAAGTCCATCGTGTGTGTGTGTATGTTTGAAGTTGTTTTATTTTATCGTGTCGTACACGGAGGAGATCGTGATTTGGTGTTTCATTTTTGTTTTGTTTCTTTCTCGGTTGCGATGCCGTTTCCTCTTCGTGATCCGCGTGCCTTCCTATGGGACGTGTGAACATAGGGATGCCAGCGGCGGTAAGATGGCTTGCCGACCGGTGGTGGCGCCAGCCTTCTGGTCTGAACTGTGGTTCGTGATGATGGTAGTGTCAGCCGTACTTGCGGGTAAGTCGAGAAGCGGAGGCGATTTTTCTTTGTGTCGCGTATTTTTTTCGTGTTTACCGATCACGTTTAACATTTCGTGTTCGTGTTCAAGATTCCGATTTACGTTGTGTTTTAGGTGGTGATATTCGAAAGGCAAGATAGTTGCCATTATTGGGAAAGGTTAGTTAGGTTTCCTTGATTTTTAACTAGCTAAGTTTAACGTATGATTAGTTAGTTTAGTGTAATTCTTGATTTGATGGAATGTTTTATCTTGATGATGTATCTCTCAAAGAGAGAAAGACGGATTCTTGTGGAAGTCGTCGAATAAGAAATATCTGCACTTTTTTAAAGGTTTAGAATAGGTTAAATTAATTGGTGGAAATAAAATTCGTTCTCCATGCTCTTCCACTAAAATTAATTGCCATCCTCGACGCAAAAGTTTTAAGATGTTTTCTTTCCGTATCCTGTTTTACATCGATAAGCACAAAGGTTATGAACTTGATAACGGAGGCCAAACTGTAGATTCGGCGATATGATGTTCCTACGTTTCGCGTAGGGAGTGTCACATGTTATTCCAGTTTGCGGAAGAAGTTTTCTATGGACGTTTATTTTCTCCCTTATAAGAACCTCATTAGGCTATTATATAATTAAATATTTAAATTAGTCGGAATTTGAAGCCACTTTTGGTGGCAGTAAATCCTTTTAACCAGGGGCGGATTTATAGGTATGCGCAGTGCGCGCAGAAGTAGGGCCCCGTGTTGCTGAGGGCCCCTCGAATTACAAAATTATCAAAAATAAATAGGGCCTCAAAAAAGTCTGCGCGCAGGGCCCCACTATCCATAAATCCGCCCCTGTGATTAACCGAGAAAAAAATTCTCTTAGGATCCCAAAAGGCCCGCCAGCCATTATAAAATAAGTCGCCGTACTTGTTGACGAAATTTAAGAGATTCGCAGTTGAAGGAATAGGACAAAGTTGTCGCAAGAATTCAATAATTTCTGGAAATTTTGAATTCGGAATAAAAGGAATCTTTTTAAGTTCTTAATTACAAGAAATTTAATTACCGCGGCTTCCGTACGCATTGTTACCGCATTTGAGCTAGTTAACGAAAGTTCTTTTTTGTATGTATTGAACAGCATAACAGCATTTTATAAGCTAAACAGTCGAAATTTTCCTATTTTTCCATTTTCTGCCAAACATAGAAACTTTCACCATTTTTGGGCTAACGGAACTATGAAGGCTTAAGCTCGAGAATGATTGGTATGCATTGAGCGAATCTAAATGTTAATGTTTGAATCAAGTAACCTTCGTATTTAATTAACATTAACATTCATGTCAGAGATTCCTGTAACTCTTGATATTACCATAATTCGATATTTTTTTCGTCTTTCTTTGATTTTAAAGGCGCGAGTGTCGTTGGAATTTCAACGTTCGCCATTTCCCTAATTTTCCTTCGATACTCGATACACCCAGTTTAACCGACTCATACTTTGATGTGACGTGGCGTCCTATAAAACCGTGAATCAAGTTGCTGGAAAGGCGGTACTAGAAATCTTTTAACGAGCGGTGTTTGCTGAAATTACCCTGCCGCCACTTAAAGACGTGGCGAATTCGCTCCGAAGAGAGAGAAATTTTCTTTTTCTCAAAAAAAAAGAGAAGGACCCGAGGACGTGGCAGGATGCCAGTATTACGAGCCCCGCCCCGGTGTATAAATTGTGTCCGGCCAACTATGGCAATGTCACGATCGGCATTTTTTCCCCCTCCGAAAGAGAACGTCTCCGAATCATTAATCTCGAAGAAATGAGAAGGGGACGGTTTTAAGGGCGCTAAAATAATGGCCAGCTTATTAGGGCAGTTGCCCCCCATGGTTAATTTCATGCGAAACATTGATTAAAACTGAACGCGGTCAAATTTTTGTGCTATTAAACTAGAGCCGTGGTCGTGTTTATTCCGGGATTTTAACTCCATAAAATTGTTTGGAAAGATTTTTACTCGCAGAACCTCGGGTAACTTGAGATGTAAAGACTTTTCATACCCGCCAAAAGCATTAGCAACTACAGAAGTGGCCCTTCATGTATAAAATGATGCAGACCCTTTTATTGAAGGAAATAATTTGATTTGAAAATGTTTTAATATCTGATTGTTACATAATTGCCCCGATGGGTTGTTTTGTTACGTTATAGATAAACTGTGAAGGTTTTGTTAGGCATGTAACCTTTTAAGAGTTATGTTATCCATTTAATTTCGATCTAACATTGTTGGTAATCTTTTCATACAGAATTGTTTCTAAGAGAAAGGAAAAAAAATGAAAGAAACCTACATCGTGTAGTTTATTTAATGTACGAGGGTGAATCAAAAAGTTCCCGGAATGATCTCATAAAAATAGAATAAACCCCCTGTAAAAATTTGGATTGTTTGATTGAAACCAGTTCAGAATTACTTGTTTAACCTCAGATATCGATTCCCAGCAAACTCCTTTGATGTGATCTTTTAATTTTGGTAACAGGAAAAAGTCCGAAGGAGCCAAGTCGGACTATAGGGTGGATGAGAAAGCAGTTCCCAACGCAATTCTCAAAGCATAGCTCTTGAAACCATGGACGAATGTGCTGGCACATTGTCTTGGTGAAACAAAATTCGACGATGCAGTTTTTCAGGCCACTTCATCACAAGAGCAGTGTTCAATTTCCATAAGACCTGTTCATAATAACTTCCTGTGACTGTCCATTGTCCTTAGAGAAAATAGACTAATATCACGCTTTTATAATCCCAAAAAATAGTTGCCATAATCTTCTTGACTGACTGTTCAACCTTGAATGGTCCATTTGATTCCCTTGGTAACCGTTCTTTGAACTGAATCTTGCTTTCTGGATCGCACTGATAAATCCAGGTTTTATCACCATTCACTAATTTGTAGAAGGAATCTTCAGGATTGGCATCAATTCAGTTGAGAAACTCAACTGCATGATCAGCCGTCTGAGTCTTGTGTTCAGCACGCAAAGCTTTTGGCACCCATTAAGCAGAAAGCTTGCTCAATCCTAAACGATCTGTTATAATTGATTAAGCTAAGCCATATGAGACATCCAAAGGTGTGGCCGGCATTTGCACTGACACTCGTCAATCTTCTTCCACAATCGATTGGACGGCGACCACAGTTTCCTCGTTCATTGACACTGGTGGTCTCCCACTTCCTTGGTCCATGCTCACGAATCAATGGGTTAAAAAAATAGAGGTTATTTTATACCAAATATTGCATATTTATAGTTAAGATCATGCTAATTTCAGACAACCATGGTATGTTATTGTTTGAACTCAGGTACGGTGCTATCGACGTCATTCCGGGAACTTTGTGATTCACCCTCGTATAAGTGAAATTAAAATGAAAAAAGGGTTTAAAAAAATTGCAATCGCGCATTTCACTGAGGAATAACCGGAAAATAAAGACGATTAGCGCATTGAAACGAGGAAAACATTTGAGTTGATTTCATGACAGGTTGTTGTCTAAGAAGCGTAGAAAAAAAAACTCGTGCAGCTTTCCCTACTAGATATTCAGCACGAGAATGGGCTCGATAGGAAGAAAAATAAAAAGAACACGCTTCCGTCGACGGGTGTGTTTGCGTGTCCATTTTTCACGAATTTAAAAGAGGTCCCCACCCGTGCGTGTGGTGGAAGAGAAAAAAAGAATTGCGTAACGATAATTAACGTTCGGCGAAGAAAATTACGACTCGGAGGAGGAGCACTCCTTGTAAACATTCACATTAGCGGGTTAGTGGTGCCACGTTGTTTTCGTTTCTCCTTTTTTGTACACCAAGGCCAACACTCGCCTCATTGTTTTCGGCTCCTCTTTTTTTCCTTTCAATTCCTCCCCCCCCACTCACTCCCCCCGTTCCTTATGAATATAGATGTTCTTCTTCGGCGCGGTATCCTGGAACTAAACGTTTTAAAAATGGTCTCCCTCCCTCTTTATCTCTTTATTCTCCCCCCCACCCCTCTTATTCCGATCCGTGGAATGTCGCCGGGGAGAGTCGAGGCGTGGCTACCTGTCAACGTTCCGCTCCTATAAAACGCTGTCCGAATTCCGCGTGCGTCATTTTTTTCCTGCGCCCCGCCTTTTATATAAATGCCCGGAGTTTAGATATTCGGGAAAATTCTTTTTTTTCTGACGCAGGTGTGTCGCTTCGTTTCCTTCGAAGGGTCCTCTTAATAGTGTTTTTCTCTCTCTCTCTTTCTTTCGCTAGCTTACCTTCTTTTTTTCCTATATTTATCCGCGTGCGCGCAAGAGAGGATTTGTGTGAGGTGTTTGCTAAAAAGAAAACGAAGCCTTCCCCCCCCTCCTCTCCCCCCCTTTAAAAGTCAAATTCGTGGCCGTAATATATACTGTCCTCTTTGAACTCGGGTAAGTGTGAAGAATTAATTCGCGCCCCGGGTCTAATTGTTACCGCAAGTCATCACGGGTAATTGCTTTCACGCTTCTCAGTCTTCAATATCTTTTCCCCATTGGGTGGTGGTAGTAGTAGTAGTGGTGGGGGGGAGGGAGAGAGAGAGAAAGAGACATCCGGCCGTCGTTGCATAATTCGTTTTGTATGTACGTGTCGCGGTAGCAATGGGAAGGGGGGGGGGCGTGAGGCGTGTGCAATCGGTTCCCCCCGAACAGGGCCACGCGTTTTATTAGAGGCCCCGCGCACAAGGCTCAATTCTCGTGTATTGAGATTTAGGCGATTTTTATTACATATTAATAATATTATACATATAATAATTTTAAAAATTAATTCTAATAATAACTATTTTTCATTTTAAAAATTGCCATTCTTTTTAAAATAGCATTTTTTTGTTTCACCTGGTGTGTGTGTGTGTGTATATATATATATATATATATATATATATATATATATTCATCATCATAGGTAGTCTGTCCATTGACAGGTCCGTGATTATTCTAGGTTAAACTTGGTTCTCCATATACTCCCATTTTCCGCAGTCTGCTTCATGTCTTGATAGCTCTCTTTCCCTTTCAAGTCGTCTACTAGCTGAAACCTTTTCCTACTTCTTTCTCTTTTTCCATCCAGTTTTCCTTCTAGCACTTCTTTAATCATGCACTCTCTCCTCAGGTAATGCCCAATCCAGTTCGCCTTCCTCTTTCTGATAGTCTGTATAATCGTTCGCTTCTCTCCTATTCTTCGTAGTACTTCCTCATTTTAAAATGGACAGATAGGGTGAAAAAAAAAAAAATATATATGCATAAATAGGCCCCGCTCCCGCTTACTATCGAACTAGGCCCCGCAAATAACCACGCCGGCCCTGGGAGGGGGGAGGAAGAGGTAAAGGAGATGGGATTTCTCTTTTTATTTTCTCTCTCTCTACCTCATCTCCTATTCCGCGATTCATGGGAAGAAGCGGCGGTTAACCCCAGCCGTAAGAAGAGGTCGACTCAACGGAGGACGGATTCTTTCGCGCGTACGTTTTCCTTTCTTACTTTCTCTTTCTTGTCTCTTTTCCTACTGCGACTCTGGCTGGCTGGGAGACGAAAGGGTTTTTGTGGTTTTTTTTTTTTTTTTTGAAGGATCTAGTCGACCTAAGATGGCCGTGGAGGAGGAGTCGTGTGAGAGAAAACCCTCCCGGTATTTTTATGAACCAAATAAAGCTTGAGTGCCGAGGGTGAGAGATGTTGGGTTAGGGGAAGGGAAGAGGGGTGTAGGAGGGGGGGAATAGGAGGAGGGAAGAGAGAGGAGAGAGAGAGGGAGTTGGGGTTTTGTGGGCGCCAGGCTGGTATGGTCGGATATAAATAAAAGGCGTGTTGACGCGTGGACTGCAAAGTGCGTATAGGAGTGTCGAGAGGGGGGGCCCCTGGGTTTGAGGTATCTGAGGAGGCTTTCGTGTCCCTGAAAGAAAGAAGAAAGGGGAGGCCTATGTGACCGTTCCTCCTTCCTTCCCTTTTAACCTCTCTTTATTCACGATCCGTCGTGAACTCTACCGAGTGCATCCTGTTTTTTTATTTTTTATTTATTTTTTTTAATCCGCCCATGTGTACGTCTGTTGCGTTTGAGTTTCGCGAGGCTAAGGAGGAATTTTTATCGCTTTATTTTTTTCCTCTCTCTATCTCTCTGTCTACGACGAGGTTGTGTCTTAACACGGCTTAAAAGTCATGTTTATAGCTTGTCTTGCCGTTAAAAAGAAGATACGGGTGTTGTTGGCTTTTCTATGCGTCGGCTTAATTGCTTTTGTTGTAGTCTGTCGCGGTTTCGGTAGATTTTGAGGGGATGATCGAACCTGTTTGAAATTTCGGCGATCTCCGAATGGCGTTGAGGTTTTTATGCCTATTGGTATTCATTTGTACTTGTATTACTAATATCTTAAAATACGACGTGTGCTCGGATGACCTTCACTTTCCGGAAACAACTCTCCCCTCCGACTAGTTTTTTTTTGTTGGCTCCTTAGGCGAATTCCAACTTCAACGTCTTATCGAGTCGATTTTTGTTCGGTTAATTCTTGTCGCATTCTTTTTAAACCGCGTAATACTTGGGTAAAACGTTGAAATATTCTTTCGAAAATTCGCGTTTTTGAGTTAGATATTTTTGAAAGGATTTAACTGAATCGCTTTTGGTACTACAGCTAAAAATGAGCATATGCTGTTACAAAGCTGCTGCGCATTAATTTAAAGGCAATAATCCGCCCATATGCATCTAATAGGGGGAAATTTAGAAGCCCCTGTTTATCCTTGGGCCATCTGCCAAATTCACTTTAAATCGGCCGACGAGGCGAGCATTTTTTTAAAGGAAGCACTTGTGTAGGTTTTACGAGACTTCTTATGTTAGCTTCCGTGACATCGTTTTTACACGCTTAATAATAAATAACGCAATTAAGTTACTCTATCTAACTTTATTGTCTGTAAATACTTGTCAAACGTAAATAATCGGTTTCATGCGAAAGTTTTTAAATTTCGTGACGAAGGTTGTAAGTTTTAAATGCGGTGTTGTAGGGGAGATTTATATTTGTTGAATAAATGGGTTTTATTTTTTTAAACGTCGACTTCTTATCGTGATTATTGGACGTTCTTTACCAGCGAAGCTATAGGAGTGGAACTCCTCTGTCCGTCTGTTTAATATCCGAAACTACAGGTTCATGAAATTTGGTATTTAGGAGCTTATGGCAAAGAAAATATTAATTTTATGTAAATGGTCTACATAGCCTAATCAGGGGAGCCACTTTACTGGTGTCAAAAAACGAATTTGCAGTCATATTTCATAAAATATCACTTATAACAAAAATGTCTTCAAACAAAATTCGTAGAACTAGTCAAATAAAATATGTTCCTATAAATTTTTATCGAAGGAGTGGCCGGTTTCAATAAAATCAAATGAGAAAGTTGTAATTCGCTTCGAATTTTAATCAAGCCTTCATAGCAAATGAAGTAAACAAGATCTAAGATCTTAGCCTCAGGCGTTCCACAGGGAAGTGTAATCGGCCCCCTACTATTCCTTTTATACATAAACGACTTAGATAAGGTTATTAAAAGTAAAATCAAGTTATTCGCGGATGATACAGTAGTTTACAGAGAGATTAACAGTCCTAATGATCAATTATTACTTTCTGACGACTTAAATGCAATTCTCGAGTGGTGTAAAGAGTGGCAGTTAGAATTGAACTTACGAAAGTGTTCCTTTATGAGATTCTGGGGAAACAAAAACATTGACACGACGAATTACACTGTTGAAGGCGTCCAGCTAAAACTAGCCGATTCCGTCAAATACTTAGGCGTTACTTTAACAAGCAACCTCTCGTGGGATATGCACATACGAAATATATGCGGGAAGACTATAAACAGAAACTAGGATTCATCAAACGCATAGTAGGTAAAAGTGAGGAAAAAGTCAAAGAGACATGTTACTTCTCGTTAGTAAGACCGCTATTAGAGTACGCGTCGAACATATGGGATCCGTACGTGAAAGGATCAATCTCAGAGTTAGAAAGAGTGCAGCGAAAAGCCGCTAGATTCGTCAAAAATTGTTACGATAGAAACAATAGTGTTACAGCCTTGATACAGGACTTAGGATGGGAATCACTAGCTGAGCGCCGATCACGCTCTAGGTTAAAACTTCTCGAAAGATTTAGAACGCATATATTCTCCAGCGATGTCGAAGAAATAATAAGAGCGCCAACTTATATTGGTAGAACGGACCATCCTCATAAAATAAGAGAGATAGCCTGTAGGACTGAGAGGTATAAAGGCTCGTTTTTCCCTAGAACGATAGCTGAGCAGAACAGAAGTTACGAAAAGAAATCAGCCGACGTAGAGTGATACTATACATTATTATGCGCTTTACCTTGGTGCTATTGCACCCCCTGCCACACACCATTGCGGTGGCTTGCAGGGTGAACTATAGATATAGATATAGATAATATAAGTATGTTTAGTTTCCCATCGTGCGCCTACAGCATATAGTAAATGAAAAGTAATGGATGATTTACTTGAGGAAGTGAACGCGACAGTAAAGATTACTACTGCATATTTCAAGCGAGGCATGTTTTAATTAATTTTTGATTTCATTATTTACTACTAATGGTGAGCATATTGGGTTCAAATCCTTATGTGGGTATGGATGTCTGTGATTATCTTTTTTACTTCTTACAAGTTGTTCGGAAAAGACATGATGAAAAATAAATAACATGCAGTATAGAATCAGAACCTTACACGTTCATTGCCGCTGTTTCTTTTTTTTTTGTTTAATGGTTAATTTACTGAAACTTTCAATTGCCTTTAGTGCAGGCAGTGCTCGCTTAAATTTTAAAACGTTCCATTTCTGAATAAAAATAAGATATTTTCCATTGAAGTGTTTCAAGTAATTTGGTCGAAAGCGCGAGACACAACCATTAGTAGTAATTTCAGGCCTATTCAACCGTTTTTCTGCTAACGTCGTACCCCTTAGAACATTTTAAAAAATGGTAGCGTACCCATTAGTATAGTTAAGATGAATTAAACTTATATTTAGTTAGATAACTCATGTTTATAACGTTAAAATTTTGGCGTAATTTTTTCTTTTAAAATGTTATTCTTACTCATAACATGGCAACATTTTGATTCCGAAACCAAGCACGAAGGAAGAAGAGAAACTATAATCTTAAAAGCTTTTCAGAAGTCTTCGCGTACCCCTTGGCTGAAAACCCCAGACCTATACGTCGAAGGAATGGCAGATATAATATCGATAATATTTATATTAGTTATTATTGACGAGTTGTCGCCGATAGAGAAGTTAAATCATAGAAACAAAAAATGCTTACATATGTATTTAATTTGGCTCGAGTAGGTATCAGTCGAACTCGCAATATTTTATCAGAGGAAAAATTCCCTGAATGAGATTTCGCCGAAAGCTATCCGCCTGAGAGTGAAAAATTTGCGGCGGGAATACGAGAACTACAAATAGCCATTTTAATGCGGCGGTTTAAATAGCTTCCTTAATAGACCGTGAGGGTGTAAGTTTCGGTCGAGTAGGAGCCCACCACCTGCTGATATAATCATTTCACAGCTGACGTTGCCGCGTAAGATGCCGTTATCCATCGACTCCAGGAACGTTAATTACACAGCGGCTCATTTTTACCTCCGGATTCAGTCGCTCGTGGAACGCAGGTGTTTCGGAAATTTTTCATCGGTGGAAATAAATGAAATTACTTCATCCGTCGTCCGGATGAGAGAGGGAAAACATCGAAAGGAAATCAAGGGAGTTTTTGCTTTTTTATTGTTGTTATTATTTATTATTATTTATTATTACATTATATAAAATGTTACATTACATTACATAAAATGTTACATTACGTTACATAAAATGGTACATATTACATGAAATGTTACATAGACCTGTTATGACTTTTAACATATACAATTAACATTTGCCACTGTTTGTTCTCATACAGAGATATCAATAGAAAAAAAAAACACTCGAGTCCTCCTGAGCCAGAAACAACGGCTCATCAGGAGGTGCTCAATTAAAATCTTACCATCATCCACCCAATACATAATCATTTAATCACAAGAAAAGACGATTTTGGAGTTTCATAACAAACTTGGCTTTCCTAACAAAAGAAAAACATACTTTAATATAACAATAAATATTCTCTTATATTCTTTTTTACAGCTGAGATAGTAGACAACTTATGCATATGATATGGCAGACTATTAAAAATCTTGGGTACAGTCACCTTTAATCTAGTACCACCATAATTGTTAAAATATTTAGGCACTGCATAGTTAATATTTTTTCTTACTACCATACTGTGATGTTTTAATTTAATATTATTAATGTTAATTGGTTTGGTCGAAAACCACGAAGAGGACCGCGATCCATACGATAGGAGTGAGACGGAAATCCTGGGCGTGTTTTCGCGCTTAAATTCTCGCGCGGGAATCCTGTTTCGAGAGCAATCGATATAATCAACCTTCCTCTCCGCCCGTTCAATTACGAGCCAATTAAAAGAAATAACAGACGTGTGTCGCTTTACGCTTTTTAAAAAAATCCTTCAAAGCAATCCGAACGAAAGCGTAGGTTTTTTAAATTATTTTTTTGACATAAAAGTGTTCCGCCGAGCCGTTCGTTAATTCTTTTTCTTTTTTTTTTAACTCGATGAGTAACTTCCGTAATTGCCGTCATTTCACCGCCTACCGGTTGAGGAGAAATCAAGCGTGGGATATATTGTAACAAAGTAATTATCGAGGTGTCTTACTCGCTCTTTTCTTTTCTTTTTGTTTCGATTGATGGAGAGTCGACGGCTGAGCCTCTCGCTTACGCCTCCTCTATGAAATCGCTGGACTGGTCACTCCCACGCTTGTGGCGATCGTCCCACGCCCCGCGTTGAACTTAAGAGCGGCGCCTGTCAAGGGGAGGGGGGGGGGGGGTTGGATTGGGTACATAAACTTTGAGTAGGGAATTTAGGTCTCTGCGTTGTCCCGCGCGACTCGGTGCCGCTTTCCTCCACGCGTAGGAGGCTTCTTTCTACGCGATCGCCATCGAAGTCGCCCTCTCTCTGCACTGCGTGTAGGTTCGAATGTATACATATATTGGAAGAAGGATTACAGTGTCTTTTCCTTAGAAGGAAAAGTTCGATTTGATATTGGCGTGGAAAAGTTCGCTGTAAATACCGTCCGTGTTTTCATCGTTGATCGCTCTAGTTTCCGTCTTTTAAGGACCACTTTCGCTTGTTTATTTAATTTAGTCGTTTTAAAGTGTTACCTACAAACAGCCTTTTGGAAGGCATTACAGAATAACAGAATGATCAGATAGTAAGACAGAAATGACTGGGAAAAAACGAAACGGCGATTGTGAATAAAATTAATCACATCAACCTACTCCAAAAATGTTTTATTGCCATGTGTTCGTTACAAACACGTGACAATATATAAATGTACATGCAATATATAAAATTCACATAATTGAGTGTTCCTAAAAGTGTAAAAGGCAAATAAAAGTCATGCGCCAAAGCAATTATAATGAAAATTTATTTTTTAAACATTACGCTACACAACTTCTATTTTCCCGAAACTATTTTTCCCTTTAGAATATTCAGTCGTGAATTTTAGATCTATCTTTTACTTTTCATTGCATAGAAAACGATTTCAATAAAATTAGTTAATATAAATTTAATTTTTCTGTAGTAAAAATTTTTTAAAAAACGCAGATTTCGCAGAAATTTTCCCCAAAATCAAAAAAATTCGGTAATTTTTATCTCTGCATCTGATTCTCTGACCATTGGAAGACAATCCCGGCGAAAAAAAATTTTCATGTGCAGTTATCATTTGCTTTCGAGGAATTCATCGTGATTTTTATTTATTTTTGCAATTGGCTGCCATAGCGGACGTGGGTCTGCGATTTGCCAGCAGCCCAGAGTCTATATACGTGCCTCCGGGAGATGAGGTTGTGTTTGAGTGCTCCTTGAACGTGACAGCTGAAAGGACTCAATGGAGGCACCGGGGGAAGACGTTGGATCTCGATTCTTACCCTCTGACTGACGTCGTCGCTGATTTGGAATACGGCGGTGCCAGGCTCCACGGCTTAGACCTGTTGGTTCAGGTCAGCAGGGACCCAAAACGCTATGAGGAACAGGCTGGTGAATACCAGGTGAGAATTGTTTTCTCCGCCTCTCATGACTTTCTTACGATTTCCTATTGAGAAAGTCTTTATCACTCATCTGTTGAATTTTCCCAATGTCATCCCAACATTGTTTCATTTGTAAACGTTTTTCATCGTTCCCGATTCAGCGTTTTTTAAAATAAGAATTTCAACAGAACGGCAAGGTGAATTCAAAACGTTAGAAGTGGACTCATTTTTCGCACGTTTTCTTAACACATTTGTCGCTCTTCAAATTCGATTATGTTTCACCAGAAGTCGCATTTTAAATTCAGTATTTTCTGAAAATGTCCATAAACTTTTAATGTATTAGTGCCCACCTAAATGTTGAGAATGTATACGTAAGAATTTCAGAGGCGAATCCCACATGCGCATGTGCATCATGGGTATCTGGAAGTCGACTATATTCAAGTTTTAACATCAAAGCATATTTATCAGTGTATTATGGACCTTGGATAACTCAGTTGATGTACTGTATTGATTTCAGTATTTTACGACTGCAATATTGTTTATTCAGAGAGGATATTGAAAGAAAAAAATAACATTTGACCACTGTCTTTCCACATTTTCTGCTGGGGGGTGATAAATTTTGAAAAATTAGAAGTAGTTACTACAGAACTTATAATGTTGGATGGTTCAGTGTTTCAATTAGTTATGCTTTGTGACCCTATTTGATAGCTAGCTTGACATCTCCTCCTTTCAGTTAAGTTTCTCATCCATTTCTCAATTTCTTGTCTGCAAGACTAGTTGTCGTTTTCTCATATAAGAATTTTTATAAAATGAAAAAAATAACTTGAATGAAAATTTCAGTGAGGATTATTCTACTTGTACCGAATAAAAAATCCAAAGTTTAATCATTGAATTAAAATTTTTTGATGCACAGCCTTCCTTAGCAATTTACTTTATTTACTATTACACTTTGTATGAAATAATGAGATTTAGGATAATTCAAGTTTAGGCAAAACCAAAATAAACCAAGTCTGGTACATTAGCAAATATCAACATTATCAGCAGATTTTTTTATTGCAGTGGAAATATTTATTTCAATCATTTCATTGATGTCATTAAATGCAGCTTTTATTAGAATTTTATTATTGCTGTTTATCCTTAAAAATCATATGAATGATTAACAATTCATATACATACATAAAATAAGTTTTTATGCAGTTATAAAAATAACAAAGTTCATAAAAGCACTGCATAACTACCAAAAATAAATTATTG
The DNA here is from genome assembly GCA_036926305.1 of Uropetala carovei. Classification (NCBI taxonomy): domain Eukaryota; kingdom Metazoa; phylum Arthropoda; class Insecta; order Odonata; family Petaluridae; genus Uropetala; species Uropetala carovei. The sequence goes on from JAXCHB010000108.1 coordinate 9,549,153, forward strand.
GATAGAGATTGTTATCCGAGCAGTTTTTTTGTAGAAATATTTGAAATATATGTTCATAAAATAATATGCAGAACAATTAGCCACACTTTAGTACAATATACTTTGAAGAATAGGAATTCAAAATCAGAACTTCTGAATATTTATTCCCCTTTCCTTTATAGTGCACTTGTTATTTTCAGTCGTTTATCCCAAGAATAGTTTATTGCAAAACAAAACTATTATTTAATAATTTATATTGGTACCAGTCTGAAAATTTTCATTTCGTGTATTGTTATGTGTTGATTTAACAGCATTTTAGTTTCCGGCGTAACCATTCCATTCTTCCTTTGATAATTTGTCATGGCAGTCTGAGATTTTTAAGAATCCCTCTCAAGATTACTTTTTGGCAATTAAGATATGTGCCGTGGTGCTAGCTTTTTTTTTGAAAATCCTAGTTTGAAAGGATCTCTGTCACTTTATTTATGCTTACTCATCCAGAAATCCACATTGTTGTCTGTGAAAGAGTTGACGAGACATTCATCCGATGTGGTCAAACAAAAAAAAAGAGGATACTCTTCTTTAAAATGAAAAAAGGTCCTTAATCATCTCTTGGGTCCCCTAAGAGGATAAGAGCTCCATACCTGAGGCTGTTCAAGAGAGGGACAGGTTGTGCATCATTGGTTCCAGTTATCATGGAGAGGTAGCCATTTGGAGAAGGTTTTTGGAAAGTGCTCAAGACCCTTCGCAGGCCAGCAATAGGAATTTGGGTGACTCAGCATTTTTTTTTCAGATCTCTTTCAGCTGCATTTTCATGGCCATGTTTTTTGTGTTCAGCTTTTTTCGTCTTTTAATGTGTCTTCAGTTTACGTTGCTCCTTTATGGATTGCATATAAATTTGGAAAATTATGTAAAAGAAAACCAGTTTCAGTTGAAATTATTGTCAGAAGCTATGTAACATTGTCATTGTATTTCAAAAGAGCTACAGGGCACTTTTTGTGTAATACTTATTTGCACATACTGTAGTATATTGAATAAAAATAAAATTCGTGAGAGGCAGTTGCTGTTATGGAGCAGTTACATGAGATTTCTATTGAAATCTACATAACTTCTCTGAAGCATATGGAAGTTAAATACCATGAGTTAACTAAACCAAGGAAGAAATGTCGGTTTTGGGAAAATTAGTTGTAATGCCAGTGATGGTGATGATAGCACATGATGATTCATATGTTGAAGTATGGGCACCATGATTCCTCCTGTCTCCGGCTGGCATTCTTCTCCTTTCCTACCCTGTCATTGTATGGAGTAGGTAGGCAATGAGTAGGCATCTTGGGCAAATGGTTTCATCCATTCTGTCTGTTGATATATTCCATCCTTGAAGTTGCATTCTTCTTCTGACTGTTCCTTGTTTTATTTTACATGCTCTTAAATTTTTCAATAGATAATGATAAACCTAGTTTTTTTCTTACGATTCTTTTTTTATTGTCTCACATATTTTAATTACCCTGCTTAACCGCTGCGATAAATAGAAAGTATTTATTTAATCATGTAATATTGCCTGAAAAATTTCCCTAGTGCTTCAAATAAGGAAGATTTTGTTTGATAGTTTTACATTCCTTTGAAAAGGTTTTATTATCAATAATCAGAACTCCTTTTAATATGTCCATTAGTCTTTTTTAGTTATTGATATTTGTTAGATTTTTTTGAGAAATTTTATATGCATCAAAATAGTTTAAAAGAATATGTATGTAGTGTTTTGGTATTGAATTCTGTCAGTTATAAATTTTTTTTTTCTTTTCAGTGTGTAGCATCATTTGGGCCATTAAGATTGGCTTCAAAACCAGCCCAACTGACTATTGCAGAGATAAGAGACTTTCCTGAAAAACATGATGAGACTTACACAGTTACAACTGGAAACACTGTGCCCCTTCACTGTGACCCGCCTTTCAGCAAACCACTTGCAAATGTTGAATATTATCACAACAGGTCACACTCTGAAAGTAAGTTGCAATCACCATTACATTTGAAGCTTGAGATATGGTAGTGTTAAATGAAGAATTGTTGCTATATTTTTTTACAGTTTTAATGATAATCAACATTTCCATTGTAGTAAGTTTACTTCATTTCTCCATCTACTATTATTATACTTATAATAATTTTGTTTGGAAAAGATGATTGACTTTTGTCATTGATGATACTGAGATCTTCATTGTTATGAAAAATGACCTAATGCTCTAATTGTCTTATAGAAAAGAGAATGATTTTATATTTTAATTTATCCTCTGGCCAAATTAATTCAAACTGGTCACTTCACTTGTCTTAATATTAGATAAAACTAGACAGTATTTACAGTTACTGTAATACAAGCTTTTGAGAGCTTCCCTTGGCATATGAAAAAATTGCAGATTCATCCCTAAATAGTTTTGTCAGAATCAGGATAGTTTTTTATGTCAGTTGTAATTAAAATGAATATTAAGAATGAAAGTTTGGTACTTTCCTGTTAACGGGAATACTTCCAGGACCCTTCGCAGGGTACTTACGTATTATCCCCATGCCATACTTACGTACAACATTAACAGAAACTGATTGACCTGTCTCGACATTTACAAACCGAATCTCCTGACAACGTGGAGGGTTTCTTTGGTTCCGGGCAAGGCAAAGGGCACGGTAGCGCCCGGAGATGACTACCCATTAAACAAAGTGAGCCGAAGGCTCATCAATATATCCTTTCAATGTTATATCCTCTTGACTGTTGTGCCGCAAATTGAGAGGATATATCGACGAGCCTTCAGCTCGCTTTGTTGTAATGGGTAGTCGTCTCTGGCTGCTACTGCACCCTTCGCCTCACCCAGGACCAAAGAAACCCTCCACATTGTCCGGAGATTGGGTTTGTAAATGTCGAGACCGGCCAATCAGTTTCTGTTAATGTTGTTTTTAAAATAAAATATCGTAAATCCAACAATACGTCAATATTACCTTTCAATGTTATATCCTCTCAAACAATTATAACAATACGTTCATTTTTTAAGGTATTCTCGTTAACAGGAAAGTACCAAAAGTTTGATTATAAGGATATATAATGATAGGCTGTTATTCGGTCAAGGTCATTAGTTCGTGGCTCTTTCTAGATACCACTGAAAAGGTAAAGGAATAAGAATTTTATGAAAAATCACGTCCAGAAGCTGCCAGAAACTTTTTTTAACCCATAACCAAAATTATCTTTTTTCGAACGCTATTGTGTCAGTCTCCCAGATCCGTATTGCCTGTTTATACTATTATTGTCAGTAATTTCTAATATTTTTTGTTTGGTTAACTAGGGACTTTTATAAAGGTATTGGGGTAGTAGTGGTTACAATAGATATACAGTGACACCTTTAAAATTAATTTATTTGTAATACAATTAGTAGTAAATTTTTGCTCCATGAGAAAAGTACATAAAAGTAACGATTCGAATAAAATCAATTGAAATATCAAAACATTTGTATAATGTAACAGTAAAGTTTATAAAAATTGTATAAAACTGTAAGAAAAGATAAACGTACTATTCTAATGAAGCGCGTGTGATTGCAAATGATTTACATATTTTTTTAACACTCCAAACAAATGGAAATCAGTGCATTTGTAAGCTGTTTTTATTTTTTTAGGGCAAGTGCTGCTAGTCTTCCTTTTTTTAAATTTATCATTTAGTCCAACTGGTGCAGGTTCATCCAGTCTTAATATGGTAGAAATGCTTTTACTAAGTTCTAGTAGAAGATTCGAGATGTCTAATCTGCAATGTAAATGAGGCGTAATTAATTCCAGTGCCAATAATTTTATAAAGTTGTACCTTGGAATAATGTTGTTTTTTCTGAAGCACATGTGCAATATAAAACTGTTGACTGTTCTGATATTCAGCATGCCATAAAACACAGCTCGAGGCCACTGCTGCGTTCTTCGGTTAGCCGAATAATTGGCACACTTCATGTCCATCTTGTCAATGCTCCCTATGGATTTATTATAAAATATAATAATTTTTGCCTACCAGTATTGTCATCTGTGGACTTTGCATGGTGCATCAACAAAATAAGTAATACCGACTGATTTTTTTAGACACGTACAATGGAAGCGTAATGTTTTCAGTAAACCCATACAAACTTTAATTGATATATTTTTTGAAGTCATACATTGCAAACAGTCGTAAAATGTCACAGATTACATAATTTAAAAAACTGTAATTAGAAGTATCTGTCTCACAGATCACCACTCATTTGGTTGGTAACAGGAAGTATTGGTCTCTGAGACCGCCAGTGATTTGCTTGAACAATAATAAATCACAAACTATTCACTCCAAGATCAGGAAACCAACTGAATTTGAAGTAAAACAAAAGGTATAAGAAATCCGAAACCCAAAATGACCACAGTGTTGCCACAACACAAAAATAAAAATATACTGGTCTGAGAGAGCAACACTTTTGGTTGAGGGTTAAGAAAGTATTAAATGAGAGCCAGATTTGTAGTGTAGATAATCTTAATGATTGTATGTGTAATTATAATATCAAAGAGTAATAACCTGAAAACTGGCACAAAGCTAAACACATAGTTTGGATTTTGTATGCTTTTTTCATAGTATAATAGTGATTTCTGTAGTGTCATAAAGTAATATGAGGATGCAGTGCAAAGCATTGAGGGACAGTCAATCATTGTATTTAAAAATATTTTAATGAAGAAATACACCGCTCCCTGGTTATAATGCCATTGGTTATACCGCGGAATTGGATATACCACGGAATCGGATATACCGCGGGTCTTCCTCCCTATTTCTTGGAAAGAAAGTCCTCATTTTTTTTAGTATGTACTAAAGTAAAAACAACAAAATATACTGACGTTTTAAGAAATCGATTAAATAAATTTCTTCTACTCGTATATTGTTTTTTATTTGAATTTTGTTGTTTGTAGAAAGTCATGACTGGTTATACCGCGGTTGTCATATAATGCGGGTCGCAGCTCCTACCCCGATACCCCACGTTATAACCGGCGAGCGGTGTAATTACTTAGGGTTCTATTTATATTGTGCAAAGTAGTATGATTTTAAGGAATGAAAATTTTTGGCTTGCTAATGCCTTTCTATAAATGTTAGATCAGTGGTTCTTAACCTTTTTTCGCTGCGACCCAAATTCTGGTCACGGCAACCCATTTTCTCTAATATCTCAATTGTAATAAGTAATAAAATTAATAGGAATTTAATAAATAAATGAAAATAAGCTCTCAGGACATAAGCATTGAACGGGTTGTTAGGAAGAATTATATATATGGATATAGAAAGCAATGGAAAATCTTTGACGGTCCACTCAAAATGGTTTGGCGACCCAAATTTGGGTCACGACCCAGGGGTTAAGAACCACTGTGTTAGATGTTTAACTGTGTATTCAAAATATATTTCTCTGTAATTATGTTTTAAAACTATTTTTGACATGGAAGTAATTGGAGTTTATCTTTGTTCATTTCAGTCCCTAGACCGCTGTTTCCACAATCTGGGGAATCAACTTATTTTTTGAGTAATGTCACAGAACAAGACTCTGGGATTTACTCCTGTAAAGCCAGCAACTTCATTAATGTTGTTTACTCACACCATCTCATACACCTGCATGTTGTAAGGCGAGGGAACTTGAACTCGGAGCTACAAGCTCCCTATTTCCTCAGGTCATCTCCTATTAACTACACTGCTGTGATAGGTAGGCATTTGAATTTTTCAATTCATTTAAAGGCTGCAAATTTTGCCTTCATAGATGGTTATTTAGCTGAAATTTGTCAAATTTGAGTATTATTGCATATAAAAACTTAATTTGATGATTTGGACTTGAGATGCAATGCATATCTTTTGATATTGGAATGTTTTAGTTGTGTAAAATATAATTAAAGAGTCAAAAATGATCATAAAACATCATATAGCAATTTTATTGTTACTTCTGATACAAGTGTCATTTTCTTGAGAAAAATTTTTATTGTTCTTTGGTTGTGCATGTCATTTACTATTTAGTATTTATGATGTGTAATTTTATACTCTTTTTGTGAATAAAACCATTTTTTACTTTCTCATATACAAAGTATATTGAGAAAGTATAGTAATCGCAAAAAAATTCGACCAAGATTTTGATGGAAATAAACGTTTTAGGTGTATCTGACAATGAGTTTGAAAAAGTGGTTTTTGCCTGTCTATTATTGGCTCTAGAGCCTAAACGGTAGAGCGAAAATGAATGAAATCTCGTATTTAGGCATTTTATCATACAGAGTAGAAGCTATGAAGAAATGGCTGACATTGCTCAGTAATTAAAGGAAGTTTATTATTTACATTTTTAACAACAATTTGATTTTCTTAAAAACGGCTCTAACGATTTTGATCAAATTTTGTACAGTTTCTTGAATTTACGTCTTCAATGATACTACATAGTTCATATTTCTGAAAAAATGAATATAAGGCTAGTTTATTCTAGGCATCTTTAACAACAATGCGATTTTCTTAACCCTTAACTGGGCGCGTCAAAATATGTCACACAACTGGTCGTGTGGCATACTATGTGCGCCGCTGCATTATGTGGAAAATGTGACCGTAAAAAGTAATAATAACTAAAGATTCATTCTAAATTTTATTTATTTAAGCTTTTAATGCATATTATTATTTATAATTCTCATTGTTGAAGTTGTTAGGATTTTCTACATTATATACAAACTAAATTTTCAAGATATATTAAGTACCATATGACATTATATCATTAAAATTTTTGATCGTAATATATTTACATAAACGTCATTTTAAGCACAAAGATGTAAAAATAGAAGAAATAATACTAAAAAAATTACGTTGGAGAAATATTTAAGCTTTTACAGACAAATGGCGATGTGTGTTTAACACAGCGGAGGCGACTCACATAGCTTTGCATCTGTTTTACTCCTCAAGAACAATAGCTAAAAGGTTGATAACAACTTGTTCAATTAGTCAGGCAATAGAGATAGGATAGATATAAGAGAACAATGTATATGAAGCATTCTTTACAAATTGACAGCATTTTAAAAATATTTGGCGCACTCCATTCGCCAGCACGCCCACTTAAGGGTTAAAAACTGCTACAACGATTTTGATAAAATTTCGTACAGTTACTTGAGTTTACGTCTGAAGTAATACTACATATGTATTTCATATTTCTCAAAGAATGAATATAAGGCTAGTTTATTCTTGGGTAACTTTAATAACAATTGGATTTTCGAAAAAACAGTTCATATTTATCAAATGATAACTAAACGACGCATTAGTATATGAGAAAGTTTGTACAATGTATGTTGTACTGATTTTTTAAGGTAGTTTAAAGTTGGGAAATTTTTCACTCAGTTGGTTTTCTGTGTCCTTTTAGGGTCCAATGTAACTCTGGAGTGTGCTCCAGTTGGTCATCCCCCACCTCTAGTCAAATGGCACAAGTACGGAGGAGAACTTCCAAAGGATCGTGCCAAAATAGTTCCAGGGGGACTTCAGTTGATCAAGGTTGGACACGGTGATGAAGGAACTTATATCTGCAAAGCAAATAACAAAGCTGGTGCTATGTCTGATGTAATCATTCAGCTTAATCTTGAAGGTAAGTGAAGTTAATTCATGTTTTATCTTTTTTGCGATAACTTCATAATTATTTTCGTTTAATATACCGTAGTCCATGCCAACTGCAGGAGGTACGTTCCTTATTTAACCTGCGGATAGCAAGGGCCAAGGCTTACGGGAAATTTGGGGGTTAGGAGGAATGATCCCAGAGAGTCCTATAATGTATATTTCAAGATTAAAAATAAGTATGCTATACTTACAAAACCATAAAAGAAAATACATTCGAAGTAAATAGAATCAGTGGCGTAGCCAGGGGGGTGCATGTGAACCCCATAAACTGCTCCAGTTAATATGAAATTTTCAGTGCCTTAACCAACACAGTAATAATGTTAATTAAAATGTGACCGGAGTGCATGTATTTTATGGTTGTTACATTGCTAATATAAATTCAAAAATGCATAATTGTGATAGTGGACCATAAAAAATAGTATGGTGCACCCCCCACACCAAATGTCTGGCTACTCCACTGCACAGAAGTACTGTGAATGAATAAGATAATGGTAGACAGTCCCTTCTGAGGCTGCCTGCCTGATCTTACGCTTTCATTTCTTAAACCTCCAGCTACCGAGTGATTCGTTATCATATGGGGAGCTAAAATGTTATCTTTCCTATGTCTTGCATTCTGGTAAACACTTATAGTATGTATCTTTTTCAGTAACATACATTTTAATGTTAGTAAAAATAGACAAGATCTCGCAAAGAACTGCAGATACTCCAGACTGGATACTGTGGTTGACAAAATGGTATACAATTTTTCAGCCGTGGTTGGTGAGGGACTACTGTATTTAAATATATTAAGCAATAATTGAAGCTAAATGTTTGAAATTTTATGTTTTTCAAGTGAAGATATACTAAAAGTATCCCTAAGATAATGTAAAAAATTATTTTATTGCATGATGTAAGAATGTTATATTTTTTCCAAACAGAGCCTCCAGTAATAATAAGGGAACCATCCAATACTGATATAGAAGAGGGAGGCACTGTTGAACTAGAATGTCATGCCAAGGGCTTGCCAACTCCTTCCATTTCGTGGTTATTTAATGGAGAGTCTGTTGAAAATGATTCTCTGATCGTAGTTGAAGGTAAGTTAAACTGTTGAGTGTTTTGCTACATCTTGTTCTATTAAACTGTGGGTCTTAAAGGTTAATGTCATGAGATTATTTTAAAATTTAGTTCATGTTTTGGTAGGATTACAGGCGACTCCCGAGATTCGACAGGGATGCATTCCTGAAAACGTGGTCGAATCTCGAATTGTCGAATGTCGAACGCTGTTTTTCCATAGACTTCCATGTTATAATCAGGGGATACGTTCCAGCATCTCGGGAAAAAATTCTTAAGTCTCCCCTCACGTTATATAAAGATAAAATAACATTACTAATATGTCAATACAACAATATTAAATTATGAATAGATTAAATAATAAATATTTTAAATGTACATATAACTTATTTTCTGCTCTAAAAAGGAAAAAAGAAATTTTTGTTTGTATGATTATTTTACTTAATTTAAAAATCTAAATTAAATAAAATCAGCCTCATCCATTCCCATGTTATTTAAATGGAGGAATGAATAGTATTAGAAATTTTAAAGTGTGTTCAGAAAGGGAAAGCCATACTGAAATCGCATGATCATTGGGAATGTGTCGTTCAACAATCCTAGGCGTGGTGTTGTGATTCCTAAAATGGAAAAACTTTTAAAACTTTGGGTAGATGATCAGTTCAGAAACACATTCCTGTTAGTGAGACCATGACTAGAGCAAAGGCTAAGGATTTGTATGATGATTTGAAGGAAAGGATGGATTAAATTTCTGTTGATGAGCCTCCATTTAGTGCAAGTCATGGCTGGTTTGGCAGATTTAAGAGAAGGGCAGGTTTGCTTAGCCTGAAATTAACGCACAAGCCGGACCGGGCCTTTGCTCTAATCATGGTTTCACTAATAGGAATGTGTTTCTGACACATCATCTACCCAAAGTTTTAATAGTTTTTCCATTTTAGGAATCACAACACCGCGCCTAGGACTGTTGAACGACACATTCCCAACGATCGTGCGATTTCAGTATGGCTTTCACCTTTCTCCACATGCATGAAAATTTCTAATTTCAATTCATAACTGAGTCTACACACTCTTTTATTTGATTTACTTGCATTATCACTATTACATTTCCTTTTAGATATCATGTCAAGTAATAAATTTATAAATAAATCAATAAAATAAATAAATTTAAATAAAAGATTAACAGAAAAAAGAGTGAAATCAGCACAAATTCAAACAATTAGAGCACATATAACTATGTCTACACTGAAACTAAAACTCGCGTGGTTGGTCGGGACAAAAATTACTTCGTGTAAACTAGTTCCCAATTCTTTCGGCTGTGTCGAATTATCGAATTTGTCAAATCTCAAACTGTCGAATCTTGGGAGTCGCCTGTATATGTTAAAATTTTATTATCAGTTGATAAACTGCCACGATAAGCTTTCCAATGTTGTTTTATGATTAAATGTTGTAAATTACATCTTTCCAAAAATATTCTGCTCCATTGTTGATTCAAATTAATTTCAATAGAAAATATCATACATTTTGTTAGACTTCATAAGGCGGTGCTTCCTGCCTTTTTGCCTCATCTACCACGCCTTTGGAGTTACTGTATTTACCCGAAAGGAAGACGAGGTTTTTTCCAAAAAATATCCGCAAAAAAATTAGGGATCGTCTTAAAATCGAGTACGAAGTTTTAGGTGAGAAAAATGTGTGCATTTTAAACACCACACGGAACACCCGGATTTCAAGTATATGTCCATGAAAACACATTTATAAATGCATACAACAATACATTACTTTTAATTAATTACTATAATACATTAAAAATGCATAATCATAGTTCTTAAAGTTGCACATAATATGAAAGAGTACCTTGGGGGTAATGATGGAAGGGGTGTGCTTACAGCTGGGTAGGAAATCTGGTATGTGTGACAATGTAATTGGTTAAGCAAGGTTTGGCGGCCGTATTTTAGGCATCTTGTTACATTTTAAACATGTCTGTGTATTTACAATTTAAAAATCTGCTACCTTTTCATTGGTGTGCCAGCGGCAGACGAAAGTATAAAGTATAACGTTTATGAAAGCACTCCATTAGTACTCGCTTCGCCAAGTTTTAATGTGAAGGGAAGACTAGTCATTATTTTTAAGTTTAAAATAAGTTGCACCAAAGGACTGAAACGGCAGATCGTGTAGAGTAGGAAGGCACGACTGTAAAAGGGAATGTATCAAAAGGAATAAGACGAAATAGCATTACTGGCACTTAGAATATAATCGACGGAGGAAGCCTTTACTTGGTGGAACTCCATCATAAAAGAATGAGAAGGATAACTTAGTAAAAGTTCCACTTTTATTAACAGAAAAAACAACCGGTTTCGACTAATATCTAGTCATCATCGGGTAGAAAAACAAGAAGCAACACAATTATATACGGAGTCTGAGGGGAGTAGGGGAGGGAAATGTGTAGAGACGGCCAATGAATGGGAGGGCAAGGGGGGAGGACGGCTGAATCAAGGTATTGGGGACTGTGCTGTGGCAATGGCGTAGTTGGCTGCTGGAGTCGTGGAAGAAGCGTGAATGGAGATGTACTTGGGGAAAAATTCACAAACCGTCCATTCCTATTAGACCTGTGGTTTCTAGTATGTCAGCACCATCCCACAAATTAGCCTCTTTTTTGAATGATTTTTTCATTAGTATTTCTGCTTACGCCCCAAAATATGGCATTAAAAACTCCACAGACTTAACTACAAAGTTAAATACTTTAGATATTTTACCTTCAAACAAACTTGTTTCCTTTGATGTGAAAGACTTGTTTACTAGTGTTCCTCCCCATGAGACCCTTCAACTCTGTGAAGAAATCCTAATATCTTCAGGGGCCCATCCCAGTGTAATTATCTCCATGTGTGAACTTATAAAAGTGTGCATTTCCCAAAACTACTTTGCTTTTAATAAGACTTTACAATCTACAAGAAGGCCTAGCTATGGGTTCTCCTTTGTCACCTCTCCTTGCCAATATTTTTATGAATAATTTTGAATGTAACCTTTTTAGTTCTAAATTTCCGGCCATCAATAATGTTGTTGTTCGGTACCGTTATGTGGATGATATTTTTTGTATTTGGAAAGGTTCCCTCAGACAATTAGACCTATTTTTATCGTTCCTCAATAACTTTTGCAATGCCGTCTGTCTGTCTGTTACTGGCTCTGGAGCCTAGATGGTAGAGCGAAAATTAATGAAATCTCGTACTTAGGCATTTTATCATACTGAGAAGAGTTTACATAGAAATGGTTGACATTGCTCGATAATTAAGAGTAGTTTATTCTACGCATTTTTAACAACAATCGGATTTTCTCAAAAATAGTTTAATGATTTTGATCAAATTTCATTCAGTTACTTGAGTTTACGTCTTCAATAATACTATATAGTTCATATTTCTCAAAAAATGAATATAAGGCTAGTTTATTCTAGGCAACTTTAACAATAATTCGATTTTCTCAAAAACGGCTCTAACGATTTTGATCAAATTTTGTATAGTTACTTGAGTTTACGTCTTCAATAATACTGTAGAGTTCATATTTCTCAAAAAATGAATATAAGGCTAGTTTATTCTAGGCAACTTCAACAACAATTCAATTTTCTCAAAAACGGCTCTTAACAATTTCGATCAAATTTCATGCAGTTACTTGAGTATACATCTACAATACTACTACGTATTTCATTTTTCTCATTGAATGAATATAAGGGTAGTTTATTCTTGTGCAACTTTAACAAAAATTGGGTTTTCTAAAAACAGGCTCATATGATTTTCATTTTCTAAAGATAACTAAACGATGCATTAGTACCTATATATGAGAAAGTTTGTACAATGTATGTTGTACCGATTTTTTTAGGGGTCGTCTTAAATTCGAGATTGTCTTCCTGCAAAGTCTCTATAATGTTTCTCTAACACTAATTCACTATAGAAGTGCACGACAATGTGGATGTTAGTAGAAGAAATATTAATGGAAATTGAACTCAATTTTTCAATTATCCCTTAATGATAGATTTTTACTTTCTCATATGAAGTATCGAGAAAGTATTGTTTTCGCGAAAAAATTCGGCTTCGAGATTTTTACAGAAATACACATTTTAGGTGTCGCTGAATCCGAAAAAGTGGTTTTCTGTCTGTTACTGGTGCTGGAGCCTAGACGGTCGAACGAAAATGAATGAAATCTCGTACTTAGGCATTTTATCATACTGAGCAGAGTATACATAGAAATGGTTGACATTGATGAATAATTAAGAGTAGTTTATTCTACGCATTTTTAACAACAATCCGATTTTCTCGAAAACGGCTCTAACGATTTTGATCAAATTTCGCACAGTCACTTGAGTTTACGTCTTCAATAATACTGTATAGTTCATATTTCTCAAAAAATGAATATAAGGCTAGTTTATTCTAGGCAACTTTAACAATAATTCGATTTTCTCAGAAACGGCTCTAACGATTTTGATCAATTTTTGTACAGTTACTTATGTTTACATCCTCAATAATACTGTATAGTTCATATTTCTCAAAAAATGAATATAAGGCTAATTTATTCTAGGCAACTTTAACAAAAATTGGATTTTCTAAAAACAGGCTCATATGATTTTCATTTTGTAAAGATAACTAAATGACGCATTAGTATGTATATGAGAAAGTTTATACAATGTATGTTGTACCGATTTTTTGACATGAGTTTATCAATTCCTGAAGCGAAATTGTTTACAGAAACCATCAAGTGGCTGTTGAGAGTTCTAGACATTCTTAAAAAGTGAAAACTATTATTTCTGATTACATTTGCACATTACATGAAGATTGGCAGCATGCCATTAGTGGTGTGCATATTACAGGTTGAAAAGTGTTTTCATATAGGAACATATACTTTTTGCACTGAAGCCCCTAAAAATAATTTAATATGTTTGCAGGAGGCAAGCTGAGAGTGCAAAATGTGCAATTAAGGCATGCTGGTATTGTCCAGTGCTTTGCTACAAATCGTCTTGATTCAGTTTTTGGTTCAGCAATGCTGAGGGTCAGTCCCAAACTACACACAGACAGTTCCAGTGGAGATTTTGCTCTTCCAGATTTAGCAAACATGGGTAAGTAACTTCTGTTTGTTTTAATTTCATTAAAATGTTGTTTATTTATTGGCAATTCAATTATTGCTAAACCACAGTTTTTGTGCTGAAATTCATGCAATGAATATTTAATAAATAAACCTGTTCCCTGATATTAATAAGGTGCCATAGTCCAGTTTAGAAAGCTTAGAGCAATACAGCAGAACCTCATAAATCCGGCATCCTTAGGACCTAGTGCGAGCCAGATTTTAGAAAATTCCAGTTTTTTGAAAATGTTGCACATTGCCTAAGTATCCTGGGGAAAATCGGCCTAATGCTGGATAAAACAAAAGAAAGTTTTTTGTAATCTATATAATGTATTTCAAAATTTAATCAGAAATCACGCCAGAATATTTAAAAATATGAAATACATAAAATGTATGTAAATAAACATGCAAAATATTAAATAAATCATAATAGACACCTTGCCCTCTTGCCACCCTTGGCTGCGCCACTGCATCTTCATTCCATATCACGGCCTATACGTAAAAAAAGTAAAATACATAACATTAAAATCCAAAATTTATGCCGAAAATTATAAAAGAAAGAATCATTAACAAGTGGACGAATTTGGAATAAGGTCATAGCAAATTTAATGCCAATTTAATACCAATTTACACGTCTCATTTCTACTCTCGATGGCTAGACGATAAGGTCGAGACAGCGTCTTTAGTTGCGGGAATGTAAGTTTCATTTCATTTCAGAGTTGGAAGCTTTTTGAAGGTTTTTCTGCGAAATTGTCTTGAACATATCACACAGATTGCTTCATACATAGTGATCTTTCCTTAATAAGTTTATCTTTAATTAGGTACAAATCCATCATATCCTGTGATTTGATGCATGACCGCTGCTCTAAAGCTGATATTGTATCAGTGACTAATTCTATGCAACGGTCTATTGAAGGCTTGTTTGCAGCTGCATTGTCATTATCGTCACTTTCACTTTTTCATAATTCTCACGTTCGGGTTCCAAAACCATTTTAACTCTTTCTCCGTGAGTTAGCTGTTTCACTACAGACATTTCATAGTCGATTTCCATCCAGTTTTCAACGTCTTCTTCCAGACCCTTCGTGAAAGCGTTATTTGTCGATCCCTTAGCAAATTCCATAATTTCAGACACCAGTCTCTTTTTGTCACTAACATTGAAACCTAGAAAATCTGGTGGTGATTCGTCACATTCTTCAGACATGCTTGCAGGCCACAAATTATGGCAGGCATTTTTCAGTGTTGCGGCTGTTACATCAGTCCACGCTTTAGCTAGAGTCCAAATCGAGTACTTAATGTTAAATACATTTTTAAATCCGTCAACACCTTGGCCTCTATTGCAAGCAACAAGCAAATTGCTGTCTGTAATAGCATTTTAGTGAGCGTAATATTCCCTGATCCATACGTTGAATAATAGATGTACAATTTAGAGATAAATAAACCACACGCACGTTACCCAATACCAAAAGTGATGCATCAGGATGGGCAGGACAGTTATCTAATGTCAGAATTATTTTACAATCATCACCTAGTCCCTTAGATTTACAATGAGCACGTGCCTCCGGTGCAAAATAATTCAAAAACCAATCCAACATTAATTTGAGAAGTTATCCATGCACATTTATTAGCATGGTAGTTGACAGGAAAATTCCTTACACTCTTTAAAGCAAGAGGGTGTGCACTAGGGTGGTCCTTAGCTATAGGTAAAAAATTTTTTTTTTAAATTTCTTCCGGGATGCCCTCTAAATTTGTTCCATTGTTAATTGTTAAATATTTTTACAATCGGATAAGGGGAAAACGTGCCGCATCGCACTTGAACTTTATATATTTCATCATTTTTTGTGGTATTTGGGTCATTCCTAGTGAATACGGAGCAATTCCAATTTTGGATTTGAACGGATTGTTTTGATATTATTACCAACACTTTATTAGACATTTTTGCTGATGTATCTCGAATATTCATATCATCTGCCCAGTAGTTGCCAAGATTTGGCCCGGAAAGTGAGCGCGTGCCATGCAAGTCGCAGCGTGCCGCGGCACAACTGCTGAAATATGTCAAATTCGCTGCCTCTTATCTCGTAAAGTATTTTGCCAGTAGTTCCAAAAAACACATCTTATTATCGTTTTTGGCAGTTCTTTAAGGTTATTTACTTAAATATACCTCATGACTTCCATATTTTGAATAAAAATACGCGAAACTTGAGAAATATTCAGATTTTTTCGTTTCACTGTTATATTACGAAGCCATTGGTGTAGCTACCATATAGCCAGAGTAGGCAATGCCTAAGGACCCTCGAACAAAAGGGGCCCCACGAGCGAATGACAACGATTAGTTAAGCGTCACTTTGATGAATTGTCATGAGATTATCGTTTTCACCTCTTTCTGAAGAGGGCCCTCATCACAGAGAAAAATAAACCAATAAAATAGTATATTTAAAAAAATCTTTTTACTAAAATATTTCCGCTTAGGGGGCCCATCACCGGTTCTTGCCTAGGGGCCCAAAACATCCAGCTACGCTACTGTACGAAGCCAACAGTTTTCATATTTGAAATAAAAAGTTTGAAACCTTTGTTAAATCAATAAAGTGAATTTGTGAGGTATAAATAATGTGTAATTTTTTATATTTCTATTTATTTTAAAACTTCTTTTTAAATTTGTGGGAAAACATTGTTACTTCAATGTATGAAAATAATTTTCTCTCAAGGTCTTATGATCATTAAAATAGTAAAGTGCCTTTCAGAGAAGTTTAATTTAAGGGTATATTGAAATTATAACGAGTTTCTCAAAATTCTTCTGACAACGTTGCTCTGTTGCAGTCTGGAAATTTACGCCGGTAGCCTGCGACAACTTTCAAAATGAACTGTTTTTGAGATTCACTTTTAGTAAATAATTTATTAAAGTCCTCCATTATCTTAACTCCTCTTTCTGCAGCGTCTTTGACGACTTTCAGTTATTTTGCAATCTCCAGTCCCTCTCTATAGGTGTGATCATTCTTCCACATAAGGGGATCCTTAGAGAGAAATGTCATTGAAATACTGAACCTTTTGAAAAATTGTCTAGATTCATTAAAAATGAAATGTTCAAGTCCCTTATCTAGGAAGTGTTTTTTTTATATCTTTCTGGTGTAGGGAAAATCTTTTGGTTGAGTCATCTGAATTCTCGTTGACATTTAATTGCAAGGCTAATAACATTCGTTTCTTATATAGTGTCTATTGATACCTTGTCGTTGAAAAACGCTGGAGCTGCACTTTCTGGTGCAAGGTACCACAAATGGTTACAAAATTTATTCATTGCCACACGGCTAATTTCACTATCAGTCTTGTCGTACTCGTAAAGACTTTTCAAAAACAGCAAATCTCTCCGAGGAGCTTCAATGGCAATCGGCGCGATAATCCAAGCCTCCACGTACAAACATACTAGAAAGATGCACACGTCGCGGAGTGCAATTTCTTCTTCGGCAGATAAGGAGAATTCATCGTGAAGAAGAAACATTTTTAGGCAGTATATAGCTTTAGCCATCCACCTAGCATGGTGAAATGCACTGGGAATGCGAAATGATATTCCTCGAGGAGAAACCTCCCCAGAAAAATGACAGTTAGTTCAAGGAGCTCTCGATAATCTTCCCTGGGGTGATTTTCCTGTAAACGCTGCAGTGCGAAAGCAAGAATTTCGTCTTCCACGTCCTTTAGATCTTCTCGAACCCGCCAGTCTTGCATTCCAGGTTTAAAATTCACCCTGTTAAGTTGAGGCCATGCTTCCTGAAACCTTTTGAAGAGGGGAACATTTGGGCCCGATGATTTTCCGAATTTTTCGTCAGAGACTGTCCTTAAAACAGTGTACCTTAATTGTACAGTGTAGACGCCAAGTGTATACTAAATTTTTAGGAATATCACAGAAGGGAAGATTGCCGGAAACTTTTATTCACTATTATATTTCATGGTGGTACTCCGACGTGAGGGACATAATACATAAGTGAAACGAAAAAATCTGAATATTTCTCAAGTTCGCGTATTTTTATTCAAAATATGGAAGTCATGAGGTATATTTAAGTAAATAACCTTAAAGAACTGCCAAAAACGATAATAAGTTGTGTTTTTTTGGAACTACTGGCAAAATACTTTACGAGATAAGAGGCAGCGAATTTGACAGATTTCAGCAGTTGCGCCGCGGCACGCTGCGACTTGCATGGCACGTGCTCACTTTCCGGGTCAAATCTTGGCAACTACTGGGCAGATGATATGAATATTCGAGATACATCATCAAAAATGTCTAATAAAGTGTTGGTAATAATATCAAAACAATCCGTTCAAATCCAAAATTGGAATTGCTCCGTATTCACTAGGAATGACCCAAATACCACAAAAAATGATGAAATATATAAAGTTCAAGTGCGATGCGGCACGTTTTCCTGTTATCCACTTGTAAAAATATTTAACACAATTTATTTTCTAATAAAATGGAACAAATTTAGGGGGTGTCCCGAAAGAAATACAGAGTTCGAAAAATAAGGACCACCCTAGTGTGCACTTTTACCAATTACAGTTAGCTCTAGTTTGTGCGTACCTGCTGCATTTGCGCACGCAAGAACCGTCAGCCTCTCCTTTGACTCCTTCACTCCAAATGCCATATCCTCATCGGCGGCTGCAAGTGTGCTCCGAGGAAGACATCGCCAAAATAATCCTGTCTCGACCGCGTTATATATTTGCTCTGCAGTAAGATTTTCATCTGAAATTAACTTGGTAAACTCCTCTACAAATGTTTCGGCAGCATCCGAATCGGCACAAGTTTTTCGCCAGACACTGCTAATTTTCGTATTCCATGGCGAAGCTTGAAGTGTTGAAGCCAACCTTGCGAATAATCGCAAGCTTTATTGATTTTCAAATCGTTGTGGAATTTCTTTGTTTTGCTGCATTAGCAATAGACCTGATACCGGTACACTTTCACTTCTTCTTTGTCGAAACCATTCAAACAATACTCTATCGATATCGTTGACCCTGGAAGTGTGTAATGTTTTTCGGCCTTAGAAATGTCACTGTCTGCATAAAATGTCAGCAACTCACTTTTTCGTTTCTTCAAGTCATACACAGTAGAACTGTCTACGCTATATTCTTCACAAAGTCTCTTAACTGAAGCACATTTTTCAAGTTTTCTTAATAAATCTACTTATTGTTCAATAGAAAGAGATTTATGTTTACGCTTCATAATACTACTGGAGGGGTTTTCAGCTTTTTTTTGAAGACATTCCAATATGAACTTGAGCAATATCACACTAATGAAAGACACATGCGATCGCTACGAATCTGAACACGCGACTGAATACAAGTTATACAATGTGACTGGAAACTATTCCCTAACACGTACCAACATGTATTGGTCAGCTGACAATTGGACTCACTCACACATACAATGTAACTGCTGCCATCAAATTGGTTCTAGAATTCGCAAATTTTGATGCGAAGCGGTGCGTTTATCGTTCCATAGTGAATTAGGCTACCCGCGGCAAAAATTTTAAAAAGTGCACTTTTCAAAACTGCCGGATTTTTGATAATTCTGGATTTTTGAGTGCCAGATTTATGAGGTTCTACTGTATGTCTACCGTAAATATACTCGTCTTCTGTTCTTGACCATGATTTTAAGTGAATGCTTTCTAGTATATGGAATTTGTTAGTATGTGCTCTATTCTATTATTTTAAAAGGTTATAGTGACTAGCTTACAATACTGTAACTATTTTTAAACTGGTTGTAATGACTAATTAATCATATAATTCTTGAAAATTTTACCTAAATGTTGTCCTCATGTAATGTTGCTGTGCTTAGCAAAGAAATGTCATGAGAAAGAAAGGGTTATCAGAAATTAAAATTATTGTATTAATGGACCTGTGGTCAGATTAGCTATGAAGATACTGAATGGTTTGAATTTTTAAATCGTGTTTTTGAGAATTTTATGCAAATATTTGGATATCGCTTATTGTTTCTGTTGCCAACACAAGCAATACGATTGCCAAAACTCATCATGTCCTGAAATTGACAACATAGCCACTCAAACATAGTTTCTTATAATGCTTTCTAGTAAGTATTAATTATCTTACAGGAGGGTTTGATGACCCTTTCCTGGTTTCAACCCCTTCTTCAGGTGGGAAGAAACATGGCAAAAAGAAAGACAAAACCCGTAAGGGTAAGGGACGAAGGAAAGATAAGAAACACAAAGGTAAGTCAATGCTATTTTGCATTAGGATGTGTTAAAAATAAATCCTTTTGTAGACTTTCAGCCTTTCATAGATACAGTAAACTCCCATTTATCCGGAATGCCTGGGGAATTGGGTTTTCTGGTTAAGTGAATATTCCGGTTGCTTGATAGTTTTATTGGATAAGCTTCAATAAAGCATTTGGATACCAAAATAAGAAACAGATGCCGAATTATACATTCATTTTGGAATTGCTAACCTTTAGCCTAGGTACTTGACTCAATTGTTCTTAAATAATTCCTTGACATTCAAGGAAATAATGAAACTCAAATATACAAGTATTCAACATGTTTAATTGCAGTAGTTTAATATTTAATAACTGCAGTACATCCTATAGAATTTCTCGTATGCCTATCGCTATTAACTTCCTTTTGTTCTGATAACAACGCGAGGTAAGGGTTAACTTCATCCAACCTTTAGAATTTTCCAACAAAAAAATTGTTCCCTTGTCCGAGAAAAGGAGAGAAATTATCCTCACACAACACATTGTATTAGCAGAAATTCTTGAGGCAAATAGATATTAAACACAAGAAAAGCGAATAGTGACATGCAATCATGACACCATTACATACATTGCAGTTAGTAAATACAATTAAATTAGTAATACAATTAAACGTACTGGATAGTTTATATATATATATCAGGGGCGTAGCCAGAAATTACTTGGGGGGATCCAAGTTTTTGAGCTCCCCCCCCCCCCCCCCCCCCTCCCCTCCCTCCCCCAAAAATATTAAATATTTGAACTTTCTGTAGTATCGGGCGATGTTATACTATTATATTCTTTTGTACAACTTTTTTTGGGAACTTTTTCAAAGTAGTTTAATAAATTACTTTTCCGTTTACTCATTTTCAAAAATCTAAAAAAAAAAATTAAAATAGAATTAGTTATTTCTAGAATTATTTTTAAAGTTAAATATTAAAAATAAAAGTCAAAGTTTGAATTTAAGAAATCATTCAAAATTTAAAAAAATAGTAAAATAGTTTTTAGTAGTAACAAGAAATAAATAACTTACCTTTGTATTAATATTTTTGTATATCAGGCACAAGTAGAGACGGTTTATCAGTTAACTTTCCGGCATTCGCACTGTTGTACCGCGATGTACTGAGTACTCACAACTTCCTTGTTGTTCTTGCCTTTGAGTGCACAGCCTCTAGATCTGTTTTTGGGATATCGGGCCATAGTTAACCAACTTCATAGTACTGTGCGATACAACATCCTCAGATTTTTTGATATAATTCTTCAACGAAAAACCGTTGAGATCTAGAGATCCTATCTGTTCCTTGAATTACTTCCCCTTTACAGAAAATAAACACTCAACAATATTTTAGCTTCAACAATTGGTGTCAGTTGTGAAGTAAATGAGATAGTGCACACCAGTGGATGGTAAGCAGCATAGGGATTCGTCGTCGTGAGCGACAACGACACTCCCTAGTCGAATTACATAATCTGTGACAAGTGACTGCAGAAAAGCAGTTAACGAAGAAGGTGGAATCAGCAGAATCTGACTGATTTTGTTATTACATTAAGACTAAAAGTACCGAGTATCTTTTACATTGACATTTCTAACTTTATCTTTAAAAGTTTTAACATTTCTAGGAAATGGTTTCGAAGAGTTCCTCAGGTAACATATTCCATTCCTACACCCAGTGATTTATAAATGAATATTTAGATACATTACTTTTCTGTCTTCTCAGTTTTAATTTATACTTGTGATTGTTTTTTCCCACAAAATCTGGTTTACCCAATCACATTGTCATGTCTTCCCAACCATTATTTTTAACAAAAGCATTATACATTACACCTAGCCTGTTAACTCGTCTTCTTCCACTTAGCAATTCCCAGCCTAATTCTTTAATCATTTCTGTTACATTATTCTCCTTCCCGAATCTACCTAACACATAACACGCTGACTTTCTCTGAACCTTTTCTATGTTATCTGTGAGCCCTTTTCCATATGGATCTCACACATTCGTCGCATAGTCTAATGTTGGCCTAACAATTGACGTCTAAGCTAATTCCCTTGCTGTCTTAGAACACTCTTTGCAATTTCTCATTACAAAATGTAAATTTTTGTATGCTTTGTCAACTATATTTTCAACATTCGATCCCCAATCCAAGTCTTTCATCATAAGGACTCCTAAATACTTACAGTGATCCGACTTCGGTATATGCTTACCATTTATCTTGTAGTCGTAATTGCTACTAACCCTCTTATTCGTAAATTTAATGTATTTACTTTTATTCAGATTTACAGTCTACTTCGGTTATAACAGATCTTCAGGGGAGCCCTGAAAAAATCCGATATAGCCGAAGACCGTTAAATCCAAAGTCCGGTGAAATTATGTTTTATAAAATGAATTTCAAATTAATACCATTAAAATTACGTTTATTTTCAGTTTTATTGCATGTTTACAGAAATGCATTCATTTATCACACCAAAAAGCACATTTTACACGTTAATTTTTGCTCACTTTTGTTTTTCTGAAAAAAAAAATCGGTTGTGTTAGTTTGTTTCTTCGAGCAAGATAATTGTGTTTGCAAGTCTTTCTCAATAGAGAACAGATTAATGTCTAATTTCTCATCAGAACCATGCGCATCATAATACTGAGAAACTATTTTAAAAGCTCTCAGAGTTTCCTGCACTGTGATAATTAGGCACTCACTTTCGTCTTCGGGCATACCAATCTCGGTTTCATCATCGCTGTCGTCAGCTACAGCACGGCAGGATACAGCAGCAACGATGTCCCGATCGGTAGGGACTTCAGAAACTGGTGTGTTATCGTCAATAGAGGCATAATCATCAAAGTTGACTCAGTCGGCAATGGAAACATAGCGATGAAGTGCATTCCAAGTAATTTTGTTAAAAGTCAAATCCTGCGAAATCTGATAAATCATCCCTCAAATTTACGTCATTGTTTTCATCAATAGTAAATCCCACTGATTTATAACAATTACTGATTGTTTTTGGCTTAACCAATGACCATGCGCGACACAAAAGATGTGATGAATCAAGAATAACGAACTTATATGCGGCTAATCGCTGGCGCACAAGTTGACTATGATAATGTAGCTTCAAATTTTTAATTACCCCAGCGTCCATGGGTTGAGTTTTAGAAGTAGAGTTAGGCGGAAGGAAATAAATGGAAGCAGTGGTACCTTTTCTCCTGCCATACTAGCACAAATTAAACAAGTCAATCTTTCTTTAGCCATTTTACCACCTGAAACACGTTCATTTTTAAATGCCAGAGTGCGATAAGGCTTTCCAAAAGAGGCCTGTTTCGTTAGCATTGTGAATGTCAGATGGTGAAAAATTATCCAAAATTTGCCTTAATTTTTTATTCTTCCATGCATTTATGTCACTTTGACGAACAGTAGCCGATTCGCTGCATTAATTTTAGACACAATGTTGTGCCGAGCTTTCCATCTCTCAATCCAGAATGCAGTATTTCTTCACGGTGACCTAATTCTGTTGCAAAACTATGTGCCTTTTCCATCAGTATTGGGCTGCTGACAGCCACCTCAGGATTCTCCATTCTTGTTTTCTTGAACCATTTTTTTACAAATCTCCCGCCATACTGGTTGGAATTTTAAAGCGCTGAGCAATATCATTTTGCCTTAAACGTCGGTTGCTTTCCCGAAAGGAAATAACATCATATTTCTTTAATAACGTTAAAGCATGGCGCTGGCGCTTCATGGGACTGTAATAAAAACTTTTAAATACCGTGCATCTTATGACTTTGTTGTCATCTTAACTCACTCGCAAAGACTTTGTTGTCGTTTTAACTTGCTCGCTATTACATTGTTGCCGTACTGACACGATTACGTATCCTTTTCGCGCACCACAAGTCACTGCATTCAACACAACAATCCCGCGCATCGCATGACGTTGTTGTCATCTTAACGCACTCACAAAGACTTTGTTGTAGTTTTAACTTGCTCGCTATTACGTTGTTGCCATACTGACACGATTATTTATCCTTTTCGCCTGCCACAAGTCTCTACATTCCACACGAGGCGATCAGTTGTGTATTATTCACATCAGCATACACATGCTTTTCGCACACTGCAAGTCCACACGATGTGTTTAGTTGTGTATTATTCATATCAGCATACTAAATAAATTAAATGTTTAATATTTTTCTGAATTTGTGTGTAATAATATTTGTTTTAATGCAAA
Source organism: Uropetala carovei (assembly GCA_036926305.1). NCBI lineage: Eukaryota > Metazoa > Arthropoda > Insecta > Odonata > Petaluridae > Uropetala > Uropetala carovei. The sequence continues at coordinate 9,573,330 of JAXCHB010000108.1, forward strand.
AAACGCCGGGTAAGATTAGAAGACCGTAGTAAATTGTATAAAATGATGTGATGTACGTTGTAGTATGCACGTAATTTCTCTGTTACCTACGGGGCATTTGTATTCCTTCAGTCGGTAATTGTTTTACTCAGTAGTTTGGCTTATGCATAGTGTGATACGTTTGAAGAAATTCTTAATAAAAGAATTCATTCTGGGGTAGAATATGTAGTTCCGAACAGCGGAATGCAGCGGAAAGCTATTTCGCGCATTTAGTACCACAGGTAGCACATAGATGGTGGTGATTGTTTTTGTCACATTTTTCATCAACGGGAGTTTTGACTATGCCAAACCAGAGAGCTCGTAAGGAAAGAACAGCATGTTATTGTATTCGTAATATTTATATAATGTATTTAAGTGAGAAATAAGCGAGTAATGTGAGTGATCAATAATATATGGTATAGTAATACGAACCGTGGAACCTAACCCCCAATTTCCAATATACTTAAGTATTTACCAACCGCGGTTTTACCAACCGTGGTACTTTTCAGGAACGTAACCCCCCGCGGTTGGCGAGGGAAGGGTGTATAATACTTTGTGAATTTCAGTTTTGTAATAATTTTTTAGGAGATCGGGGTTACCTGTAGTATATCTAATCAATAGTATAGTGAGATATATTATAATGAAAATAGTTGACAGTGTGAGCTATCACTTTGTGGTAATCCATATTAACAATATTATTATTTAAGATATTTTCTCTTTAAAAAGTTTTTATCCATCATACCCTAGGAATAATTTTTGATAAAATGTTATCTATTTAATTGTAATTGTTTTAATTATTCCTATTCTTTCACTTCAGCTGTGATGGTGCCACCATCCCAACCAAATGTGACCCGCCTCACTGATGAATCTGTAATGCTTCGATGGCAAGTACCAGAGAATGATGGACTTAAAATTCAGTTCTTCAAAGTTCAGTACAAGGATATGGGATCTGGAAAAGGATGGAATACTATTGATGATGATATTCCGCCTCACATTCGTAGTTATGAAGTCAGAAACCTCATAATTAACCATATTTACAGGTAATGTTTTATCAGTAGTGTTGTCTTGTACTAGTAAGGTTTTAAATCAGAACTTAACAAACCCAGACACCCTATTGCAGTTGTCAACTAAAAACTTCACAGTGTCCATTTTATTTATATTTATTTTAATCAGTGCAATAGAGTTACTAAGCAGGCAATATTTTTTTACATCATATGTATTCTGTATATGTGATGTATACATTTTATAATAACACTGGTTATAAATGGTGTTGCATGGAAATCTATCCTGGCATCTGAATTTTGGAAGTGGCTCCTGAATTTGGACCAGATTTGTCCAGGGTCATTAGTTTGTGGCTCTTTCTAGATACCACTGAAAAGGTAAAGGGATAAGAATTTTATGTAAAATCACATCCAGAAGCTGCCAGCAACTTTTTTAACTCAGAACCAGAATTATCTTTTTTCGAACGCTATTGTGTCAGTCTCCCAGACCGGTATTGCCTGTTTATGCTATTATTGTCAATAATTCCTAATATTTTTTGTTTGGTTAACTAGGTACTTTTATTAAGGTATTGGGGTAGTAGTGGTTACAATAGATACACAGTGACACCTTTACCACTCACAGAGGACCGGCCATTTAAAGAGCTACCTCACAATATTGTGCCTCTACATATAAAAAAATCATAACTTTTTTAATATTCAATATTTTTGGATAAAATTTGAAATTTTTTACTCACCAAGGTGTTAGTACTTCAACATGGTATGGTAGTTACTGAAACATATCCCTTTGTGTAGTGGTAGCTTGCAGAAAGAACAAATATATCTTGTCTCCTTCCTAATTTTCTCTGGTGCACACACTCAACACTTTCTGGATGGGTACCTAATTCTTTTGTCCTTCTCTCACTATCTTCTCCAACCTATGCAGTTTCATATTACTGAAAAGCCTATTTGGATTATCCTTCCATGAGGCTTGCTGAGTCAGCTTTTCTTTGTTGCTTGCTACATCATCCTCACTCGATGAATCTTTTCTTTCACGACTTTGAGAAAAAAGTTCTTAAATTTCAGTAATTTGTTTAGTGTTTTATAAACTCTAAATGCATTAAACAGTGCACATTTTATAAGCCACAAAACAGCTTTCTTTGACCATTTAATCGTCTTCCGCAATATGGAGTATTATGACAGGTATTGGTCTAAAATTCTTCTTCTCAGTCACTCGGTACGTCTGATAAAACATCTGCATACAAATCTAAAATTTTCTCTGCTGACAGCACACCCTTACCACTACTTCCAGCCATGCTGATCACTACTAAGTACATGTTATAATCTGTTTGTTTAGTGCAAATTTGGCTAGTGCAAAGACCATTCGGAACGTATCCTTTGTGCTAAACGAGGCATGGCTGTACCATAGCAACCCAAGCAACACCAGGCAATTTTGCTAGCTGATAATAATTGAAGAGGAATTTTGTATTTGATTTAAAGTCCAACTTTAAACTTAATGTTTATGTTTGACTGAATGGTATTTTTTCTATTTTAGTTTATCAGTTTTTACTTTAGATTCTTTTAGGTTATTTAGTTAGTGTTTCACCCTACATTATATACAATTACAATAAATAATAATTGATACGAAGTATATTTTGAATTAATCTTGTATGTTTTACCTGAATTATTCATGATACTGAAATTCTGGTATTGATTTTTGGGACCGGTATTGCATTCCCTAATACTAATAAATTTAGATTATAAAATTATTTCCATAACTTCTAATTTACTTTTTCTGATTCTATGAAAAATATAATTTTTCAAATTTATATGACATTAACAATATGGGATTCATATAGGTGGTTGCATTAGAAAAATATGAAAGCTGTAGATCATGATAAGATCAATTCATGGCATTTGATTTCAAGGGTGAAGTTGGCTATTAAATATAATGGAAGGTTAACCAAGTTGAAAGTTGTTTCAGTTGATGTTTCACATATTCAAAATCATTTTTTTTCTCAAGGTTTCGTATTGCTGCTGTTTACACCAATAATGATAATCAATCAGGGCGCAACTCAATTAGGTTTTACATGCAAGAGCCAACCACAAAGAAACCTCCTTATCCACCAACATTAAAAGTCACAGAGGCCATTAGTCCTTCAGCTATTAGGATTGAATGGGAGGTAAGTTTGTTGTTTCTTATACATAAGCATTGTACATAATAAATCTGTATACTTCTGAATTTTGAGCATAACAAATGGCTCTTTGGAGCAGAAAAATCAAAATGTCAAAATTAATTAAAAATCAATAATAATAATATTTTACAGCATTTATATAGCATCTCATGTAGCACTGTAATTTGTTTCTTTTTGCAGTACTTGGATGCTGATGCTTTTCCAATTGAGGGCTTCATTATTTATTACCGAGCAACATCTAATGCTGGAGAATACACAAAGGCCTCAGTAGAGGAAAGCACTCGTTCGTACATCATCACTCACTTACTTCCGAGCACATTCTACGACATCCAGATCAAGTCTTACAACAATGCTGGAGCTTCTGATTCTAGCACTGTATTCACAACAAGGACCTTTGGTAAGTTCATCTCAAATATAGCAGTTGAAAATCCAGTAGTTAAATTCTAGGCCCTCCAAAGACAAATTTTAGAATATTATTTTTCTCACGTTTCAATAAAGAACAATATCATTATAGCTTAAATTAGCTCATTATATGTATAACAGCTTTATACAAAATTAGTTTAACGGAAAGATAAATTCTTTGAACCTTATCTGAGAGGCATGTGATTCCTTTTTTTGAGAAAAGCCTCTTGACAAATTCTCAATTCAGCACACTTCAGTTACAATACTGGTGCTGGCTCATTATTTTGTCCACTAGTTTTCCATTCAGCCATAATTATTATTTTTCAGACTCTGAGCTTGCACCAACCAAGGGAGAAGACGGCACTTCTAACATAGGCGAAAACACTACAACTCCACCTGCATATTCAAACAACGACCAGCTTTACATGGTTTTGGGGACAGTGCTTGGTGGAGGCCTCGTGCTTCTCCTGCTGCTTTTCCTAGCTCTCTATAACTGCAGGCAGCGGCAGAACGCCTTGCAGGGTAGGTAGAGCATTTTAACAGCCTTTGGAGTTGGGGCTTGGTACTTTAAATAAAAAAATTCCCATCATATTTCCTCATAAGCATCCTTCCAAATAATTTCTTCTCAAAGAGATTGCCATTATCATTTTCATCATTATCTTGTACCTATCTTTTTTTGGGTGGCTTCTGCGTTGGCTGTTTTTATACAGAGGCTCAAACAGCTTATCATTTACTTGGATCCATTACTGCTGCAATATCAATTTCAAGAATTCAGAAAATGTCAAAAAACAGTCAGGCTCCTGCTGTATTAGGTCTCTCTTTTTCTCAATTAAAAAAATGATATATAGCTTATAATATCCTTTTTGCTTAACTTCAGTCAAGAGATGAAAAAATTATTAAAAACCCACATTCCTTGCTGATTTAATGTATGGATTTTTTAAACTTTCATTACCTGTTGCTTGATTCAACATCATTCATAGTAAATGGAGGCAAGCTTTCTTAATTTTCCACACACTGTTCACCATCCGCAATAACTAAACACACAACTGGCCATATTAACAAAGCGAAAGGGGGGAAAAAATAGGAATACGCTCATAAAGAGTCTCAACTTTTAACAGCCTTTTTTATTTGGATGTTGCCTATGCATAACTGAATCTGCTCTCTTGCAATGCTTTGAAAGTTCATTCACTTTATAAACTTGAGGCACACTCTTGGAACAAGCAGGAGAGACATCATCCTTGGTGAAATGGTGAGTTTTTATGTGAACATGTTGGTGTTTTTTTGTTGTATTTGTGGTGCTTGGATGTGGCTATTAAATTTTTTAATGATTATGTAATTTGAGGCTCACTTTCATCTTGCTTGGACGAGTTAAAAATTTTTCGGTAAATTTTGCCATAGTTTTATGTAAGCGTTTCTTTACTGTGGTGAGATAATTTATAAAAATCACTGGCAGTGAGCTATGCCATGATTTCATGTGTTAATTATACATATTTAAATTTTTTAATACTTCCATTAATAGTAAAATTACCCTTAAACTGTAAGACATTGGAATATTTATCAGTTAACTGTAATTTGATTCTGTATGCCTCTCTTAAGTTGTTTTTCCATAAAATATTTTTACTATCAGAAACTTGCATAATGTATTTAAAATTGTCTTTGTTAAATGGACTTGCTGCTGCATCCAATTATTTGATCTCTCATTAGCTAAGTTGGAGTATTTCTCAATTTTGCAACAAAATTCACCATTTTCACATTCAGTTTAGCTTACTTTGTGGCTTAAAATTGTTTATGTTTGGCATTTAGGTGATTGAAAAACAAGGAACCAGCTCCTTAAGGCACAAGTTGCTTCATTGACCTTTCAAAGCTTAAGTTATTCTCTATGAAAGCCTATATCTCACTTAAAAATAAACTTTTTGTATTAGTAAAATACTTCTATTTTTACCATGCATTTCATTTTGACATTCTAAGTTGCCATTTTGAATAGCTGATGTATTAGATTTGATGCATTTCCAAAAAATTTGTGGTATTGTCTTATGGATATAGAAACTTTTTTGTGAGTTGTGGACATTATACATATACCGTATTTAATTGTGTAATACCTGCGCTTTTTCCCCAAAAGTTCCCATCAAAATGGGGGGGGGGGGGGTGCAGACGTTACATGAGATTTGCCCATTCATCTTTTGAGGGTAGGCCACCTGCGAAACGCCTACTCAAAAATTGCACCTGGCGTGAGGTACTAAGTCAGCATTTTTGGGTAGGTGCAGTATACCGTGTATTTTATTTCCCCGATTTATAACCAAGCTGTTTTTAAAAATGCGTGGAATAATATAATAAGCATGTTATTTATCAGGTATTTTTTAAAAATTCCTTGACAGCTGCCAATAGGAAACCTAACTCACGTATTTATCCTGTGTAAATGGAAGAGTGTCAGACAGAGTCTATTCTCATAGAAAAGGTGATGAAAGAGAAATAAACAACTAAATTGCATATACAGGTGACTCCCGAGATTCGACCGGGATGCGTTCCTGAAAATGTGGTCGAATCTTGAACAGTCGAATGTTGAACGTTGTTTCCCATAGACTTGCATGTTATAATTGGGGATACGTTCCTGCATCTTGGGAAAAAATTGTCTCCCCTCACATTATATAAAGATAAAATAACATTACTAATGTGTTAATACAACAATATTAAATTATGAATAGATTAAATAAATATTTTAAATAACTAATTTTTTGCACTAAAAAGGAAAAAATAAATTTTTGTTTATATGATTATTTTATGTAATTTTAAAAACCAAATTAAATCAACTCTGCCTCATCCATTCCCATGTTATTTAAATGGAGGAATGAGTAGTATTAGTATTTTACCAACAAAGTTAATAGAAGATTGACATGCAATATTTGACTTGTCGAGCTTCAAAGATTCTAACAAACGACTCGACCAGACCGGCTGCAACACATCCCTGCATTCATCTATCTATACATACAGCTACATATTGCTGCGAAATTAATAACTTGAGGCAGCATCAGTATTTGCACTTCCAGCCTCGCCAGTTAATTGCAGGCTAAGCAAACCTGTCCTTCTCTTAAATCTGTCAAACCAGCCATGACTTGTACTAAATGGAGGCTCATCAACAGAAATTTCATCCATCCTTTCCTTCAGATCATCATACAGATCCTTAGCCTTTGCTCTAATCATGGCCTCACTAATAGGAATGTGTTTCTGACACTGATCGTCTACCCAAAGTTTCATTTTAGGAATCACAACACCGTGCCTAGGACTGTTTATTGTTATTATCAAATTACCTGAATTTATCACGTTCTAGAATTTTCTCCATCTGTTTCACATAAGTACTAATAGATGAACAAGACATCCCCAATGATCATGCGAATTCAGCATGGCTTTCACCTTTCTCAACACACTTTAAAATTTCTAATTTCAATTCATTACTATGAGTCTTATGCACTCTTTTATGTGATTCACTTGCATTATCACTATTACATTTCCTTTTAGATGCAATGTCAAGTGATAAATTTATAAATAAAATAAATAAAAGATTAACAGAAAAAATGAGTGAAATCAGCACAAATTCAAAGAATTAGAGCAGAAATAATGATATCTAGACTGAATCTAAACCTCGTGTGGTTGGGCGGGCCAAAAATTACTTTGCGTAAACTAGTTCCTAATTCGACCGACCAATCGGCTGGGTTGAATAAGCGAGCTTTGACAGGTCGAATTCTCGAGTTGGTCGAATCTCGAATGGTCGAATCTCGGGAGTCGCCTGTATTTCTCATTAAATACAAATGAATTCTATAAGATTACCTTTTAATTTGTAACATGCTCAAATCACGTTTTTCCGTTACTGCATTTTTTTGTCCTCGAACGTTATGCAATCCTAAAATAATCAACTTTTAATACTCTGTATAAAAGCAAAGAACACAATCTTACATTGGAAATGTATTACTAAATAGCTGTTGGAGTTGTTCCTTTTTGCTTTCTGAAAGTTGTGATACATTTATCCACAGAAATGTGATAAACGCCTCTAGGTAACTGGCAAGGGGAGTCCACGACATGCATGTTGCAGATTTTCTTCAAATTTGCACGATTGGCTGCAGGCTATGAATAATGGAAGTATGTGAAGTAAGAAAACACAACTTTCTCGTTCTCGAGAAAAATGATCTTAAAATGTTAAAAAATTCTTATGGCTTCATATTAACCATTGGTATCAGCTTACCGAAAGTATGTACAGTAGACAAGTGGGTTGTGAGTCGGACTACGGGTGTAGACTTGATCAATCTGCCGTGGTTCAAAACCAACATCCCTTTTTTCCGAGGTATTTTTCCTTTTTTTCATTTACTTCACTCTGATTTTTCAATAGAACATTGACGATTTTAATTATTGCCTTTTTTGGAAATTAAATTAAAATAATTAAATTAAAAAGTTTTTTCCATCACTCAGTGTCAACACCAGTCTATTTAATATTTGGGCTATTTAATGTTGAAATGTAAACTTTATTTAAATTTATTTATTTTAATTAATATTTTAATGTAAACTTTATTGTTTATTTTGTTTGTTTCTATGGAACGAAATGTTAACAACATTGTTAAATCAATCAATCATATAATCACAAAGGAAATTAGTAGTATTAGATTGTGACTGTTTGGGCGTAATCTATTTTGTTTATAAGAATATGAATCAATAGCCAGGTTGTAGTCGAGTGAGCATTACGTTCTTGAATGATGGAGTTTCAAAGCAAGAGCTAAAAAATGCTTGGCGTTACTGTGAGGAATTGCTTCTGGAAAACAATTTCATTTCACACGAATCACCAACAGAAATAATTTCTACTCGTCTACAGTAATTGGAGAGGAGATATTTCGTAGAGTGCTTGAGATACTTGGAGAAAATGAAATCGTCGAGGAAGATGAGTTAATTCTACCCGATGAAAGTGATGGCTGTGATTCGGAAAGAGAAGATGAAGAAAATGGAGATCTAGACCGCTATGTCCCGAAGAAGAAGAAACCAATGGTTCATTACGACTTTATTCCTATAGAATACAAGAAAAAGGTTGTTACTCTGGCAAAACTTTATCCGACGTATGGCTTGAAGACTACAAAAACAAGAGGAAGACTTGATATGGTGGGAGGAGGACAGACAGACAGACAAACGACTTTATTTAGGACGAAATTGAGACTGTGAAGTCCCTTCTTACATTTAACCCTTTCGTCAGGATTGAGAATTATATACAATTTAAATTACAGACTTTAACATACATATTGACTACAAATTTTGTTAGTTGACAAAGAGAATTACCATAGAATCATGTTAGTTTTGTGGGTTGGAAAAAAACTGTGTAATCACTTCTTTTAGCACAGAAAAAATGTCCCACTGCGGAAAAACACCTACGAAGAGGAGGGAGGTGTAAAAAAACCGCGAAAAATCCCTAGACAGATACAGAAGAAAAAAAAATATTAATAGATAAAAGATAGATAAAGAGGAGGTACCAAGCAAGACAAATTCGCCATGATATATTCTTCGACGTATCGAAGGTTTATAGAAGCAAGAGGAAATTACGAACAGGTGACGACTAGAACTTTGCAGCAGTGGGCCGTGGCAGCAGCTTCTCCTCTTCAACCAAATGATTTTCACTTCACTGCCAGTCATTCGTGGGTTGCAAAATTTAAGAATCAAAGGCACATTAGGCAAAGGAAAATTACAAGATATATTAGTGAGAAGGATGTGGCAACATTAGAACAAACTCTTGAAAGTGCAGAAAAATTTAGGACACAGACAAGGAAGCTCATGATAAATTTTTATACCAATCACATCATCAATACTGACCAAACTGGCTGTCGGTGTCAATCTACAGTTGACAGATCTCTTGCGCACAGAGGCATCAAATCAGTGTTGGTGAAAAACCATAGCCTGAACAAAATAACCCATTCTTATACTGCTTCATCGTTCAGAAAAATGTAAATAACTTGGTTGAAGATAATCAAAATGTCGTAGCGACCTGCTCGAATTCTGGGAAATTAACCAGGAGAATTTACGTTACATTTCTAGAGAGTCTGCTTAAACCATTTGTCGGAGATAAGCGTTTTCTGCTGCTGGTAGATTCATGAGGAGGACAAACAAATACATCATTGTATGACGATGTATTTGTCGACAGCAACAGTGATGTCTCTTGCTTACTGAAAGTGATACCTCCAAAATATACGGCTTTATGTCAGCTGTGCGACATTTATTTCTACCGGCAAGTTAAGAATTTCATCAAACGTCTGCAGAACTGCTCACTGCTGCTGGAGGAACAACTTGATATAGCATCACCGGAACATTCTATTAAAATCTATGCTCTCGTCCATCACTAAATGAGTGCGCTGATTTTTTATGACATGATTAAATATGCTTGGTATGCCTGAAAATTGAGTGATGGAAGAAAATACTTTTTAAACATAAATGATGTCTGCTTCCTCATAAAACTTCAAAAAAGTGACTGCCATTGCGGGAAATGTGCATTTGCAGTTTGCTCGTGGTGTCTGCAATCTTTCTGTTTTGCTTGCTTTTACGAAAGGTATCATCCAAGGATGATACCTCTCCTCTTCACGTTAAACCTGGTCCTTTACCATCTCCCTGCCTCAAACCTTTATCCTATCAATTCCCTTCATATATATAACCTAAGTCATAGGCACACCTATGTTTTCCTGCACATTCCTCATTCCTGAACACCAACCCAACCCATAATGATGGCCACATAAGTTATTTGTAGTCTGTTTTAATTTATTGCCTTTTTTGGTAATTATTTCCAAAAAAGGCAATAATTAAAATATTCAATGTTCTTTTGAAAAATCAGAGTGAATTTAATAAAAAAAGGAAAAATACCTCAAAAAAAGGGATAAGTTGGGTTCAAACCACGGCAGATTGATAACGTCTGTGCTCGTAGCCTGACTCACTACCCACTAGTCTACCATATATACTTTCGGTAAGCTGATACCAATGGTTAATATCAAGCCATAAGAATTTTTTAACATTTTAAGATCGTTTTTCTGGAGAACAAGAAAGAGTTGAGTTTTCTTACTTGACATACTGTATTTATCTGAATCCAAGACGACCCTGAATCTAAGATGACCTTCCACTTGGATGACTGTCAAAACAGAAAAAAGATTTTATGGCCGACATAACTACAAAAAAGTTTAAAAAATCTACAAACCTGGGAGAAATTTTTATTCTTCTATGATTTTCTTGAATTGTCTTTAACATTTTACATAATAAAATTAGTGCTCGAATTGCATTGGAGAGCTATACCGGTTGTAAAAAAATTAAAATAGAAGCATTCTAGTCAAAATATTGTATTTTCTACTAGCGTCACAATTATTGTTTGTTCTGTGTAATTTATCACGATCATTTTAAAATTTGCATCATAACTACGTCTCATTCCTTTTAATATCTTTCCCTTTGCATTTGTACCTCTTATTTCTATATGATCTGCCATTTTAAATTCGAGGGCGACGTATTTTAAAATAGGTAATATGTGTAACAAAATCACAATATGATACTTAAAATCATGTTCAAATAAGGGGAATCATGCTGCCATTTGTTTTAACAGCTGCGAAATGCTTTGCATCATGGCGGCATATGCTTCGCTGTGGACTTGTTGATGAATACCATATTTACATAATTTTCGCCACTGCATAATTTACGCACCCCAACTTTTAGTCATGAATTTTGGTATAAATCATATAATCCCGTAATTAACGCAGCCCAACGTTTAGTCATCGGTAGGTATGCGTGTCTTCACCAATGTTCAACAAAACTATTTATGTTGAGCAAGCATGCGAATTCGTTTTTAATCACGTAAATGAGGTTTCTGAGTGACGGATGCAAAGTGATTTACTGCGTATGTTGTTCAGTCATTAAGACTCATTACTTTCGTAAAGGTGTAAAATTATTTATACTACCTTACAGAGACAAATTTTAAGCATAGGTAAAAAGTGGGTAAATAACGCGAGTTAATACGGTGTTCTTATAGTTATTATTATTTTTGTTTTTTTTTGCTGTTATTATTGTTTTTTTCATTGTTTAAGACCACCCTCGATTTTTCACAGGCGGAAATTTGGAAAAAAAAGATGTCTTGGATTCGGGTATATACAGTACTTCCATTATTCATGGCCTGCTACCAACCGTGCAAATTTGAAGAAAATCAGATATATGAATGTCGTGGACTCCCCTTGGGAGTTGCAATGTGTCTAGTGACCAGTTTATTTTTGGTATTGTGATATCTGATTTTCCGAACGTCAGTTTTTAAGTACGTGTTATGGAGCAGATAAGACGTGCAATTTGAGTTGGTATTTCAAAATTACCTCAAAGTCAAAAGACTTGGGTTGAAGAGCAGCTAAGAGAACTAAATCTATTTTTATAAAATCTTTTATACGTATTCGTTCGATTTTTATTTATTTATATCAGGGACCCGATCCTCCCAAATTTTTCCCAGACCGTGGTCCTCCCAAATTTTTCGCGGACCAGTGGTCCTCAAAAATTTTTTGTGGGCCAGTGGTCCCAGACCATGGTCCTCAAAAATTTGTCGCGGACCAGTGGTCCGTGGATCCTGGTCAGCAGCTAAAAACCGCAGGCCAGACGCAGACCATGGTCCGGACCAAGGATCGGATTGGGTCCCTGATTTATATATACAGTAAATCCTCGTTAACACGTACTCGCTTAACATGAATTTCTCGATAACACGAATCCAAATTGCGGTCCCGGCAGGAATATATAGCATCTTACGGAGTTTTATTCGTTTAACGCGAAATTCAGTTTGTGCGAATTTCGAACATACATCTCGGTCCCGCACTTAGGATCGCTCGCTTAAAGCGAACTGTCCATACCTGCTGTAATGGTGTGCTCAACACATAATTTCTATTTTTCTGTACTTGCAGACTCGGCAACCGGAAACACGGCACTAATATACCATGTTTTCCGAATTCTTATCCTCAAAAGGACGAATATATACCACTAGAACCCCTTCTAAACTCAAGTTATTAACCACACCGTATGAGTAACCGCACAACTGTAATGACACCTAACAAGTGAAGGTTATGAATGGTTCTATGCAACGAAAGCGTGGTGACGTGGTCAACCATAGGTCTTAGTCCCCTTAGCGCAGGGGTCCCCAAACTATGGCCCGTGCAATGATTTAATCCGGCCCGCCTGCCTTACTCATCCCCCCTCGAAACTTGAAGTTTTCACACGGCCCGGTCAGTCGATTTTGATCAAATTTCGTAGTTACTTGAGTATACGTCTGCAATAATACTACGTATTTAATTTTTCTCAATGAATGAATATAAGGCTAGTTTATTCTTGGGCAACTTTAACAACAATTCACTTTTCTAAAAACCGGCTAATACGATTTTCGTTTTCTAAAGATAACTAAACGACGCATTAGTACCCATATATGAGAAAGTTTGTACAATGTATGTTGTACCAATTTTTTAATGAAGCTCAACCTTGAAAACCTATCAAAGTGAAATTATTATGTAAATGATATGTAAAGCAACAGTAATGACAAGAATATGACACCAAAATCTTTTATAACAAACAATCTGAATTTTTTCTTGTTTTATACTTTTAAGGCCCCTATTTTGTAAAGCAAAAAGATTTTATTTTTGAATTATTTTTAAAATTTTACGTTACACTTGACGATAAGCAAAATTTTAAATAGTTTGATTTGACACAGGGATTTATTTTGAGCATGAAAATTTTACGATTGATGTAAAATCACCCTTTTTTTAAGTAAAAAATGGCTGATTTAGCATGGCTTCACAAAATTCGTGGAAATAATGCAATTTAAATTAAATAAATTGAGAATGTATAGTGACTCAAAGTGGAACCTTTTGGGAGATTATGGAGCTAGTCTCCAGAAAAAGTTTTCGAGTAGTCTCCTTGTAATATAATGATATTAGATGTCAATTTTTCATGATTACGTATGTTAAAGAAAAGTATCAGTAGACATTTTTAAAAGTTACTTCTTAAATATTTGCTTATTGCCGTAATTTATGTTGTATCAATTTTTTAAATAAAACTTCGTAGGTGTTCTGAGAAATATTTTGAAACTAGTGTAATTCCCGTTGAAATATCAACGAAAGAATTATAGATAGAATGATTATTAATATTTGCATGTAAAATAATTAATAGCACACTATTACATATGAAATATTTCGTCATATACTACACTTCTAGTGAACATTCTGTTGTCGTTTAGTAAATGCCTTTGGTTTTTATTTTTGGCTATAAAATTCTGATATTCTTCTCCCACCTTGTCCTCGTCAATTCTACATATAATTGTCGGTGTGCAAAGACAGGGAAATAATTATATGTATACATATATAACATAGGGAAAATAATAGGTAGGTATGATATTTACATGAACAAATAAATGTGTCACTCAAATATTAACAACTACCAAAAATATACTGTAATAGAATGCATTCAGTATTATCTAACTGACAAAACATATTTTCAAGTGGTCTAATTAAATTTCGCTGTCGGCCATCTTGCATTCCTTACAGAATAACGTTTTTATTATAGAGAATTATCTACGTTTACCACTAAAAAGCTTTTTTGTCTTACTGTTTATTAGGTAATTTTATATTTTATTAAATAAATTACATTCTAAATGTCCGGTAGAAATATGTTTTACATTGAATGTGGGTCCAAAAGTATCATTTGTGAAGTTATTTCCCTCCGGGCACCTAAAGGTTATGGTGTCTCGGCAAACGCGGATTTTCGCTTAACGAGGAGACCTCAGGAACGCATCCCCCACGTTAAGCGGGGCTCATCTGTTTATTCTTTAAAGATTTTGTTTTAGTTTAACAGATGTGCCGCACTAGCATAGATTGCATCAGGGGTGTTGCGAACTAAAAAAAGGTTGGGAACCACTGACTTAGATACTTCAAATTTGGCACGATTATAGGTTTTCAGTCACAACCAATGTTCCCTCTAAGCTGCGCGGGTGCGCAGCCGCGCAGTAACTGAAATGCTCCCGCGCACACTGAATTGTTGCCGCGCAGCTGAAATTTTCTTTTAAAAACGCTGCTGGAAGCACCATCAGCAGTCACAAGGAATGCATGCAAAACTGGATGATAATAACGTAGACGGTTCTACCGTGCTTCTCTGATCACATTGCGCAGACCGAAGCATATTCTGCCTGAATGAATGGCGGGACAACCGCACAGTGAGACAGAATCCAAAAAAGCTGGCCAAAACCCATTTTTTCGAAAGTACGATTGACGTCTGGTAATGTGTTTTTTATGCAGTAAATACATTGGAGTATCATGTAAAGCCCCCACATTTTTCCTGCGGTAGATTTCCTTCCGTGTATTACCACTCAAACGTCACTTTTATTGACCATCTACTTTTCTCGTGTTTCTCGCCCGAATGGCATGAAAGTTTACTGGGAACCTGGTGACACGTAATCAGCGTTGGGATAGTATTTCAGCGTGGGGTTTGGTACTTCAATTCCTCCGCTTTCGACTCTTTTATATATTTGGAGCGTGGAGAAAAAAAATAGGACTGCCGCAGCCAATTCAAAGCACCACTGCATAAGGAGGCAAGCAGAAACTTCACCTGCATTCTTCTTGATGTACAAACTGATTTCCACACATTTCCGCTGCATATTTGGTCATGATAGGAAGCTCAACTCATCTACAAACAGGGCAAACAACATGTAGCTGCGACTCCGCCAGTTGTGTTGACAAATGTAAACAGAGGTTGCGTGAACGGCCGCACTGTGGCAGCCTCCACGCCCGCCGCGCGGAGCTACTATTCAGATAACCGACGGATGCCGATTACTTTTTGCGAATGAGAGTGAAGTTTTCTTTTCTTTTGTACAAAAACTAAGTTACTTTTCAGATGACTGCACTCAGGTATGGCAGTAACTAATTTCTTATTGTATGGTTATTTAATTCATCATTATGTTTTGTTATAAGTGTATGTTAAATGAAATCTTATAGAAGTACCTTCATTTCAGCCTGAGATAGGTAATCGAAAATGCCCATTCCAACGCGGCGTCAACTGTTTACAGTTCTCCAAGAAAAACAATCTCTGACGGAGCAACATGCACATGTCGAAAGTACATTCTTTCGAACGTAGGTGCCTCCGAGATTACGGAGCGCGACAAGACATTAGTGAGCCGTGCAGTGTCCCAATCAAAAACAAAAAATAACAATTGGCGATATTTTTAAATATCGAGAAACTGGCGATGTTGTATGCACCATTTGTGTGGAAGCGAAAGTTGGGGGCGAGTTCAGTAGTGGAAAAATATGGGAAGAATGGAAGTTAGATTACTTAAAACGGCATCTCAACCAGAGAATTCATGTAAATGCAGTTACCAAAGAAGAAGGTGGAATTTCGCAAATGTTAACTGAAACTCCAAAAGAGCGTAAAGCAAGAGTGGAACAAGATGCGAGAAAGAAGTCTAACTCTGATATAGTCAAGGTGCTGATTGATAACATTATCTTAGAAATTAAAATTAATGCTTCAATGCATTCCGTGCAAGAAATTCATGTACATGTGGCCAAATATGTAAATATACCAGAGAGTTGGCGCAGCAAGAACTATGCATTTGAATTTGTTGAGTGCATCAGCTTTTTACTTCAGAAACAAATAATGGGAGAATTGTAGAAATCTGCTTTCCATACATTAATTGCTGATTAAAGTACAGACATTTCTGTACAGAAAATGTTAATTTTGTATTTTAAGTTTCGACCAGAAAATGAAAGTTCCTATAAGACTGTGTTTGCAGGTATTTTGAAACTAACTGCGTGTGACAGTATCACTATTGTTGAAGCAATGAAAACATTTTATATCAACAACAGTCTTGATCTTCAAAAGATGGTGATGTTTACATCAGACGGAGCACATGTTATGCTTGGAAAGAATAATGGTGTGGCAGCAATTCTTTGACAAGAAATAAAGCATCTGTCTGAGCAACATTGCGTTGTCCACAGAGAAGACCTGGGATTAGACGACGCATGGAAAAAAGTGTCAATCATGCAGGATATAGAAACACTGTTACGAACAGTATATACAATGTTCAGTAGGTCATCTATCAAAAAAGGAAAGCTAGAAGAATTAGCCAATGTCACAGAATGTGATGTTTTGTCATTTAGATCACTAAACGAAGTGAGATAGGTGTCAAGACATTTTGCCATAACAGCTTTAATGAGAAATTACGAAGTTTTAATCCAGTATTGTAAAGAGCAAGTTAATGAATGTAACGATCCAACCAGTAACTACTGCCTGAAGATTTTGACCAATCCACGATATCGAGTAGCGTTAACTGTTCTTAATGATGTTTTAGAAGATGTGGCATCTCTCTGTAAATTCTTTCAGAAAAGTTGTTTGAATACAATTGAAGCACTGCAGTATGCAAAAGCAAAATTAAACAAGTTAAGGTCACAGTATCTTGGTCATACTGTTTATTGGAGTGACAAAGTAAAAGATCTGCTTTAATCTATAAGTTCTGACGTCGATACTATGCCTATTATTCTATTCATTCAACGTGTGTGTAATCACTTGGACAATAGATTTCCTGATGATGAGTTAAGAGAATGGCAAGCTTTTGACCCCATTGCTATGGCAAACGCAACCAATTTTGAATTTTGAGAAGAGAATGTTAAACGACTATAAAAAATACCCAGCTACCATTACAATAAATGAATGCATTGCCACAATAATATCGCAGCAGTACTGTGATTTGAAATTCGTTGTTTCTGAGAAAGTTAAGAGAGGTTTAATTAAGTCGTTCACTGATATGTTAGAAACGAAAAATTTGAAAAACTGTCAATTCTTGTTGACATATGTGGAACATTTCAAGCTTCTAGTGCTGAATGTGATCGTGAATTCAGTGTCATAAATTCCATCAAATGTAAATGTAGAAACAGACTGGAAGTTGAACATTTGGATGATCTGATGAGGATTAAGACTTATCTTGCATCTGGGTGCGAAATTAATCTAGACAGTGTTTATAGTCAATGGATTTCTAATGACAGATGAGAAAAAGTTCTCGAAACTTGAAATAATTTTCTTTGTTGTACTGAATTTTATTGTACCATTCAATTAATAAATAAAATCAAAAGTATGCAGTTTTTCAATTTTCATTGTAAATATTCTTATTATGTATGTTACAAAAAAACTTGTAAAGTGCCGCTCAGTCGTCAGGCCGTGTAAAAATTTTCTGCTCAGAGCAGTAGCAGGTCTGCGCAGCTGTAAAAAAAATTAGAGGGAACGTTGGTCACAACCAATGGTAAAACTCTGACATCATTAAAATTCTAATTTTTAAGGGTGGTTTTTACCCCATTATTGAAAGTATGCTGAAATGCTTGTAGAATGCAAGCACCGTCAACCACTTACGCTTTACATTTATTATTGGTGATTTTAGGAGTGACAAATCCTCTTTGTGGCACATCAATGTGTTTTTGTGGTGATAGCCAGGGCGGGATTTTAGTTTTTGGCACCCATAGGCACTATTTTTTGATGCGCCTTTTCTTAATAAATTAAATTAATTATTGACGGACATTACGCTAGTGTATTCGGACAGATACGGTAGTTCTTATTTCTTAAAAAATGAATATAAGGTTAATTTATTCTAGGCAACTGTAACACTGATTTGATTTTCTCAAAAACGGCTGGAATGATTTTGATAAAATTTCATACCGTTACTTGAGTATATGTCTGCAATTATGGTACATATTTCATTTTTCTCATTGAATGATTATAAGGCTACGTTATTCTTGAGCAACTTTAACAAAAATTGGATTTTCTAAAAACTGGCTCATACGATTTTCATTTTCTAAAGATAACTAAATGATGCATTAGTATATGAGAAAGTGTGTACAATGTATGTTGTACTGTTTTTTTTACTTATTTATGAGGGTCATCTTTTATGTCTCTCCTTTGTTTATTGTTTTATTTGATTGTATCTTAGTTCTGCAGCTTTCCATTTTAGTTATGAGAGTAGTTTGGAAACCATCAGCAATTTCTTGGATTCTACTTGGGAGATTAAACAGCATTTTATTTTCTTTCTGTTTATTCATGTTCTTTTGTATTTTTGTTCGTATTACTTTAAATTTCATATATGTTTTTTGTCTCTATCTGTTCTGCAGTCACCACTTTATCAAAAAAAATCATGCTATGGTTTGTTCTTGCTTGGATGGAATCATAACCCTGTACTGTATGATCTCGATAACCATTGTTAATTGGTTCCTGGAATCCCCGACAATTAGCGATATGACGATAGTCGAAACTGATTTTCCCATTGGAACAATGTCATAGGTCAATAATTCGTTCAAAAAGACTTTACACACATCATTTAAAAAGGAATTTTTAGGCCACAGTTTGCTTGAAATTTTAGACTCTGTGTCATTTTCATTCATTCACTTCTAGTTTTATTTGAAGGGATGTCATATTTTTGGACCTTTTAGCAGCATTGCCACTTGCACTGAGTTTTGGGACCATTTTTATCACTTGAGGTTTAACAAGCTATAAAATATTTAAGAAATATGTTAACTGTTGACAAATGAGTTTACAGTTGTACTGCAGCAATCCGTAAAGGAATGTTTTGCTGTTTGATTCATATGTTTCAAGACAAAATTCTAAATAATCTCTTTGTTTAACAGCTTCGATTTACACAAAATTTTTTCACACTAACACGATCGACTAAATGTTATCCAAGAACAACCATAGCGCACCATTTCGATAGATCAGGGATGCCCAACCTGCGGCCCACAGACTGGATGTGACCCGCTAAGCAATTTTGTGCGGCCCACCAAGATTTTTTTCATTTATTTTAATAAACTACCAAATATTATTTTCTGTATAGCAAAATGTTAGTAAATACCGTATATACTCGTCTATAGTACGAGTTTTTACGACCAAATTTTTATTGTAAAAATTGGGGATCGTACTATGCACGAGTAATTAATTTGAGGATTTAAAATTCATGTATCTTCACGGGAATTTTCGGTGAAGTTATGCCACCCGCATGCATTCTAATGGTAGGCTAACCTTAACACTGAGGTCCTATATCGTTGTTATGTTGCTTCTTGAAGAGTAGAATCTTTTTCATATATACAGCTTCAAATTCACAAATACTTGATATAAGTGAAGATTTACGGGCACTTCCTTTCTTGAATTTTATGTATGCGTCTTTTTACAAGGGATGGATTGGAACGAGTTGGACTAAAAGTATCGTAGACGGCGTAACTTTATAGAATTTCGACATCTTGGAAAAAAGAAATTACTTTGTAATATTCAACAGTCTTTATTGTTTCTTCAATCACACACCGATCGGTTTCCACTACAAAGTCATTCTAAAGGTGTTACATCGGTTAGTAACACCATTAGAATGTTTTTGTAGTGGAAACCGGTTGGTGTGTGATTGAAGAAACAATAAAGACTGTGGAATATTAAAAAGTAATTTCTTTTTATCCGTTATCCCTACCTATTAAGTAGATAAGCGAGTGGAACCATTACGTACACAGAACGTAATCCAGACGTACTAGAATTGAAACGATTTTATTTCATCTTGGGCAATCATGATTCATATCACTTTTTATTAAATGTTTTAGGATAAGATACTTAACTTATCCGAATTTTAGTGTACTCGCAAGAAATACTATTATGACATTTACGGTCTATTCTATGGTGGTGTGGAAAATCAAGGTCGTTCGATATATCTCGCTCGTAACCATCGAGCTATCGAAACGAAATATATCGACCCTGGTGGAAAGCTGGGGTCGTACTATAAACGAGATATATGAAAAAATCAGGTTTGTTCACCAAAAAATCAGGGATCGTACTATACATGGAGTCGGCATATGCACGAGTATATACGGTATTTCTCAAAGTGAGTTATTTTTAATGCTGTTTTTCATTTTTTTTCAAAGATATTTCTCAGATTGAAAATTCCATCATGATTTTTAAGATTGAAATGTTAACCCTAAAAAGTTAATTCAAACTTGATTTCCACGCATATGGTGCCTTAGAATCTCTATATAACTTACAAGTTAACTATAATCGATTGGCCACTTCCAATGTGACCCACCGAAGGGTTCATTGCCACCAATACGGCCCATCACGCAGAAAAAGTTGCCCACCAATGCGATAGCAATTTTTCTTTCTCAGTCGTCATCTTATTCATTTGTCTGTTTCGTTAAAAAATGGCAATGGAACTTTTTCATTTTTTTATACCACTTGGTGAAACAACGATTATCGATGGTGATGGTTATCGAGGCCCTACTGTATTTTACATTCCCTTAATTATGTGTCTTTCATGATTTTGGCTATCGCAGAATTTTTCCAGAATTTAATCTCTATCTTTGAAATCATTGCTTGTTGTTATATTTTCAACTAGTGTACCGTATATCATGCCATACGAGGTGTGATCAAAAAGTTCGGGGACTGAACTAATATTTAGGAAATGATGAAGCTTACCAGTTATTCGGATGGATCTCCTTCAAAGTACAGTCATGCCTCGTTTAACGCAAAGGATACGTTCTGAATGGTCTTTGAGCTAACCAAAATTTGCGCTAAACAAACTGATTATAACATGTACCTAGCAGTAATCAGTTCACATTCTGATAATAAAACCTTAAACCTTTTAATGTATAATTCATACAGTTCATAATAAGCACTAACACATAATCAAAAATCACAATCAGATATGTGAAACTTAAGGTTGTGGTATGTCTTCTATAGACATTCCCATTCTTTACCCAAACAAATTTGAATCAGTTATTTTCTCTGGATCTCTGAGCACTTCTAAATAAATACCATCTGAAATTTGTTAAATGTTCATCTATGTAGATATTCTTTTTCGGTCCTCCCAAGCCTATATCCTCTGTTGTAAATGTTTTTCTCAGATTAGTGTTCTGTTCGGTAGCCTGCTGTCTTCTGACTTCCTTTGCTCGCTTCAATAATTCCTCCTTCATACTCCGTCAGGAGAAAGTTAACAGCTGGTTCCCTTTTCTTACCTTTGTCCTTCATTCTATACAAGTCCACAATGTCATCTTTTATGTCACAATTCAAATATTTTCACTTTTGCAACCAAATAACTCATTTTTTCACCTTCCCTAAAGACTATCCCCTTAATTTCAACACAGTTATTTTTGTTTTCTTGTTCTAAATAATTGCATTCCCCCTGGCATTCGAGTGCCTTGTACTTATTAGAAACGTTATTTTCACAAGAGCCACAAGCAACAACATATTGATAAAAGACGATCGATGCATAGTAAATGCATACAACTTTTTCCACTTGGTAAATAATTGATATTTTCAGTTTTACACTACAATGATAACACACTCAACCTCGTTAACGAACTTATTTCACCCACCCACTCTCCCTTGCTTACTTTGTTTCTCCCTAACACCCACCCCTCCCCAATACCTTGATTCAGCCGTGGCCCCCCCCCCATTCATTGGTCCCCTCTACACATTTCCCTCCCCCACTCCCCTCAGATTCCGTATATATTTGTGTTGCTTCTTGTTTTTGTCTGATGATGAGTAGATATTAGTCGAAGCTGGTCGTTTTTTTTCTGTTAATAAAAGTGGAACTTTTACTAAGTTATCCTTCTCATTCTTTTATGATGGAGTTCCACCAAGTAAAGGCTTCCTTCGTCAATTTTTTTTTCGGTTGCATTTTGAATAATAAATGATACTTGTCATTGCATTACGATAGCATTGCTTTAATATAATAATTAATTAAAAATGATTTAATTACTTCTAGCTGTTATCATCATTAAAGCCCCTGAATTCTTTATCACTGTCGGCAAGTAGTTCTTCGGGTATCTTGTGTTATCTCTCATTGTCTGCCTAAATGATGTCACTGCGAACATCCTCTTCATCTTAGCTGTTCACCTCAGTGAAACCCTCATTCTGTCTTCAGAATCATCTGTGATGTTCGTGAGGCAATACTTTAAAAAGTGTTTATATTGTATCTATCTATCGCACGTATCTCACTTGTTGGCAAGGTGAGAACTGCTAATAACCAGTAATCTTTTTACAAAAAAATGAGTTGTGTATTAGATAAGACAATTTTCACATTTCGCTTGTGAAAACATGGGTGCGTATCATAATCTGAAAATTATGGTATTCAAATTACAGTAAAACCTCTCATTAACAAAATTCAAGGGACCCAACTTTTCGTCTATTTGTTATTCGGAAGTTCGTTGATTGGAAGTTAATGGGTGTTGCATAACTTCAGGGGTGGATTGCCTGTTAGATTATACGGAAGCAGCAGGGTTATCCAAATGAAGGCAAATGCACAGAAATGGCATAATCGAACAGAACTATGTACTAAAGTACGCCCATTACAGCTTTTCAGGAAAGAATATCACATAAAAGTGGACGATATTCAAAATGCATCTGCAAGGTTTAATTTGCTTTGCCGACAACCATATTGAATTTGTGCTCTGACGACATCGTTAAAATGCTTTCTTATGGCCTCCACCAGTAAAAGGTAACTTATGCAGGTAATTTCACCAAATTTGAAGTAACGAGTAGAATAAATGTTAAAATATAAAAGTTATTTTTTAAAATTTATTTTTATACCCATTACTTGTTCTACATGGTGGGCCACATCAGTGGTTGCAAATCCTTTGGTGGGCCACATTGGAAGTTGCAAATTTTTCTGCAGGCCAGATTAGAGTTTACCAGAGGTTAACTGTATACAGTAAAACTCTGTTATTTTGATCCTGGATAATTCAAAGTATGGTGTAATTCAAAGCTAAGTTCAGTCCCCGGCCAACAACATAGGATTTTGCATACTTTTTGGTACATATTATTCGAAATACGCCTACATTGAAATTCGAAGTCATGATCTGCTCCGGTGACTCAAGAACAGTTCGTTTAATTTGAAACCTCTAGTTTCTTAGAAATTGAAAATAAATTGTGCTTACTTGTTCACGCTGTTGCCCATAAAGGTTTATGGTGGTCTTTTTGAAATGTTCACTATTTAATAAAACACAAAAGTGATAACCACAAACATTGTACGGTATGTTAGGAACCAATGACTATGTATGATGATGATGATGAACAACTGGATTTCCCATAGTACAGATGTTGGGAGTAATGTGGTTCACTTCAGCTCAGTTTTGAAAAAATTGAAAACTAATTTTTTATTTCTTTTTGAGTTCAGAATCACTGGTATAAGCAAAATTACCATATGTACCCACGTATAACACACCTTTTCCCCAAAAAATTTGGCTAAAATGCAGGGTGCGTCTTATATGAGGGTATATATTTACCAGGTTATTTATTATAATGGACTGACATTAGAAAATGTTATCGATTTTACGTCCACTACATATTGGGATGATATTAAAAGTTCTGAGGGTTTTCTCGGTAATAACTTGAATGAAAAACTTAAATTAATGAACAAAAACGCCAAATTTATTAATTAATCATACTTGATGTACAATACAGGATTTTTCAAATGAAGCAGAAATAATAGAGAAAATTATTAAGCATCGCAAAATCCAAGAAATTCTTGATCACTTCCCCATTCATCGGTAATGTCATCGGAATCATCTCCTGCGGAAGATAACGTTACAAACGTAAATTAATGAACAAAAATGCTAAATTTATTAAATAATTATACTTGATGTACAGTATAGGATTTTTCAGATAAAAAATAATAGAGAACATTATTGAGCATCACAAAATCCAAGAAATTCTTGATCACTACCCCATTCATTGGTGATGTTATTGGAATCATCTTCTGTGGAAGATAGCGTTACATTCTCCACGGTGTAATTCCACATTGTAATTTCCTCGCGATTACATTTATGTTGGTGACTAATGTGCAAATTATGGAGTTAGCTATACTAAATAACGGCGCTAGTCGACCTTCACCTATGGGTCCGAAGTGCATTTGAACTGCAACTATATCTTCTGTTTCGACTGATATTTAAAACTGTTGCCTTCACACTGGGAAACCGCTAAACCGTGTAACCTCTTTTCTTAAATGGCGGATTTTTATAAGCAACTTGAATGAAGTGGTCTTACTTATTGTTAGTACGAACTGAAGTACGTATATTTACATTAATTTACTTATCTCAATGATATTGAGAATATAACAAATAATTTTTCCATTGAAAAGCATGTTACAGAAATCAAATTCTAGAAACATATGCATGCTGTGTGCGGGTACATAAAAAAATAGCAGTATATGGTGCCAAAAACCTCCGTGTGTTATACATGGGTACGTTTTATACATAGGTATATATGATAATTTCGTTCTTCCTAGTTGTATGTATGTAAACCTAAGAAATGCACCCTTGGAAGTTCAGCAGTGTAATAATAAACTTCATCCTTGGTGAATTATAGTACTTCACCACCAGATGTCTCATTCATATTTGCAGAGGTGTTGACAAATCCAAAAAAAATTTGTTTTTTGATCTTTGCTTTTTCTGTTCCCAAATGTAATACTTACACACATAAAGAGATCCTGGTTTTCCATTTTTGTCATATTTATATCTATCTTGAAAAAATTCTAATTGCTTATCTTCTAAAATATCTGACATTTTTCCTTATTTTTTGACGTTGGCTTTATGGATGAATCTAAAGATGACTATTGAGTTGCTACTGCTAACAAAAATAGCACAGACCATGGTGACGTTGGGAATGTGCAAATGGGATGACTGCCTAGGGTCCCAAACATTACGGGGCCTCAAAAATTTGCAGAAAATAATTATGAGCTAAATTAGAAAGGAAGTGGCTAAAAAAACGTATTTTTTTATTGACTGTGTTTTATGAAACAATGTTGTTTGCTTAGGAATTATTTCTATTGGCAATTGCAATACCAAAGTAGTTCCATGAGATGGGGAGGATATAGGGCAGGGGTTCTTAACCGGGAGGGTGTGGGAAGGAGGTCCGGGGTGTGCAGTGGGAATATCTTGCAATTTTATTTTTTTATTTATTTCTTTTGTTAGATGAGCCATTTTGAACCACCCATACTAACCAACTGCAGTCCTAGTGTGTATGTTCATGTGTCCACGTTTCTTATTAGATATATAGCAAGATACTGAGAACATTCGTTTCCTTGAAATAACAAACCGTAATCATTATTCGAGGTCTGTTTACAAAGCGATTTAAACGACTGTGCCCAGACATACTGTCGCTATATTTTTCAGCCTTTAATTACGTTTATAACAAAGTCATTCTCTCGGTTCTACTTTGCATGAGAAGGCTGAGATAACCTGCTGCAGACGGGTTATTTTGAAGTTCAGTATGAATACAGCATTAAAAATTGTTTAAAAAGAAACAATCTTGAAAACTATTATGGAATTGTTGGATAGGATTCTATTGTAATAAAATGCTGGAGCCACTTTCGTGTGGTGCCTAACCGTCACCTCAGCTGTATTACAATCTTATTGTGTCTTGAATTGAGGAAAGGTTGAGTTTAAAATGTAGTTTGGAATAAATAGATTTGATTTTAAATACTATACATTTAATAATTCATTAAACTTAAAAAAAATTAAAATTAATAACCACTGAAAAAATTTTGGTGGGGTGCAGGCCTCGGAAAAGGTTAAGAACCACATATGTTTGATGATTGTACAGGACAAATCCTTCAAAAATATGGGACTGTTAAAAATTTTACGGGACTTTTTTAACCTTATGGTCCTGGTTCCTCAGAAAATGTTAGTGCCCGACTGTCGGACTAATAAATGTAACTTGATTTCTCAGGATACGATAATCTACAATGTTACATTTGCCTCAAATGTCATATAATATTTTCCTCAAAATAAGAGAAAATATGAAGGAAATCGATCGGATCGCCAAAGGATGTTGTTTTTTCAGGAAAACATTTTCACTTGTTGCTCTCCTTCTCTCTCAGGATGTTATAATGCTCATGCGACAATGTATGAATCTTCAATGATGTTACAACAATGTATCGCATATATGTTCTCGATGGCTTGTGAAATCTAACGTGGAGTCCGAGGTGATCTTATTGTCTTCAGATTCATTGTAACAACTTATAGAGGAACAAAATTTAGAAAAAATCATGAGAACAAAATCGAGACTTCTTTTTCACGCCACATATTTGTTTTCTTAAGTAGATATTGAGTAATGATGGAATGTTCCACTGAACATATCATAAGTCAATATATTTCTTATAATAAAAAAATTTGAGACAAAGTGTGTTCTGTATTGATTTCACACGGGATACGGGACATTTGAGGAAAAATTGGCCGGAAAATATGGGGCGTGGTCTCCCTAGGAGGATAGTACTTTGTGCCTAACATATGAAAATTGATTAACTCAATTGTTTTTAACAATTCATTTTAAAGTGAAGTAATAAAGGTCATGGTGATTGTTTGGTCATATCTATAAATTGGTACTATGCCCTTCGTCAGCCATGCAGTTTCCGCAGATGTTCGTTTTTAAATGGTGTCTACTGACAACTGGTGGAAATGATAGTGATCTTGTTTATTTTGTTGAATTTTTCTTTCTTGGTTGGGAGATGTCTGCACAAATGTTATAACAATCCCTTCCAAGGGAGTGGTACTCCATTAGATGCAATAGACACATGCATGACACCCTAGGTACAAGATTATAACAGAGCATCAAGTCAGCTAAAAATATATCGCATACTTGCATCATTATTTCTCTGTTTCTCTTTAAGAATTCTTAAGTTCATATCTATTCAGAATTGACTTGAACTTTTATTAATGAAAAAGCAAAATTTTAATAGCATTCTAAATTACATTGCTTGTAAGTTGACTAATTATATTTTCTTTCTCCATTGGTTTTCTTTCATGTCTGGTTTAATTTGGATAAGTGTATTGAGTGAGTAGCAATTACAAAGCTTTGCAACTATTTTCTTTCCTTATTTACATTGTGATCTCATTTATCACCATAAATATCAAACTCACACTGAGTTTTATTAGGTGTTTTTTATATTTATAAGTTTTAGCAAAATACAAGATTATTTAGGATTATATATATATTTCATAAGAAAAAGTGTTTGAGAGTTTTCTAATGAACCTTTTCAGACGTCAATAGGTGAAGTAACGGTTAATAGATGTTTGGAATATATATTCATACTAATGTCAGTGCTGTAAATAAAAGGAGGAATTACCAAAAAGTCTTTAGCTTTTTCAATTAACAGTACTCCTGAAATAGAAACCTTTCTGACCATTTTAATGTAAACCATTCACGATCTAAATTTTCAAATTTCGGAGTATGGCATTTTTCACACTTTCTCATTCCACATTAGATTTTTTCAACTTTGCAGTTTGTGCTTTTATATCATACAACATTGACAAGCCACTGTTATAGACCTTCATAAGTTCATTACAATTTTCACCTACCGTACCTGCCCGACTAGAAGCTGACCCTGGATTTAAGCCGACCCTCCAAAAATTTCCACAATTTTTTGGCAAAAACATAAATTTTGTAGATTTTATGCTGAAGTGTGCCGGGCATTCATGCACGGCTTAGAATACATTATTCGAGATCGAAGAAATGAGTGGGAAGTGGTTTAGTTGTTGGCATTTTGAAATATTACTCCAATTAATAATTTTGCGTTGTTGAATAACGTCATTGACAATAATTTCATTCATGTTCATTTTCAAAAAAGGTCAAATATAGTAATAGCGATCTCCCCAAGATAATTTTTCATCCAAGTCTATCTCCAATGAAATTAGCATTTACATTGCCTTAAGAAATTGCATTTTTATATTATACACGTTCCATGTAAAGTTTTACTGAAATTCAAACAGTTGAGCATCCAAAGCCGTCAACGCATTTTGCATGATCGTCTGCATCGGCAATGTATGCAAATAATGTGAAAAACCCAGCCATAAACGGTAACAAAGCACAGGTAGTGCTAAATTCATTATTCTAGCCTTTATTATTTATTCATTAATATTCATTGTAGGTCAGATATTTACTTTACGAAAAATATTGAACTATCATTTGAATGCGACGGAAGTGCGAGACGTGCTGCCATCTATGGGTGACTACGAGATTTAACCATAACCCAAATTTTCCTCGGGTTCCCATTTAAGCCGAGGGGTGATTTTTTCATGATAGATTTTGACAAAAAACATCGGCTTGTATTCGGGCAGATACGATATTTCTTGTATTCTGCATTATTCCCGTTTCTGTTTTAACGTCAATATAACACATTTCTTACCAAGTTTCTTATAGTTCTTCGATGGCATAATGAATGGATAGGTCAACAATATAATGACATAATTACACCAGCACAAATAACTGATACTTTCCAAAGAAGGAAAGATGTTAGAGCATCTACTGGTCATTTTTGGCACTAAATAATTTTTCAAATATTCTGGTTGCTTGACTTTCCGGATGCATGAATCAGGGCCGGTATGAGGTATGTGCAATCGGCTCCCTGGAACAAGGACCCTACGGTTTATTAGGGGCCCCGCACAAGGCTCAATTCTCAAGTATTGAGATTTAGACAATTTTTTATTACATATTAATATTATTAAACATAATCATAATAATTTCAAAAAATTAATTTTAATAATAATTTTTTCATTTAAAAAATTGCCGTTCTTTTTAAAATTGCATTTTTTTGTTCCACCTGGTATATTTACATACGTCTGCACAGGCCGGACCTGGGCTGGGTAAGGCTGAAAAGCAATGGGCTTGGGCCTAGATGATTTATCCGACACCATTCCCGTTCGGGCCAGTTGAGGACCCAGTGGACCCCCCTCATGTTTGCGCCACTGTGCATTGTTTCGTCTTCACTATTTCTTTTAGGGAGAGTTCTCCATTCTCCCCTTTACAAGCGACACATCTCCCAGGCCGCCACTAGAGCACCCACGAATTCCTACCAACCGACCATAGCAGGATCTTTGGGAGTCTTACATCCAAAGCTTCATTCACTACCTCTACACCTTATCCCATTACTCTCCCTTTTGTATCCCCAATTGGTCGTCAGTTCGCTCTGGGTAGCAGATGATATTGGTCTTCCATACTGATAAAAATTGACGTACCTAAATTGTATTCTTCGTGCATTTATGTGGTTTGAAATATATTTTGTGTTATTAAAACTTTTTACAAATCCCTAAAATACCAGAATGGATTCAATCAAGGAATTTTTTTTAAAGATGCGTTTACATTTGAAATGCTTTGAAAATTTTTAAACATAAAAAGATACTTTATAAAGGGTATATGTTTACTGAAGAATGGACAAAATGTCCACGATCAGTTTAAAATAATTCGGGCCTCGGGCCGCGTCTGGGTGCGAAAATTGGGTGAAGTCTCGGGCCGGGCTTGGACCCAATTATGAATGGGCCAGGCTTGGGCCAAAGATTTCGGCCTATGCAGACCTCTACTGCTCACTATCGAACTAGGCCCCTCAAATAACCATGCCGGCCCTGGCATGAATGCTAGATAACTGAGCTTTTTACTGTAATTAGCAATTTTGTTAACATTAGAAAAGCTTTTTACATTTAAATGAATTAGTTTTGTAAACAACTGAAAAGGCTATTCATAAAATTTGTTTATAAATATAAAATATATTAATTCTTTTAGCATTGCAAATTTTTCATTATGCTGATGAACCATTGTAATGATGCATTTTATTACTGCTTTTATATATGAGACCATCTGTACTTTTTATAAATGTCTGAATTTTGGTGTATAATTTCATTTAAGCTAACCTTTCTCTGTAGATTCAGGTGCTCATGATATTCATGACGTATATCAAACATCGGGGAGAGAAGTTGGGTTCAATGGAAATGGCATTGGAAATGGATACGCACAGAATGGCTATTTGCCACAAGGAAAATTAAACATCACTAGTAATCCATTGTCTGAGACAGATGATAAGGTAAGATATATATCTTGATTCTTTCAATACTTTGCATACACAGAATTACTGTATAAAGTCATGCATATTTTTGCTCATTTAAGTTAATTCTTACTAGCAACTATTTGAAATAAATTTAATAAACAATTGCAATGACATTTGATATGTTGATTTGAAGTCATGAGACTCTGAAGATGCATCTTCTTCCAAACCTTTTTTATGATACCAATTATGGTAGAAAATGAAATTAGACAATTAACATGCTTATATTGATATTATAGTTTTGATTACATTTAGTAATTTTTCCCCATTGATGTCCTAGAAAGTGGTAAGCATGTCTTTCCAGCCTCTCCCTTCCCAAATCTGCCTTATAGGCCCTGGGGGCCGATTTTGTAACTCCTTTGATTCGATCGAAATCTCCTAATTTCGACGTGAAAGCTGGTAAACAATCGAAATGAAATGATGAGGGAATATGCGATTTTGTAACTAATTTCGATCGAAGGAAGTGAGGTCGGTCGAAAACAGCATTGCAAAATTTATGCTTCGGCCGGGTTGGCGCATGCGCAGTTGACTCTGAGAGTGAGTCTGTTTTGGTTTGTTTACGTATTTCAGATAAAA
Source organism: Uropetala carovei (assembly GCA_036926305.1). Classification (NCBI taxonomy): domain Eukaryota; kingdom Metazoa; phylum Arthropoda; class Insecta; order Odonata; family Petaluridae; genus Uropetala; species Uropetala carovei. The sequence continues at coordinate 9,604,376 of JAXCHB010000108.1, forward strand.
ACCTAATTAAAATGAGTAATTCAACGTGTCCTAATACAGTATCCTTATAATATGTTAAATAAAATGAATACAGCATACGTTAAGCAAATATTAGATGATTTTTGTACGTATTGTGTTTATCGAATCTATGCTACTTCAAATGTTGAAGTTTTTGTTTATTATTATTTCGACGAATGGATATTAGTTTACGGCATTGGATGAATAATTTGTCATTAGTATCATCGACTATGGCAGAAACATTAGGTTATAACGTAAAAATTGGAAGGATATAGCTGAATATTGGCTGGTATATATAATGTAAAATGTGGAATGCAGGACGAGGGATATTAATTCGTTTTTCGTAAATGAATTTATTTGAGGTTAACATTGTTTTGTTATGATTACTAGACTGTCTAAGATTTTGATAACACTTGTCAGCATAGTTTTGCAAGTTCTATACTTCGTAAGAAATGTCTTTAAGGAAGCATTTAATTTGGTTTGTATCATTTACTGATATTGGAATACAGTGTTAATGAATGTTATTAAATATTTTGAGAGTATTGTTAAATAGTTACAAGTTTCCAAAAACCTGCATTTCTTGGACCGTAGTGATGTTAGTTCCTTTTGACAAGTACTTTTTTTTTTTAAGTACTGGTACTACAGGAGGTACACACAAAAATCTTTCTTTATACTGAAGGTAATGTAGTCTTCATTATTGTGATTATCTATATTATGTTAAATAATACAGTGGACTATTGTATAATTTCTATTTGATACCTACGCAGTTTAGGGTTTTACTGAACATTTACATGTATAATTAATGATCATTGATATTTAATTTATTTATTCATCAGTTCATGGGTGATGCCCATTAATATGCATTAGAAATACATGGTCAAAATCGATAAGACACAATCCACATTTAGGTATGGAGATATTATATGCAAAATGATGATACACACATTAAGTAAAAGAGAGAGAGGGAGAGAGAGACAGACAAACGACTTTATTTAGGGCGAAATTGAGACTATGAAGTCCCTTCTTACATTTAACCCTTTCGTCAGGATTGAGAATTATATACAATTTAAATTACAGACTTTAACATACATATTGACTACAAATTTTGTTAGTTGACAAAGACAATTACCATAGAATCATGTTAGTTTTGTGGGTTGGCAAAAAACTGTGTAATCACTTCTTTTAGCACAGAAAAAATGTCCCACTGCGGAAAAACACCTACGAAGAGGATGGAGGTGTAAAAAAAACCGTGAAAAATCCCTAGACAGATACAGAAGAAGAAAAAAAAATATTAATAGATAAAGGCTAAGGATTTGAATACCAACAGATAAGAGGAAAGAAATAACATAGACATACATGGAACATGTGAGAAAAAAAATACAAAAATATACAGATACAGCAAGTTCTTATATAACAAGTACATACAAGAGAATTTTAAATAGAGAATTTTAAATAAAGTGCAAAAAAGGAATATACATTATTTAAAATACTTATACAACATACACATATAGGAAATTTTAGAAAACACCGTTCCCTGGGGGGGGGGGAAAGAATTATTATGCGCTTGTGTTGTGATTATGAAATGCTCGTTGCTGCCTCGTTTACTGTTGTCATATGAGAAAGGAGTAACGTGAAGTATGATTTCTTGAAGGAGGATACAGTTGGAGAGTTTTGTATGTGTGGAGGTAGAGCATTCCAGAGTCTACATGAAAAGATTTATTGTAGATTTCTGTCTGGTGAAGAGGAATTTGAAGTTGGCTGTTTCCCCGTGTGTAAATGCTGTGCACGTTGCTCATGAATGAAAATTGCGATGACAGGTAATGAGGGTTAAGAGTGGATTTTATGGTGGAAAATAGTGATAAAAGATGAATACATCTTCTTGCCTCGAGTTTAACCCATGATAGTTTGGTAAAGGAGCTTGAGACATGGTCGCTTTTTTTGAGGTCGCATATAAATCTTACGCAGGCATTGTGGGTGCGTTGAAGTTTTGTGGAAAGTTCATCAGTAAGATCTTGGTAAACAACGTCACAGTAGTCGAAGTGAGGTATGAGAAGTGCAGAGACTAGAAGTTTTCTCAGAGAGTAAGGTATTGAATTGTTCAGGCGCGTGAGGGAATGAAGTGAGCTGTTGGCAGTTTTGCAGATTTTGGTTACTTGTTCAGATCAGGAGAAGGATTCATGAATAATAATGCCAAGATTAGTGACTGATTTTACAGGATTTATGATATGGTAATCTATCGAGAGTGGTGGAAGGTTATCGAATTTTATGGAAGAAAGAAGTTTAGGGTAGCCGATGGTGATGAACTGAGTCTTCGATGGGTTTATTTGAAGTGAGTTTTGTGTACTCCAACCGTTAATTGAGGCGAGGTCTTTGTTCATGAGGTTGATAGCATGCTTTAAGTTGGTTGCAGGGGAGTGGATGTATATTTGGAGGTTGTCGGCGTAAAGGTGGTGTTTGCAGGAGGATATTTCGGTGGAGATATCATTAATGTAGAGGGAGAATAACAAAGGGACGAGAATTGATCCTTGGGGAATGCCTCTTCCGACATGAATCCAGTTGGAAGAAGAGTTGTCAGACATGACTTTTTGGAAACGGTTGTTAAGGTACGATTGGATCCATTTTGATGATGACTCGGAGAAATTTAGGAGGCGAAGTTTCGCGAGTAGGATGTCCTTGTCTATAGAGTCGAAGGCCTTACTAAAGTCGAGCAGCGTCATTAAAGTGATCTCTCTTCTGCCCATGGCGCGGCAAATATCGTCGGTAATTTTTACAAGTGCTGTGGCCATGCTGTGTGATTTGCGGAATCCTGATTGGGGCGGGTCGAGTAAGTTGTTGTATGTGAGAAATGATGTGATTTGTTCATGAATGAGTCTTTCGAGTGCTTTGGAGAGGGAGGGTAGGAGACTGATCGGCCTATATTGAGTCGACCCGTGAGAAGATTTCTTAGGAAGGGGGGCGCACTAATGCTAATTTCCATTGTGATGGATATTTTCCTTGGAGAAGAGACCAACTGAAGATGTGTTATGGTTGGAGTGACAAGGTGGAGTATTTTCTGTATTATTGTGATAGATATCCCATCTGCGCCAAGCGACTTCGACTTATTTTGCGGAGAGCATTAATGACTTCTATTTGAGTTATGGTGGAAAAGTTAAATATTGGAGAGGAGGCGGTGAGAGATGTTGCGGCGCGGCGGACCAAGTCGTCTATGACAGCAGTTTTTCTATCGCAATCGATAATGGTTGGTGGTGTGGTGAATTCATTGTTGAGACGGTCCAGGGATGTGTCTGTAGGTAGAATGCTATCTTTAGATTTGCCAATGCCTAAATGTCTTAGATTTTTCCATATCGAAGCTTGTGACTGTTTTGATATCTCGTATGTATATTTTATTTTTGAGTTCCTAATACGTTGTTTTGTATAGTTTCTTAGTGTTTTGTAATGTTGGAATGCGCCAGGAGATTTTGATTTCTTGAAGGAGCGGAAGGCCGCATCACGTTTCGACATGAGGGATTTAATATCTGTCGTCAGCCAAGGTGCATGTGGTTTAGAGACCGGAATTGTTTTGAGAGGAGCGTGTTTGTCTAGTAGAGAGTGTATGTGGGCATTAAATGTTTCTACTTTTTCGTCTAAATCATTTAAGAATTCAATAGAGTCCCAAGGTATTTTAGCGGCATCATCTGTCAGTTTTTCGTCGTCAATTGCCTTCAAATCGCGAGACGTAATAAATTTGGGTTTGTGTTTAGGGCATCTAAGGGAATACGCGATGTAGAGTAGGTCATGAGCGGATATTCTGGGTGCGGCAAGTTGACCGTGAATTAATACTTTGTCGGGATTGACTGTAATGGCAGCGTCGATCAATGTGGATGACGTTGAAGTATGATGAGTGGGATCGAGAGGCAAGAGAGTTAGTCCATTGGAATTGAAAGAATTTCTCAGGTAATTTGCATCATGGCTGGTAGAGAGGAAATTAGCATTGAAGTCACCCGTGATAAAAATGTGCTGGAAGTCGTGAATATGGGTGGATATGACTTCATCTAGTTCATTCAGATAACCTATTTTTGGTGGGCGATAGACAACCCCTGCAAGAATTTTTATGGATTCTATTTTTATGTCAAGAAAGAGATATTCAGGCTTTTTCCTATAAACTGGATCGCTATGAGTTAACACATTGCAACTAATGTCGTTCCTAGCGTATATTCCCACTCCACCCCCACCTTTTCCAGTACAATCGTTGCGAAAGAGTTTAAAGCCGGGTATTTCTACTGAATATGATGGTATCGAGGGTTTTAGCCATGTCTCGGTGACGGCAATTAAGTGGATGCTTTTTCGTGGAAGTAAGGATCGAATCTCATCTATATGTGCTTGAAGGCTTTGGGCATTAATGTAGAGGATTTGGAAAGAGCTTGGAAAAGGAGCTAGTTTCATGGAGAGTATTTGTTGGGTTTGAGCTTAATCAATGGGTGGTAAACGAGGCACTGCATAGTCTGGGAGAAGGGGGTTGAGGGCAAAGGTGTTGCCTTGGGGCCTGTTTGTGGGTGGGGTAGGAATGAAGTCAGGGGCTAGAGGGTTTAGGTACAAACTCTTTGGGCGTTCATTAGGGATGAAGGCAGGCACTTTAGGATTGAGTTTGGAAGAATAGGCAGAGGAAATGCATTCACAAGTAATGTTAAGATTCCGGGAATTGGTGATTGGAGAAGGGAAGGAGATAGGGGTGGGTGGATTGAGAGAGGGGACATTAGTGTTGTTCATCAGGAGAGGAGGGGACAAGGACTGGGAGTCATGCTGAGCGGGTGGGAGGTTGCTTGGAAGTAGAAGGCCATGAGGCCATGAGGTGGGGAGTTTATTTTGAAAGGTGCTTGTGAGTAAGAGTAGGGGATGTATAGGGTGGTGTGTGGGATTTATGTAAGGGGGCACAAGTGAGCGCTTAGCGATATAATGCGAAACAAGAAATGAAAAGTTATGTGAGCCTAACGAGAGAGTTTAACAATATCTATGCGGTTAAGGAATGGGTAAGATGCACTTAATGGGGCTATGATGCTAAAATAACAGGGAGATTGGGGAGAGAGGGGGGGGGGAGAGGAGGGGAGAGATGGGGGGGGGGGAGAGAGAGAGGTGCTATTTGACAGGGCCCTATTTGACAGGAGGGAGGGGATGAGGGCGAGGATGAGAGAGAGAAGAGGGAAGAGATGGAAGGAGAAATAGGAGAGGGAGAAGGCGAGGAAAGAATAGGATGAGACGGAGAGGGAGAAGAGAGAAGAGGGAGTAGGGTGATTGGGAGTGAGAGAGGCAGAGGAAAGTGGGATAGAGAAGAGGGTGAAGGAGGGAGGAGTAGGACAGGGAGGACTAGGAGAGGGAGGAGTTGGAGGAGAGGGAGGAGTAGGAGGAGAGGGAGGAGTAGGAGGAGAGAGAGAGAGGGGAAGAGGAGGGAGGAGGAGAGGGAGGGGGAAGAGGAGGGAGGAGGAGAGGGAGGGAGAAGAGGAGTGAGGAGGAGAGGGAGGGGGAAGAGGAGGGAGGAGGAGAGGGAGGGGGAAGAGGAGGGAGGGATAGGAGAGGGAGGAAGAGGAGAAGGGGATGAGAGGGAGGAGGCGGGAGAGGGAGGAGGATGAGCGGGAGGAGAGTGAGGAGAAGAGGGAGGAGGAGAGGAAGTAGGAGGAGAGGGCGGGAGGAGAGTGAGGAGAAGAGGGAGGAGAGGAAGTAGGAGGAGAGGAAGTAGGAGGAGAGGAAGGAGTAGGAGGAGAGGGGGAAGAGGAGGGAGGAGGAGAGGGAGGGGGAAGAGGAGGGAGGACAGGGAGGACTAGGAGAGGGAGGAGTAGGAGGAGAGAGAGAGGGGAAGAGGAGGGAGGAGAGGGAGGAGGAGGGAGGGATAGGAGAGGGAGGAAGAGGCGAGGGGGATGAGAGGGAGGAGGCGGGAGAGGGAGGAGGATGAGCGGGAGGAGAGTGAGGAGAAGAGGGAGGAGGAGAGGAAGTAGGAGGAGAGGGCGGGAGGAGAGTGAGGAGAAGAGGGAGGAGAGGAAGTAGGAGGAGAGGAAGGAGTAGGAGGAGAGGGGGAAGAGGAGGGAGGAGGAGAGGGAGGGGGAAGAGGAGGGAGGACAGGGAGGACTAGGAGAGGGAGGAGTAGGAGGAGAGAGAGAGGGGAAGAGGAGGGAGGAGAGGGAGGAGGAGGGAGGGATAGGAGAGGGAGGAAGAGGCGAGGGGGATGAGAGGGAGGAGGCGGGAGAGGGAGGAGGATGAGCGGGAGGAGAGTGAGGAGAAGAGGGAGGAGGAGAGGAAGTAGGAGGAGAGGGCGGGAGGAGAGTGAGGAGAAGAGGGAGGAGAGGAAGTAGGAGGAGAGGGAGGAGTAGGAGGAGAGAGAGAGGGGGAAGAGGAGGGAGGAGGAGAGGGAGGGGGAAGAGGAGGGAGGACAGGGAGGACTAGGAGAGGGAGGAGTAGGAGGAGAGAGAGAGGGGAAGAGGGAGAAGGAGAGGGAGGGGGAAGAGGAGGGAGGAGAGGGAGGGGGAAGAGGAGGGAGGAATAGGAGAGGAAGAGGAGAGGGGGATGAGAGGGAGGAGGCGGGAGAGGGAGGAGGATGAGCGGGAGAAGATGGAGGAGGAGAGGGAGGAGAGAGAGATTCAGTAGAATCTTACTGTATGTATTGGTCAGTTTTTCATTCTTCTAATTTCGCACTCTTCTGTTTGGTATAAATCTCCCGTAATTATTATGTAATTAAGCCGTTTAGCGAAGATAATTTTAGGACAGTTATTGTCACATTGTGAGGTTAGGTTTACAATGAGAGAGAGAGAGAAATTAGAGGTAAGCTTATTAATCTCTTTTTTTGTAAGTTATTATAATTTAACGATGGTTACGCGCTCATAGTCATTTCACATTGCACTCATCAAAATTTTAGTAGTGTACCTATTGTATCACTCTTTACGCTATATAGGGACTTTCAGCTGGAATTAGTGTCAGATACGTAAGATGATCGTATATGACCAGGAAAAGAAAAAATTTCCACAAGATTCTACGGTTCATTTTCAGGAACGTTTTCTCTTTAATATGTACCATTATTGGAGCGAGTGCAGGATAATAATTATTCCCATTATAAAGTGGGTCAGGGGCGAGATAAGATTTTGAGACTCAAATCACCGTAAGAGAAATAGAAGGAAGTGAAGTTTTATTTTTGCTAAGAGAACTTCAATCCGTTTTTAGGCGCGTTTCGCTTCCAGCGTGAATCACGTAAGCCAAACGGGCACCGCTACTGGTGACAAAAAATGAACTTTGCGCCATACCTCGTAAAGAGTCATATCAAAATATTTTTCAAATAAAACTTGTAGAACTAGTAAATTAGTGTATTTCTTTTCTTACGCATTTTTATCGTAGGAGTAGCCGTTATCAAGAAAATTTAACAAGAATGTCTTAATTCGGATTGAACTTTATTTTCTTGCATGTTTACTTCATCTTTGTTGCTAACATAATCTCACAAACAAACGTTTAATTTCCTTACGTGTGCATGCAATATTTTTAAATAGGAGTATTTTCTGTATTATTGTGATAGATATCCCATCTGCGCCAAGCGACTTCGACTTATTTTGCGGAGAGCATTAATGACTTCTATTTGAGTTATGGTGGAAAAGTTAAATATTGGAGAGGAGGCGGTGAGAGATGTTGCGGCGCGGCGGACCAAGTCGTCTATGACAGCAGTTTTTCTATCGCAATCGATAATGGTTGGTGGTGTGGTGAATTCATTGTTGAGACGGTCCAGGGATGTGTCTGTAGGTAGAATGCTATCTTTAGATTTGCCAATGCCTAAATGTCTTAGATTTTTCCATATCGAAGCTTGTGACTGTTTTGATATCTCGTATGTATATTTTATTTTTGAGTTCCTAATACGTTGTTTTGTATAGTTTCTTAGTGTTTTGTAATGTTGGAATGCGCCAGGAGATTTTGATTTCTTGAAGGAGCGGAAGGCCGCATCACGTTTCGACATGAGGGATTTAATATCTGTCGTCAGCCAAGGTGCATGTGGTTTAGAGACCGGAATTGTTTTGAGAGGAGCGTGTTTGTCTAGTAGAGAGTGTATGTGGGCATTAAATGTTTCTACTTTTTCGTCTAAATCATTTAAGAATTCAATAGAGTCCCAAGGTATTTTAGCGGCATCATCTGTCAGTTTTTCGTCGTCAATTGCCTTCAAATCGCGAGACGTAATAAATTTGGGTTTGTGTTTAGGGCATCTAAGGGAATACGCGATGTAGAGTAGGTCATGAGCGGATATTCTGGGTGCGGCAAGTTGACCGTGAATTAATACTTTGTCGGGATTGACTGTAATGGCAGCGTCGATCAATGTGGATGACGTTGAAGTATGATGAGTGGGATCGAGAGGCAAGAGAGTTAGTCCATTGGAATTGAAAGAATTTCTCAGGTAATTTGCATCATGGCTGGTAGAGAGGAAATTAGCATTGAAGTCACCCGTGATAAAAATGTGCTGGAAGTCGTGAATATGGGTGGATATGACTTCATCTAGTTCATTCAGATAACCTATTTTTGGTGGGCGATAGACAACCCCTGCAAGAATTTTTATGGATTCTATTTTTATGTCAAGAAAGAGATATTCAGGCTTTTTCCTATAAACTGGATCGCTATGAGTTAACACATTGCAACTAATGTCGTTCCTAGCGTATATTCCCACTCCACCCCCACCTTTTCCAGTACAATCGTTGCGAAAGAGTTTAAAGCCGGGTATTTCTACTGAATATGATGGTATCGAGGGTTTTAGCCATGTCTCGGTGACGGCAATTAAGTGGATGCTTTTTCGTGGAAGTAAGGATCGAATCTCATCTATATGTGCTTGAAGGCTTTGGGCATTAATGTAGAGGATTTGGAAAGAGCTTGGAAAAGGAGCTAGTTTCATGGAGAGTATTTGTTGGGTTTGAGCTTAATCAATGGGTGGTAAACGAGGCACTGCATAGTCTGGGAGAAGGGGGTTGAGGGCAAAGGTGTTGCCTTGGGGCCTGTTTGTGGGTGGGGTAGGAATGAAGTCAGGGGCTAGAGGGTTTAGGTACAAACTCTTTGGGCGTTCATTAGGGATGAAGGCAGGCACTTTAGGATTGAGTTTGGAAGAATAGGCAGAGGAAATGCATTCACAAGTAATGTTAAGATTCCGGGAATTGGTGATTGGAGAAGGGAAGGAGATAGGGGTGGGTGGATTGAGAGAGGGGACATTAGTGTTGTTCATCAGGAGAGGAGGGGACAAGGACTGGGAGTCATGCTGAGCGGGTGGGAGGTTGCTTGGAAGTAGAAGGCCATGAGGCCATGAGGTGGGGAGTTTATTTTGAAAGGTGCTTGTGAGTAAGAGTAGGGGATGTATAGGGTGGTGTGTGGGATTTATGTAAGGGGGCACAAGTGAGCGCTTAGCGATATAATGCGAAACAAGAAATGAAAAGTTATGTGAGCCTAACGAGAGAGTTTAACAATATCTATGCGGTTAAGGAATGGGTAAGATGCACTTAATGGGGCTATGATGCTAAAATAACAGGGAGATTGGGGAGAGAGGGGGGGGGGAGAGGAGGGGAGAGATGGGGGGGGGGGAGAGAGAGAGGTGCTATTTGACAGGGCCCTATTTGACAGGAGGGAGGGGATGAGGGCGAGGATGAGAGAGAGAAGAGGGAAGAGATGGAAGGAGAAATAGGAGAGGGAGAAGGCGAGGAAAGAATAGGATGAGACAGAGAGGGAGAAGAGAGAAGAGGGAGTAGGGTGATTGGGAGTGAGAGAGGCAGAGGAAAGTGGGATAGAGAAGAGGGTGAAGGAGGGAGGAGTAGGACAGGGAGGACTAGGAGAGGGAGGAGTAGGAGGAGAGGGAGGAGTAGGAGGAGAGGGAGGAGTAGGAGGAGAGGGAGGAGTAGGAGGAGAGAGAGAGAGGGGAAGAGGAGGGAGGAGGAGAGGGAGGGGGAAGAGGAGGGAGGAGGAGAGGGAGGGGGAAGAGGAGTGAGGAGGAGAGGGAGGGGGAAGAGGAGGGAGGAGGAGAGGGAGGGGGAAGAGGAGGGAGGGATAGGAGAGGGAGGAAGAGGAGAAGGGGATGAGAGGGAGGAGGCGGGAGAGGGAGGAGGATGAGCGGGAGGAGAGTGAGGAGAAGAGGGAGGAGGAGAGGAAGTAGGAGGAGAGGGCGGGAGGAGAGTGAGGAGAAGAGGGAGGAGAGGAAGTAGGAGGAGAGGAAGTAGGAGGAGAGGAAGGAGTAGGAGGAGAGGGGGAAGAGGAGGGAGGAGGAGAGGGAGGGGGAAGAGGAGGGAGGACAGGGAGGACTAGGAGAGGGAGGAGTAGGAGGAGAGAGAGAGGGGAAGAGGAGGGAGGAGAGGGAGGAGGAGGGAGGGATAGGAGAGGGAGGAAGAGGCGAGGGGGATGAGAGGGAGGAGGCGGGAGAGGGAGGAGGATGAGCGGGAGGAGAGTGAGGAGAAGAGGGAGGAGGAGAGGAAGTAGGAGGAGAGGGCGGGAGGAGAGTGAGGAGAAGAGGGAGGAGAGGAAGTAGGAGGAGAGGAAGTAGGAGGAGAGGAAGGAGTAGGAGGAGAGGGGGAAGAGGAGGGAGGAGGAGAGGGAGGGGGAAGAGGAGGGAGGACAGGGAGGACTAGGAGAGGGAGGAGTAGGAGGAGAGAGAGAGGGGAAGAGGAGGGAGGAGAGGGAGGAGGAGGGAGGGATAGGAGAGGGAGGAAGAGGCGAGGGGGATGAGAGGGAGGAGGCGGGAGAGGGAGGAGGATGAGCGGGAGGAGAGTGAGGAGAAGAGGGAGGAGGAGAGGAAGTAGGAGGAGAGGGCGGGAGGAGAGTGAGGAGAAGAGGGAGGAGAGGAAGTAGGAGGAGAGGGAGGAGTAGGAGGAGAGAGAGAGGGGGAAGAGGAGGGAGGAGGAGAGGGAGGGGGAAGAGGAGGGAGGACAGGGAGGACTAGGAGAGGGAGGAGTAGGAGGAGAGAGAGAGGGGAAGAGGGAGAAGGAGAGGGAGGGGGAAGAGGAGGGAGGAGAGGGAGGGGGAAGAGGAGGGAGGAATAGGAGAGGAAGAGGAGAGGGGGATGAGAGGGAGGAGGCGGGAGAGGGAGGAGGATGAGCGGGAGAAGATGGAGGAGGAGAGGGAGGAGAGAGAGATTCAGTAGAATCTTACTGTATGTATTGGTCAGTTTTTCATTCTTCTAATTTCGCACTCTTCTGTTTGGTATAAATCTCCCGTAATTATTATGTAATTAAGCCGTTTAGCGAAGATAATTTTAGGACAGTTATTGTCACATTGTGAGGTTAGGTTTACAATGAGAGAGAGAGAGAAATTAGAGGTAAGCTTATTAATCTCTTTTTTTGTAAGTTATTATAATTTAACGATGGTTACGCGCTCATAGTCATTTCACATTGCACTCATCAAAATTTTAGTAGTGTACCTATTGTATCACTCTTTACGCTATATAGGGACTTTCAGCTGGAATTAGTGTCAGATACGTAAGATGATCGTATATGACCAGGAAAAGAAAAAATTTCCACAAGATTCTACGGTTCATTTTCAGGAACGTTTTCTCTTTAATATGTACCATTATTGGAGCGAGTGCAGGATAATAATTATTCCCATTATAAAGTGGGTCAGGGGCGAGATAAGATTTTGAGACTCAAATCACCGTAAGAGAAATAGAAGGAAGTGAAGTTTTATTTTTGCTAAGAGAACTTCAATCCGTTTTTAGGCGCGTTTCGCTTCCAGCGTGAATCACGTAAGCCAAACGGGCACCGCTACTGGTGACAAAAAATGAACTTTGCGCCATACCTCGTAAAGAGTCATATCAAAATATTTTTCAAATAAAACTTGTAGAACTAGTAAATTAGTGTATTTCTTTTCTTACGCATTTTTATCGTAGGAGTAGCCGTTATCAAGAAAATTTAACAAGAATGTCTTAATTCGGATTGAACTTTATTTTCTTGCATGTTTACTTCATCTTTGTTGCTAACATAATCTCACAAACAAACGTTTAATTTCCTTACGTGTGCATGCAATATTTTTAAATAGGAAGAAAATGGATTATTGATGGTGAAGAAAAAACTTTAAAACGCTATTTCCCTTACATACGTATTTCTTTCCAATACTCCATTGCAGGAAACGCGGCCGTTTGTGATACTCGTTAAAATACCACTTTTTTTTCCTTGTTCTTTTTTTATCGCGCATTCTTATTTTTCACGATTCACGCGCATTCTATTTTTTCTCGCCCTTTCGTATTTTTTCACGCCCATTCGTGTTCTTTCAGGCCCATTCTTTTTTTCACGCGCATTTTTCATTTTATCACTCGAAAATAATATTTTCCCCTCGAATTGTTACTTTTTATCACTCATATTATTTTCTTTATCGCTCATAATTTTTTCTTTCCAATCATCTTTTCGTTTCGAAATTTATCTTTCTCAGTCGTTTTACTCGCACACAAGTTTTGCGCAGGTTTTTTCATGCTTAATAATTCTATTTTTTCCATTTTTATGTCTTTAATAAGTTAAACCCGAAAGACTATTATTTTAATGGTCTTTCGGGTTTAACTCATTAAAGACATAAAAATGGAAAAAATAGAATTTTTTTAAAGACGGCAAAAGTAAAATCGAACTTGAAAAAAAATGCGTGCCCGGCCGTCCCGGGGTCGACACTCCAGGAGTAATGGGCAAAGTGACAGCCACCAGTACAATAAGCGGGCCCGAACCCAATCGTTGACACTGCGCTACTGGGAAAAAGTCTCCGTAATAGGAGCGGCTATTAAGGAAAGCCTTTTTCCAGAACTCGCAAGAGTCGCGGACAGGATTCGAACCCGCTTATGTAGAGTACTAGTAGACTGCCACACGCACCACTACTCCACCATGTCGACATGGAAAAGTCGTGCAAAAGTTGGCCTGGCTCTTCCGAACCGAGGCCAGCGAGCGGGGGGAAGGTCGTGAGCAAGCGGGGAGGGTGGGATAGAAAGAGGGGTAAGGTGGGTAAGGTAGAACACTTTCGTCGGAGCTCCAGTCATAGCGAGTGTTGTATGCAGGGTCCTGGCTCTTTCATAGCAGGATGGGGACCGTCTGAGGAGCCAATAGAAAATTCCACATTTGACGTCACGTGGTTCGTTGTCGTCGCGGGTTTGTTGATTCAAATCAGTTGAAGCGGTTTTAACTGTTGTAGGAGGTATAGCGTTGTGTAACGTGTTAAAACTAATTTTTAAAGTGAGAGTGAGTATTGGTCAGAGGTGAAGATATGGGTGGCTCGAAGTGCCGTGTCCCCAATTGCCGCGAAAAGTTGGTTACTGTAGTTAGGTAAGTTTTTTGACAAAAATCAATCATTCTTTTCACGAAATGTATTTTACGAAAACTTCTTATATGTACGTATTTTTTCGAAATTTTCATTTAGCAAGTCTAATTTTGGAATGAACGCTAATAATCTTGTGTTTCTGATAAATTACGTTAAAATATAATGAATTATACGATGTCATTGTCTCAAAAGTATTCGTATACGTTGTTTTGATTGCTGTCCGACATCATATTCGTTATAGTATACAATGTATAATGATCTTCTATAAAATTTACAACAATGTATGAAAGTAAAACATGGGAAAGAACTTCAGTAATCGTGTTTCTGATAAATTTCGTCTAAAAGTATTCGTTTACATTGTTTCGTGTGTTGTCCGACATTATCGTTACAAACGAAAGTAAGTTTAACATTTTTGGATTCGATGTCAGGGTTATAGTGTGGAGTAAATGAAATAATGAGTGAAATGTTTGAAATTTTCGCTTCACAGTAATGGCTGGGAGTTGTATGTCAGCGAATGGAGTTTAATATTTACAATATATTTAATAGACATTAAAGTTTGTAGATATTTTAAAATAGATTTGGTAAGAGAGTGCTATAAAAGTGTGTTTTGCTGATACATTTAAATTTTATGAATAATAAACATTAAATGAGTAAATTACGCAACCAAGACTTATGGTAGGGGGAGGGAAGGGGGAAGGTTAAATATTCAAAAACAGAATACTAGCACCATGGGTGTCATTCGACTGTATATAACTCGTATGTGAGTAATAAACAATAAATAAACAAATTACGCACTCAAAGCTTATGGTATGGGGAGGAAAGGGGGAAGATTAATCATTTAAAAACAGAATACTAACACCGTGGGTGTCATTCGATTTCAAATAACCCGTAGGTGAAAAAGAAATAATAAATAAACAAATTACGTTCTCAACGCTTATGGGAGGGGAGGAGAGGGGGGAGGTCAAACAAAAATCGTAATAATGTCACCATGGGTGTTATTCGATTGCGAATAACTCGTAGATGAATAATCTATATATATATATATATAATGTTTGTATGTAATTTTAAAGCGCAATAACTACGTTACGTAGAAACAAGTGTAAGGTAACATTTTAATCGGATGAACGAATACGTGTGTGTAGTAAGGTTTTTATTTCGATTTGATTGGAATGCCGAATTAAAAGACAATAATTTATTTTTTCATTCGAATTACAAAGGGAGTAGTGCAGCTTTTTTTCACTTGAATTTTAAATTTACTTAGAAATATGGTACGAACCTGAGACTTGAATAATTCTATGAAGAATAGAAAAATGTTTATTTTTATCGGAGGCATAATTCGAATTCTTATCAAATTAGCATAGAAATGCAATTAGAATCAATAAAATACGTGATTTTATCAGTTTTATTAGAATACCCATTATAAGCTACCATGACAACTCCCTTTGTCGCCGAAAGTGACAGTCCAAAGCATTTATATTGAAATGTTTTAGCGTAATGTCTTTTTTCAATTTCTCGGTGCCAGATTACATTGTGGCGTACAGTTCTCCAAAGCAAGATATTTTTAAAACTACGTAAATAACTTAAATATTTGGACGTAGATTTTCCACAGATTGTGATAGGATAAACAGTTTCATTGTTTCCTAAATATTGTTGATGTAGACAATTTTCTTGTTACAGAACTCGTGGATGAGAGAATCGAGCTAATGGTCTGAGGGTAATATTCACTCTTTTTCTTAAACGTTCCCTATTTCCTTTTTTGTCTTTCATTAAATTTAATCATTTCGTAAGTTCCTTTAGTGATTTATTTTTTGATGATTATTGTGTTCTTGCTGATTTTACTTAGTTTTCGTTTTTAAGAAATCGTCGTTCTGTTGTAGTGCTGGCTTTTCTTATCACGCCTCCTGCTTACCTTCAAAATTTAAGGGTCGCGTCTTTTTTTGGCACACGAATGCACTTTTTAACTTTTGATCCATTGACTAGCGAGAGTGGACCAATTTTACAAGGTCTTTCCCGATACCTTTCCTAGAAATAAGACCGTTCTTATCGTTGGCCACTGACTCGAAGCAGGCATTTTGAGACCCTTTCGTCTTTGGACCTTCCCCTGCTTGTCAAAACGCTAACATAAGTAGTAGGGACTGCCACGGAATTCAGAGATATCCTAACTGCCTTCCGAAGGCTCTGTCATTGGCGCTTCTGTATTAAGTTTCTTGAGCCACGTGGTTGACGACAGCCTTCCTCCACCTTCTCCCCTACCCCCTTCTCGCCTACCCCCTTCTCCCCTACCCCCTTCTACCCTACCCCCTTCTCCCCTACCCCCTTCTCCTCTACCCCCTTTTTCCACTATCCCTTTCGAATTTGGGCTAACGTTTCCCATGTTATACATTGGTTACTGAAAAATGAACAAGACGTAGATATGTGTAATTAAAGGTTTCCATGTTGAGAAATAACTTAAGAAAATATGGTGGCGTATTTTTGGGTACTAAATTTACTTAATTATATAGTGCAGTTATGATAAATCGATGCTCAACCATCGAAATAGATCTGATGACATCGAGCGTAGGATTTTATGGGTGATCAGATTCGCCAATTGAAATTTGAATGAATCTTCGGATTATGCCATATAATACGAAAAATATACATTTAGCAGATATCCGTTGTCGGAGGGGCGGGTATATGCGGTCCGTGTTGATTCCTCATATGTAGAAACCGGGCGGTGATGTCGGCATCGCAAGTCTCTCGGTCACGTTCGTTCTAAGAAGGCGTTATTTCTGGAAATTTCCACAAAAACGGGCCCTATTGCTGCGGTGGTGGAAGTAAAAAAAGGGACATTGAAAGGATTGCCGTGAGGTGGTCTAATACAGCGTTTCGTAATTGGTGGGCCGCAATAAGTTTGAGGTGGACCGCGAATGATTTATAAACATTTAATATTGGTTAACAATGCTTTTGAAAACTGGCAAAATTTTAGCGGAAACTTATTGTTATGTGAAAATCAAACAATGAATTATAAATGAAAATTTTAATAAATTATGTATTTTTATTTAACCGACTACTTTTATTCGGTTAACTTTTTTCTTAAACACCATATAAATGCTTTTATTTTTGCGATTTATTATGAACGTACGTACAATAAATTGGGAACTTTTCGGCGTTATTTATTTAGTGGAACGAGCGAATGCTTATTTTGTCTATGATGACCGTTATAATCGCAAACATTATATGTCTTCCACTCCCTCCTCTTTCCCCTCCCTCCTCTTCCCCCTCCCTCTCCTCCCTCCTCTTCCCCCTCCCTCTCCTCCCTCCCTCTTCCCCCTCCCTCTCCTCCCTCCTCTTCCCCCTCTCTCTCTCCTTCCTCTCCTCCTACTCCTCCCTCCTCCTCCCTCTCCTCCCCCTCTCATCCTCCTCCCTCCTCTTCCCCCTCTCTCTCTCCTCCTACTTCCTCACCTCCTCCCTCTTCTCCTCACACTCCTCCCGCTCATCCCCCTCTCCTCTTCCTCCCTCTCCTCTCCCTCCTCCTCCCTCCTCTTCCCCCCTCTCTCTCCTCCTACTCCTCCCTCTCCTAGTCCTCCCTGTCCTTCCTCCTCCCTCCTCTTCCCCCTTCTTCTCCTCCTCCCTCCTCTTCCCCTCCCTCTCCTCTCCCCCCCCTCTCTATCCTCCCTCCTCTTCCCCCCTCTCTCTCCTCCTTCCTCCTCTTCTCCCCCTCTCCTCCTCCCTCCTCTTCCCCCTCCCTCTCCTCTTCCCCCCTCTCTCTCCCCCCTCTCTCCTCCCTCTCCTCCTACTTCCTATTCTCCTCCCTCTCATCCCCCTCTCCTTTTCCTCCCTCCCCTATCCCTCCCCCCTCCGTCTCCTCCTCCCTCCTCTTCCCCTCTCTCTCTCCTCCCTCCTCTTCCCCTCTCTCTCCTCCCTCCTCTTCCCCTCTCTCTCCTACCTTCTCTTCCCCTCTCTCTCCTCCTTCCTCTTCCTCTCTCTCTTCTCCTACTCCTCCCTCCTCTTCCCCCTCCCTATCCTCCTCCCTCCTCTTCCCCCTTTCTCTCTCCTCCTTCTCCTCCTACTCCTCCCTCTCCTCCTACGGCCTCTCCTCCTTCCTCTTCTCCTCCCGCTCAACCCTCCTCCCTCTCATACCCCTCTCCTCTTCGTCCCTCCTCTTTCCCCTCCCTCTCCTCCTCCCTCCTCTTCCCCCTCCCTCTCCTCCCTCCTCTTCCCCCTCTCTCTCTCCTTCCTCTCCTCCTACTCCTCCCTCTCCTACTTCCTCTCATCCTCCTCCCTCCTCTTCCCCCCTCTCTCTCCTCCTACTTCATCTCCTCCTCCCTCTTCTCCTCCCGCTCATCCCCCTCTCCTCTTCCTCCCTCTCCTCCCCCTCTCCTCTTCCTCCCTCTCCTCTCCCTCCTTCTCTTCCCCCTCACTCTCCTCCTCCCTCCTCTTCCCCCTCTCTCTCCTCCTACTCCTCCCTCTCCTAGTCCTCCCTGTCCTTCCTCCTCCCTCCTCTTCCCCCCCCTCTCTCTCCTCCCTCCTCTTCCCCTCTCTCCCTCTCCTCCCTCCTCTTCCCCCTCCCTCTCCTCCTCACTCCCCTTCCCCCTCTCTCTCCTCCTACTCCTCCCTCGCCTACTTCCTCTTCTTCTCCCTCTCCTCCCGCTCATCCTCCTCCCTCCTCTTCCCCCTCTCTCTCTCCTTCCTCTCCTCCTACTCTTTCCTCTCCTACTTCCTCTCCTCCCGCTCATCCTCCTCCCTCCTCTTCCCCCTCTCCTCCTCCCTCTCCTCCCGCTCATCCTCCTCCCTCCTCTTCCCCTCTCTCTCTCCTCCCGCTCATCCTCCTCCCTCTCATCCCCCTCTCCTCTTCCCCCCTCTCCTCTCCCTCCTCCTACCTCCTCTTCCCCCTCCCACTCCTCCTCCCTCCTCTTCCCCCCCCTCTCCTCCTCCCTCCTCTTCCACCCTCTCTCTCTCCTTCCTCTCCTCCTACTCCTCCCTCTCCTACTTCCTCTCCTCCTCCCTCTCATCCTCTTCCCCCCCTCTCTCTCCTCCTACTTCATCTCCTCCTCCCTCTTCTCCTCCCGCTCATCCCCCTCTCCTCTTCCACCCTCTCCTCTCCCTCCTCCTCCCCCTCACTCTCCTCCTCCCTCTTCCCCCCTCTCTCTCCTCCTACTCCTCCCTCTCCTAGTCCTCCCTGTCCTTCCTCCTCCCTCCTCTTCCCCCCCTCTCTCTCCTCCCTCCTCTTCCCCTCTCTCCCTCTCCTCCCTCCTCTTCCCCTCCCTCTCCTCCTCACTCCCCTTCCCCCTCTCTCTCCTTCTACTCCTCCCTCGCCTACTTCCTCTCCTTCTCCCTCTCCTCCCTCTTCTCCTCCCGCTCATCCTATCCCTCCCTCCTCTTCCCCCTCCCTCTTCTCACTCCTTTTCCCCTCTCTCTCCTCCCTCCCCTCCTCCCTCCTCTTCCCCCCCTCTCTCTCTCCTCCTACTCCTCCCTCTCCTTCTCCCTCCTCTTCCCCCTCTCTCTCCTCCCTCTCCTCCTACTCCTCCCTCTCCTCCCTCCTCTTCCCCCTCCCTCTCCTCTTCCCGCTCTCTCTCTCCTCCTACTCCTCCTACTTCCTCTCCTCCTCCCTCTTCTCCTCATCCTCCTCCCTCTCATCCCCCTCTCCTCTTCCTCCCTCTCCTAGCTCTCCGTCCTCTCCCTCCTCCACCCTCCTCTTTCCCCTCCCTCTCCTCCCTCCTCTTCCCCTCTCTCTCTCCTCCTACTCCTCCCTCTTCTCCTCACTCTCCTCCCGCTCATCCCCCTCTCCTCTTCCTGCCTCTCCTATCCCTCCCTCCCCTCCCTCTCCTCCTCCCTATCATTCTCCCTCCTCTTCCCCTCTCTCTCCTCCTACTCCTCCCTGTCATCCCTCCTCCCTCCTCTTCCCCCTCCCTCTCCTCCTCCCCCTCCCTCTCCTCCTCCCTCCTCTTCCCCCTCCCCCTCCTCCGCCCTCCTCTTCCCCCCTCTCTCTCCTCCTCCCCCCTCTCTCCTCCTCCCTCCTCTTCCCCCTCTCTCCTCCTACTCCTCCCTCTCCTCCTACTTCCTCCTCCCTCCTCTTATACCTCTCCCTCTCTTCCTACTCCTTCCTCTCCTCCTACTTCCTCTCCTCCTCCCTCTTCTCCTCACTCTCCTCCCGCTCATCCTCCTCCCTCTCATCCCCCTCTCCTATCCCTCCCTCCTCTTCTCCCTCCTCTACCCCTCTCTCTCTCCACCCTACTCTTCCCCTCTCTCTCTCCTCCTACTCCTCCCTCTCCTAGTCCTCCCTCTTCCCCCTCCTCCTCCCTCCTCTTCCCCCTCTCCTCCTCCCTCTCCTCCCGCTCATCCTCCTCCTCCTCTTCCCCCTCTCCCTCTCCTCCCGCTCATCCTCCTCCTGCCTCCTCCCTCTCATCGCTCTCTCGTCTTACACCCTCTCCTCTCCCTCCTCCTCCCCTTTCCTCTTCCCCCTCTCTCTCCTCCCTCTCCTCCTACTTCCTCTCCTCCTCCCTCTTCTCCTCACTCTCCTCCCTCTCCTATCCCTCCCTTCTCCTCCCTCCTCTTCCTCCTCTCTCTCCTCCCTCTCCTAGTCCTCCCTCCTCTTCCCCCTCTCTCTCTCCTTCCTCTCCTCCTCCCTCTCATCCTCCTCCCTTCTTTTCCCCCTTTCTCTCTCCTCCTTCTCCTTCCTCTCCTCCTCCCTCTTCTCCTCACTCTCCTCCCCCTCTCCTCTTCCTCCATCTCCTATCCCTCCCTCCTCTTCCCCTCTCCCTCTCCTTCCTCTTCTCCTCCCTCTCATCCCCCTCTCCTCTTCCTCCCTCTCCTATACCTCCCTCCTCTCCCCTCCTCTTCCCCCTCCCTCTCCTCCCTCCTCTTCCCCCTCTCTCTCTCCTTCCTCTCCTCCTACTCCTCCCTCTCCTACTTCCTCTCATCCTCCTCCCTCCTCTTCCCCCTCTCTCTCCTCCTACTTCATCTCCTCCTCCCTCTTCTCCTCCCGCTCATCCCCCTCTCCTCTCCTCCCCCTCTCCTCTTCCTCCCTCTCCTCTCCCTCCTCCTCTCCCTCCCTCCTCTTCCCCCTCACTCTCCTCCTCCCTCCTCTACCCCCCTCTCTCTCCTCCTACTCCTCCCTCTCCTAGTCCTCCCTGTCCTTCCTCCTCCCTCCTCTTCCCCCCCCTCTCTCTCGTCCCTCCTCTTCCCCTCTCTCCCTCTCCTCCCTCCTCTTCCCCCTCCCTCTCCTCCTCACTCCCCTTCACCCTCTCTCTCCTCCTACTCCTCCCTCGCATACTTCCTCTCCTTCTCCCTCTCCTCCCGCTCATCCTCCTCCCTCCTCTTCCCCCTCTCTCTCTCCTTCCTCTCCTCCTACTCCTTCCTCTCCTACTTCCTCTCCTCCCGCTCATCCTCCTCCCTCTCCTCCCGCTCATCCTCCTCCCTCTCCTCCCGCTCATCCTCCTCCCTCCTCTTCCCCCTCTCTCTCTCCTCCCGCTCATCCTCCTCCCTCTCATCCCCCTCTCCTCTTCCTCCCTCTCCTCCCTCCTCCTCCCTTCTCTTCCCCCTCCCTCTCCTCCTCCCTCCTCTTCCCCCCTCTCTCTCTCCTTCCTCTCCTCCTACTCCTCCCTCTCCTACTTCCTCTTCTCCTCCCTCTCATCCTCTTCCCCCCCTCTCTCTCCTCCTACTTCATCTCCTCCTCCCTCTTCTCCTCCCGCTCATCCCCCTCTCCTCTTCCACCCTCTCCTCTCCCTCCTCCTCCCCCTCCCTCCTCCTCCCCCTCCCTCCTCTTCCCCCTCCCTCCTCTTCCCCCTCACTCTCCTCCTCCCTCCTCTTCCCCCTCTCTCTCCTCCTACTCCTCCCTCTCCTAGTCCTCCCTGTCCTTCCTCCTCCCTCTCCTTCTCCCTCCTCTTCCCCCTCCCTCTCCTCTTCCCGCTCTCTCTCTCCTCCTACTCCTCCTACTTCCTCTCCTCCTCCCTCTTCTCCTCATCCTCCTCCCTCTCATCCCCCTCTCCTCTTCCTCCCTCTCCTAGCTCTCCGTCCTCTCCCTCCTCCACCCTCCTCTTTCCCCTCCCTCTCCTCCCTCCTCTTCCCCTCTCTCTCTCCTCCTACTCCTCCCTCTTCTCCTCACTCTCCTCCCGCTCATCCCCCTCTCCTCTTCCTCCCTCTCCTATCCCTCCCTCCCCCTCCCTCTCCTCCTCCCTATCATTCTCCCTCCTCTTCCCCTCTCTCTCCTCCTACTCCTCCCTGTCATCCCTCCTCCTCCCACCT
Organism: Uropetala carovei; assembly: GCA_036926305.1. Taxonomy (NCBI): domain Eukaryota; kingdom Metazoa; phylum Arthropoda; class Insecta; order Odonata; family Petaluridae; genus Uropetala; species Uropetala carovei. Next base: position 9,625,847 of record JAXCHB010000108.1, read on the forward strand.
CTTCCCCCTCCCTCTCCTCCTCCCTCCTCTTCCCCCTCCCTCTCCTCCTCCCTCTTCCCCCTCCCTCTCCTCCGCCCTCCTCTTCCCCCCTCTCTCCTCCTCCCCCCTCTCTCTCCTCCTCCCTCCTCTTCCCCCTCTCTCTCCTCCTACTCCTCCCTCTCCTCCTACTTCCTCCTCTTCCTCCTCCCTCCTCTTATACCTCTCCCTCTCTTCCTACTCCTTCCTCTCCTCCTACTTCCTCTCCTCCTCCCTCTTCTCCTCACTCTCCTCCCGCTCATCCTCCTCCCTCTCATCCCCCTCTCCTATCCCTCCTCTTCCTCCTCCTTTCTCTTCCCCCTCTCCTCCCTCTCATCCCCCTCTCCTATCCCTCCCTCCTCTTCTCCCTCCTCTTCTCCCTCCTCTGCTCCTCTCTCTCCACCCTCCTCTTCCCCTCTCTCTCTCCTCCTACTCCTCCCTCTCCTAGTCCTCCCTCTTCCCCTCCTCCTCCTCCTCTTCTCCCTCTCCTCCTACTTCCTCTTCTCCTCACTCTCCTCCCGCTCATCCTCCTCCCTCTCATCCCCCTCTCCTATCCCTCCTCTTCCTCCTTCTCCCTCCTCTTCCTCCTCCCTTCTCTTCCCTCTCCTCCCTGTCCTCCCTCCTCCTCCCTCTCATCCCCCTCTCCTCTTCCTCCCTCTCCTATCCTCCCTTCTCATCCCCCTCCCTCTCCTCCTCCCTCCTCTTCCCCTCTCTCTATCGTCCCTCTCCTTCTCCCTCCTCTCCTAGTCCTCCTTCCTCTTCCCCCTCTCTCTCTCCTCCCGCTCATCCTCCTCCCTCCTCTTCCCCCCTCTCCCTCTCCTCCCGCTCATCCTCCTCCTGCCTCCTCCCTCTCATCCCTCTCGTCTTACACCCTCTCCTATCCCTCCCTCCTCTCCCTACTCCTCCCCTTTCCTCTTCCCCCTCTCTCTCTCCTCCCTCTCCTCCTACTTCCTCTCCTCCTCCCTCTTCTCCTCCCTCTCCTATCCCTCCCTTCTCCTCCCTCCTCTTCCCCTCTCTCTCTCCTCCCTCTCCTAGTCCCTCCCTCCTCTTCCCCCTCTCTCTCTCCTTCCTCTCCTCCTCCCTCTCATCCTCCTCCCTTCTTTTCCCCCTTTCTCTCTCCTTCTCCTTCCTCTCCTCCTCCCTCTTCTCCTCACTCTCCCCTCTCCTCTTCCTCCATCTCCTATCCCTCCCTCCTCTTCCCCCTCTCCCTCTCCTACTTCCTCTCCTCCCTCTCATCTCCCTCTCCTCTTCCTCCCTCTCCTATACCTCCCTCCTCTCCCCTGCTCTTCCCCTCCCTCTCCTCCTCCCTCCTCTTCCACCTCTCTCTCCTCCTACTCCTCCCTCTCATAGTCCTCCCTCCTCTTCCCCCTCCCTCTCCTCTTATCCCTCTCCCTCTCCTCCTCCACCTCCCGCTCCTCATCCTCCTCCTCTTCCCCCTCTCTCTCTCCTCCCTCTCCTACTTCCTCTTCTCCTCACTCTCCTCCCGCTCATCCTCCTCCCTCTCATCCCCCTCTCCTATCCCTCCTCTTCCTCCTTCTCCCTCCTCTTCCCCCTCCCTCTTCTTCCCTCTCTCTCTCCTCCCTCCTCTTCCCCTCTCTCTCTCTCCTCCCTCCTCTTCCCCTCTCTCTCTCCTCCTACTCCTCCCTCTCCTAGTCCTCCCTGTCCTCCCTCCTCTTCCCCTCCTCCTCCCCCTCTCTCTCTCCTCCTACTCCTCCCTCTCGTCCTACTTCCTCTCCTCCTCCAGCTCATCCCTCCTCCCTCTCCCGCCTCCTCCCTCTCATCCCCCTCTCCTCTTCCTCCCTCTCCTATCCTTCCCTCCTCTTCCCTCTACCTCTCCTCCTCCCTCTTCCCCCTCCCTCTCCTTCCTCCTCTTCCCCCTCCCTCCTCTTCCCTTCTCCCTCTCCTCCCTCTACTACTCCTCCCTCTCCTAGTCCTCCCTTTTTCTCCCTCCTCTTTCCCCTCCCTCTCCTCTTCCCCTCTCTCCTTCCTCCTCTTTCCCTCTCTCTCTTCTCCTACTCTTCCCTCTCCTAGTCCTCCCTGTCCTCCCTCCTCTTCCCCTCCTCCCTCCTCTTCCCCTCCTCCTCCCTCCTCTTCCCCTCCTCCTCCCTCCTCTTCCCCCTCTCTCTCTCCTCCTACTCCCTCTCGTCCTACTTTCTCTCCTCCTCCAGCTCATCCCTCCTTCCTCTGCCGCCTCCTCCCTCTCCCGCCTCCTCCCTCTCATCCCCCTCTCCTCTTCCTCTCTCTCCTATCCCTCCCTCCTCTTCCCCCTCACTCTCCCCCTCCCTCCTCTTCCCCCTCCCTCTCCTTCCTCCTCTTCCCCCTCCCTCTCCTCCTCCCTCCTCTTCCCTTCTCCCTCTCCTCCCTCTACTACTCCTCCCTCTCCTAGTCCTCCCATTTTCTCCCTCCTCTTTCCCCTCCCTCTCCTCTTCCCCCTCTCTCCTCCCTCCTCTTTCCCTCTCTCTCTTCTCCTACTCTTCCCTCTCCTAGTCCTCCCTGTCCTACCTCCTCTTCCCCCTCCCTCTCCTCCTCTTCCCCCTCTCTCTCTCCTCCTACTCCCTCTCGTCCTACTTCCTCTCCTCCTCCCTCCTCTTCCCCCTCCCTCTCCTCTTCCCCCCCTCCCTCTCCTCCTACTCCTCCCTCTCCTCCTACTTCCTATTCTCCTCCCTCTCATCCCCCTCTCCTCTTCCTCCCTCCCCTATCCCTCCCCCCTCCGTCTCCTCCTCCCTCCTCTTCCCCCTCTCTCTCTCCTCCCTCCTCTTCCCCTCTCTCTCTCCTTCTTCCTCTTCCTCTCTCTCTTCTCCTACTCCTCCCTCTTCTAGTCCTCCCTCCTCTTCCCCCTCCCTATCCTCCTCCCTCCTCTTCCCCCTTTCTCTCTCCTCCCTCTCCTCCTACTGCCTCTCCTCCTTCCTCTTCTCCTCCCGCTCAACCCTCCTCCCTCTCATACCCCTCTCCTCTTCGTCCCTCCTCTTTCCCCTCCCTCTCCTCCTCCCTCCTCTTCCCCCTCCCCTCTCCTCCCTCCTCTTCCCCCTCCCTCTCCTCCCTCCTCTTCCCCCTCCCTCTCCTCCCTCCTCTTCCCCTCTCTCTCTCCTTCCTCTTCTCCTACTCCTCCCTCTCCTACTTCCTCTCCTCCTCCCTCCTCTTCCCCCTCTCTCTCCTACTCCTCCCTCTTCTCCTCCCGCTCATGCCCCTCTCCTGTTCCTCCCTCTCCTCTCCCTCCTCCTCCCCCCTCCTTCCTCTTCCCCTCTCTCCCTCTCCTCCCTCCTCTTCCCCTTCCCTCTCCTCCTCACTCCCCTTCCCCCTCTCTCTCCTTCTACTCCTCCCTCGCCTACTTCCTCTCCTTCTCCCTCCCCTCCCGCTCATCCTCCTCCCTCCTCTTCCCCCTTCTTCTCCTCCTCCTCCCCCTTCTTCTCCTCCTCCCTCCTCTTCCCCCTTCTTCTCCTCCTCCCTCCTCTTCCCCCTCCCTCTCCTCTTCCCCCTCCCTCTCCTCTTCCCCCCCTCTCTATCCTCCCTCCTCTTCCCCTCTCTCCCTCCTCCTTCCTCCTCCCTCTCCTCCTACTCCTCCCTCTCCTCCTACTTCCTATTCTCCTCCCTCTCATCCCCTCTCCTCTTCCTCCCTCCCCTATCCCTCCCTCCTCCGTCTCCTCCTCCCTCCTCTTCCCCTCTCTCTCTCCTCCCTCCTCTTCCCCTCTCTCTCTCCTCCCTCCTCTTCCCCTCCCTCCTCTTCCCCTCTCTCTCCTCCCTCCTCTTCCCCTCTCTCTCTCCTCCCTCCTCTTCCCCTCTCTCTCTCCTCCTTCCTCTTCCTCTCTCTCTTCTACTACTCCTCCCTCTTCTAGTCCTCACTCCTCTTCCCCCTCCCTATCCTCCTCCCTCCTCTTCCCCCTTTCTCTCTCCTCCTTCTCCTCCTACTCCTCCCTCTCCTCCTACTGCCTCTCCTCCTTCCTCTTCTCCTCCCGCTCAACCCTCCTCCCTCTTCTCCTCCCGCTCAACCCTCCTCCCTCTCATACCCCTCTCCTCTTCTCCCGCTCAACCCTCCTCCCTCTCATACCCCTCTCCTCTTCCCCCTCCCTATCCTCCCTCCTCTTCCCCCTCTCTCTCTCCTTCCTCTCCTCCTACTCCTCCCTCTCCTACTTCCTCTCCTCCTCCCTCCTCTTCCCCCCTATCTCTCCTCCTCCCTCTTCTCCTCCCGCTCATCCCCCTCTCCTCTTCCCCCTCACTCTCCTCCTTCCTCCTCTTCCCCCCTCTCTCTCCTCCTACTCCTCCCTCTCCTCCTACTCCTCCCTGTCCTTCCTCCTCCCTCCTCCTCCCTGTCCTTCCTCCTCCCTCCTCTTCCCCCCTCTCTCTCCTCCCTCCTCTTCCCCTCTCTCTCTCTCCTCCCTCCTCTTCCCCCTCCCTCTCCTCCTCACTCCCCTTCTCTCTCCTACTCCTCCCTCGCCTACTTCCTCTCCTTCTTCCTCTCCTCCCTCTTCTCCTCCCGCTCATCCTCCTCCCTCCTCTTCCCCCTCTCTATCCTCCCTCTCCTCCTCCCTCTCCTCCCGCTCATCCTCCTCCCTCCTCTTCCCCCTCTCTCTCTCCTCCTACTTCCTCACCTCCTCCCTCTTCTCCTCACACTCCTCCCGCTCATCCTCCTCCCTCTCATCCCCCTCTCCTCTTCCTCCCTCTCCTCTCGCTCCTCCTCCCCCTCATCCTCCCTCCTCTTCCCCCTCCCTCTCCTCCTCCCTCCTCTTCCCCCCTCTCTCTCCTCCTACTCCTCCCTCTCCTAGTCCTCCCTCCTCTTCCCCCTTCTTCTCCTCCTCCCTCTTCCCCCCCCCTCTCTATCCTCCCTCCTCTTCCCCTCTCTTCCTCCTCCTTCCTCCTCTTCCCCCTCCCTCTCCTCTTCCCCCTCCCTCTCCTCTTCCCCCCCCTCTCTCCTCCCTCTCCTCCTACTCCTCCCTCTCCTCCTACTTCCTATTCTCCTCCCTCTCATCCCCCTCTCTTCCTCCCTCCCCTATCCCTCCCCCCTCCGTCTCCTCCCTCCTCTTCCCCTCTCTCTCTCCTCCCTCCTCTTCCCCTCTCTCTCTCCTCCTTCCTCTTCCTCTCTCTCTTCTCCTACTCCTCCCTCTTCTAGTCCTCCCTCCTCTTCCCCCTCCCTATCCTCCTCCCTCCTCTTCCCCCTTTCTCTCTCCTCCTACTGCCTCTCCTCCTTCCTCTTCTCCTCCCGCTCAACCCTCCTCCCTCTCATACCCCTCTCCTCTTCGTCCCTCCTCTTTCCCCTTCCTCTCCTCCTCCCTCCTCTTCCCCCTCCCTCTCCTCCCTCCTCTTCCCCTCTCTCTCTCCTTCCTCTCCTCCTACTCCTCCCTCTCCTACTTCCTCTCCTCCTCCCTCTTCTCCCTCTCTCTCCTCCTCCTCCCTCTTCTCCTCCCGCTCATCCCCCTCTCCTCTTCCTCCCTCTCCCTCCTCCTCCCCCTCCCTCACTCTCCTCCTCCCTCTTCCCCCCTCTCTCTCCTCCTAGTCCTCCCTGTCCTTCCTCCTCCCTCCTCCTCCCTCCTCTTCCCCCCCTCTCTCTCCTCCCTCCTCTTCCCCTCTCTCCCTCTCCTCCCTCCTCTTCCCCCTCCCTATCCTCATCACTCCCCTTCCCCCTCTCTCTCCTTCTACTCCTCTCTCGCCTACTTCCTCTCCTTCTCCCTCTCTTCCCGCTCATCCTCCTCCCTCTCA